>PVJL010002675.1:0-61981 GCA_004026885.1 Lyroderma lyra
GTTCACTGCCCAGATTATTGCTTTTGTGGTGTCTTGCTGTAGGGCAGACACTAGGTGGCGCTGGGGGTCAAGTTTTGGGGGAGAGGGGGCTGTTTGTTTCTTGTTTCTGATCTCCTACTGCGTTTGGAGGCTATGCGCATATATCCTGGGGAGAGGCCAACAAAAGGCTTTCCGCCCTTTGCTGGGGAAAATCAGTCTTTCTTCCCAGCCCTGATTCAGTACCTGGCTTTCTAAAGGCTCACACTGCTTTTGGAACTCTGGGGTGCACGAGGAAGTACCCGCTCCATAAGTCCAAAGCTGTGGGCCTGGCATGAGACAGCAGGGTCGCCTTTGCAGCAGGCTGGGAACAGGAACTGCAGCCATGTGTAGGTCTCCAGGGGGCTTAGAGCTGGGGTGTTATCTTTGCAGTTCAGAGTCATCGCTCAGCCCTTCTACCACTCAAAAGTTCCAGAGGCTGGCTCCCAAACTCTTTCCATCCCCAGCTCCCCAGTCTCTCTCCCTCCCCCAAACTGCGCAGCTCCGAATAGTCAGCAGGGATCTTGTACCGCGTGGTCCGTCTCTGCTCCCTTCCCTCTCCCCGACTCGCCTCTTTCTCGCCAGACTTCAGTTGTTTACTTGCGATTTGTGGATTTCTCAGCAGCCGGTTTGTCACTCAGGGTCCTCTTTCTTGGCTCCTGGACGGCGGTTCAATTGTGTTTTCTGGAAGAGGCTTTAGGAACCTCCTCTCCAGTCGCCATCTTGTCTTCTCCTCCTCAATTCATTATTTTCTTGACTTTCTCCATGTCTATTTTTATTTCCTTGATCAACTTTTAAAATGTTGCTTCAACGTTTTTGTATAGTAGATTGCAATCAACACTTTTTCAGAAATTATTTCTACTGGCTTATTTTTCTTCCTTTGAATAAGTCATACTTTCCTGTTTCTATATATTCTTTGTGATTTTATTGTTATCATTTTTGCGCTATTGGTTTAAACTGGATATTTGAATCTAATAATGTGATAATGTTGGAAATTAGATTCTGCTCCTTCAAGAGAGTTTCTATGTGTGTGTGTGTGTGTGTGTGTGTGTGTGTGTACTGTTGTATACTGCCTTTGTGCTAAGGTGTAAACTTAAGGTCTCCTTACTGTTTTTATGAGCTTATATCTTACTGTGGGCTTGTATGATGGCTTTCTAATTTTTTTCTGTATATGCAGTTGCTTTTGAGTGTTTGAGTTTTCACTATCTGGTGCCCAAAACTGAAAAAAGTAAAAATTAAGGTGAAAAAAGAGCCACTAGCTTTTTAACTTCCCTGGAATTTTCTCCAGCCCAGGAAGTAGAGAATTGCAACTATAGAAAGACGTGAAACTTCAATGGCTGTTACTTCTTAGCTTGTACCTCAGTGATCAGAATCAGCAATTACTAATCAGAGCATATAGATAACTTTTATTTGGAGAGCAGGGTCTTTTCACCAACCCTGGCTCCGACAACCTTGTATAAGCTGTTTCAGGAAAATTGGTCCAGCTGCCTGCCATGGGACTTATGAATGGAAGATGGGTAACTACAATGTTCTAAGAGCTGAAATTGATTGACATTAATCAAAATTTATCATTGAATACATTCTCTGAGATCTGCAAGCCTTTAATAGATTCCAGAATTTCAAAGTAGTTTCATCAAACGATCTTCCAATATAGTTGTAATCTAGATGGGAAGAGAAATTTCTGGTGCTTCTACTGTTTTTCCAGGAATGAAATTCAAATTTTATCATCACTTTTGAATTTATTAAAGGTGGGTATAAAAAAAACACTATAATAAAGAAAAATTGTATTTTCTTCAGGACTATGTTACTCAATATTCATTATAGAGAAAACTAAATGACTTTTAACTATTTTCTTATCATAAAAGGTGTATTTTTTCCTGAAACGTAGGTATGTTCTCTGAACAGAAAAGTACTTGTAACGTATTTGGTCTTATTTGCATTTTAGCTCCTAGAAAGCATGGGGCTAAAAATGATTGTTCTGTTTTCACATTTATTTCATTTTTAAATAACTGCTTAACATGAGACCTTTGTTAGTGAAATAAAGGTACCTTTATTCTGTAGCTAACAAAACTGTTCTATATTACATCTTAAATAATTTTAAAAATTTTTTTATCTGTTGTATAATTAGAACTTGTGTTAACCTTAAATCATTGTTAATTTAAAAAGTAAGTCTTAGCTTGTATATTTGTTCTAGATATACTTTTCCAGGTATTTTTCAGTTTTATTTAAGTATAATTGAAATGTAAAATTATATGATACTCACAGTGTACAATATGGTACAATATGATTTGATACACATTGTGAAAGAGTTTTCCTCATTAGGTCAATTAATTCATCCATCAATTCATATACTTAGTTTTTTCTTGTGTGACAACTTTTAAGTTAAAGCCCATTACCTAATTTCAGTCATATAGTACAGTGTTATCAATTATAGTCAACACATTATATACTTTATCTTCAGGTATTATTTATCTTGTACCTTATAATTTATATACTTATTCCAATTTCTCCTAATTCCCCCCACCCCAAACCCCATGTCAACCTTACTTTTCTATTCTTTGCTTCTATGAATTTAATTTTTAATTTTTGAACTTTTGAATTTCACACAATAAGTGATTCCTTGCAATATTTGTTATTCTTTGGCTTTTTCACATAGCATAATTTCCCCGAGATTAAACCATGTCATCACAAATAGCAGAATTTCATTTTATTAAGGTTAAATCATAATCTAATAAAGAAATTAATTCAAAAGTTTTCATTTCCTATACAAGATCTGACAACTAAGTTCACACACTCATCTTAGAAAAAGTGCTATATAACTCATTGCTGAATATTGCTATAGTCACCTTCAAAGTACTTCCCTTAGGAAGCTATACACTGATGCCAGTGCCTAATCCACCCTTCAGAGTAATTTTGGAACTTTTTTTCTGGTATGCTCATCAGAGCTGTCACCATATTACCCTTGATGTCCTGAATATCACCAAAATGTCTTCCTTTCAATATTTCTTTTATCTTTGGGTGAAGGAAAAAAGTCACCAGGAGCCAGATCAGGTGAGTGAGGAGGATGTTTTAATGCAGTTATTTGTCTACTGGCTAAAAACTTTCTCAGAGACAATGCTGTGTGAGTTGGTGCATTGTGGGGATGCAAGAGCCATGAGTTGTTAGCAAAAATTTTGGGTTGTTTTTCATCTAATTTTCTCGTGCAGTCTTTTCAGTACTTCCAAATAGGAAACTTGGCTGACTGTTAGTCCAATTATAAAAGTTCATAATGAACAATCACTCTGAAATCCAAAAAGGAGTTAGCAACATCGTTTTTGACTCTTCATTTAGACTGACAGAACCCTTCTGGTCCTGGAGAATCAGCTGACATTCATTGTGAACTTTGACACTTTGTTTCAGGGTTGTATTGTTACATCTATATTTCATGATCAGTGATAACACAGTCCAAAATATTGTCTTGCTTCTCCAAAAGATCTTGGCAAATTTTGGTTCTACTTTGCTTTTGTTCATCAGTGAACTCCTTCAGGGCCATTTTTGCACATGCTTTTCTCATGAAAAGATTTTCAGTTAAGATTTTCCTAACTATTTCTCTATCAACATTTACTTGGTCTGCTATGCTTCTCACAGTCATCCAACAATTTTGATGCACAATTTGACAAATTTTTGCAATGTTTTCATCAGTTTTGCTTGTTACTGGCTGCCCTGAACTGTCTTCATCAGTGATGTTTTCTCCCCATTCAGAAAAATGTTTAATCCATTTTTACACTGCCATTTTCTTCATAACATTATCCCCATTTATTTGGACTAATATGTCCCTGATTTTACTTCCACACTTGCCCAAATTCACCAAGAAATGTAATATTTGTTTGTTGCTCTAATCCGAGCTCCAACATTTTCGAAAGGGCATGGCAACAATAATGAATGCCACTCAGCAAGACACCACCACACATTGACAAGAACACACATATGAGACACAGATATACCAAGGTTATGAAACCTCACCAACTTGTTTGTACAATGCTGCCAACACAGTAACAAGTTCATGAATTTATTGTCAAACCTTGTACATACCACTCAGGGAGAAAGTACTCTTTTTTATTATTATACAAACATTGTCTTTCTTTATGTAATGCTGTGTTTCTGAAACTTCAGAGTCCACCAGTTTTTTAAGATTCAATTATATTTTAAATACATGAATTCTTTACTATTAAAGCATTAACCAGAAAGTGACTTTTGTGTGTGTGTTCGAATTGAATCATTTTGTAATGTTTCTTAATTCATTAGTTTGTAATAAAGTTCAGAAATTTTAAACAGAATCTGTACTTTTAATTTATGTTAGGTTATTATTGTTATTATCTTTGTTGCATTTCTTTAAACCTAAAATATTCATTATCCTGATTGTTTAATTGTAGAAATTCTAATTGATGGTCTGTATTCCATGATTATCTCCAGCAGTTCAGGAGTGAACTTGAGAAGTTTGAATTATGTCTAATCCTAAGTATTAACATCTAGCTGAGTATATCAGAACAAGCAATTTGGGATTTATTACATGGGTGATGTTGGAAGAGAAAAGATAGAGAAATAAAAAGAGAATTGTTTATTGAAGTTTGAAAGTAATTAGAAAGAGAAGACTCTCAAGATGGTTTGCCATATGCTGATGTTGGCTAGCATCAATCGCCACAGCTCAGGAAAAAAACTTGTGGAAGTTCAGAAAGTAGGCTATTAAATGGCTCCATTAACATGTACAAGAACTTTACTTAGCTTCATCCAAACATTAAATCTCTCTTTTTTAAACTCAGAAGAGAAAACTTGGTTCCAAATGGTCCTATTTTACACCCTACTATTTCTATGATATACTTTTAGCTATCATTAAGCATCTCAGAAAAAAATGTCAAGATGATACCAATGAAGAGGTCCCCATTCACCATTTCCAAGAAATAAAGTTAGTTTCATGATTGAGATCACATGAAACTAGAGTTTTAATAAAACATTTGCTGATAGTAAACTTTTATTTCCTCTTGGAGTTATTTTCCCTCATATTGTCCTTTCAATTAGCACATTTACTCCCATATATTTTGCATGCAATATTCTAAACAATTCCCCAGGTTTATTTTTTCTTTACTAGGCATGACTGGTGTTTTAGCAATGGTGTAATGTCCCACATGAAGGTTGTTTATGTTTCTATAATTACAATTTGTCAGTGGAAGAATATACCAATTAGACATTTGCTACCAAAGCATATTCCATACACCAGCACCATTGACATTATCTGGAAGCTTGTTACAAATGTAGATTCTTAGGCCCTGTCCCAGACTTCCTCAACCAGAATCTTCATTTTAATAAAATCCTTAGGTGGCTTACATGCACATTCATGTTGAAAAAATAATCACTAAACTAAATCAATCATTTATATAGATATCAATAAAAAGTACTTTAAATATTCACAGTAAGACTGTCATTGTTAATTTTTGGTAAAACATAATAATAAAATTATAGAGACAGGTGTATCTATCTATCTAGGACATCAGATACAAATGAATTAGATTCTTTATCTTTTTGCTTTTTTTGTTAGTATTTTTATAGCTGCTTCTATTACTAATTTTGTTAAAACAAATCTCTAGTCTAAAACAGAAATATCTGTGTTAGTAACATGAGTTTTTATTTTTTAATGCTCAATTTTTATACAGATATTCAGAAACACAGTAATAATTTAAAATACTGAGATAAAAATGAAAACTTTGGGATAAGATTATAGGTCTTTTAAAAATGGGAAGAAATGATAATGAAGGCTGAAATGTAAGAAAAACACTTTTGAAAAGTAATCATTTATATGATAATAAGTTCTTATCTCATTATCTTATATACTTTAGACCTGCATACTGCCATTCCTGAAATATATGTTACCTCAAGTGGTTTTGTCAACACAAACATAGGACATGATTGATCAAAGAAATATCTATTTTGCTTTTTATTGTATTGGGGTCACCTAATATAGATATTATCACAAGTACTCTATGACTTTGATTCAATGATGTATTAGTAATAGAACAAAGTAGTAATTCTTCTTTTAACATATTTGAGAAGGATAGCAAAATTTGGTGAAAAATATATGTTGAGAATATCACAGCTTTGCTTATTTTTAACTGAATTTTCTCTAGAAAACATCTAACATAGAAAGGTAGTAGGTTACCTGTTTACTGAAGAATAGTCTATTATGGGAAACAAGAGCATTTTTAAAAACATTTTTACATTTATGCAGCTTCATATCATATCTTTTCAATCTCTGAGCAATAGACAAGTGAGGAATATTAAGATCATTGATGAATATCATCATGTAATTTCTAACCAATTGTCAATTAATCTAATGCTGTGCCACTAAACTCTGCAAAAAAGGTGCAGGTGAATTAATATCCACAATTGCAGTATTTGAGTTGTAACTTAAAGAAGAAAGGGTTATAAAAAAGAGCTTCATTGTCAAAAGAAACACATTATGGTGGGGGCGGCATGGGGAGACAAAAAACCTGGAATTATCTTTCTTGGATGTGAGAGGGATTGTGTACTTGGAATTTATTCCTCCAGGTCAAACAGTCAACTAAAGTTTTTATCTGGATGTTTTGAGAAGGTTGCATCAAGATTTGCAGAAGAAACAACCCAAGTAGTGGCAAACAGATAACTGGTTATTCCACCAAGACAATGCACCTGCCCACACTGTGCTGAGTGTTTAGAAGTTTTTGACCAAAAATGGCATGACACCCATTCACCACCTGCCCTATTCACCAGATCTCATGCTGAGAAAATTTTATCGTTTTCCCCAGAGAGAAAAAGTCCTCGAAGACAAACCTTATGCCAATGTGGAAGGGGTTGAAACAAACAAAAACAAAACTAAACTAAACAAAAACACAGCAGAAGCACTAAAAGGCATCAAAATCAACAAGTTCAAAAACTGTTTTGAGCAGTGGAAAAAGCAACTTGATAGATGTAATGCATCAAACGAAGAACATTTTCAAGGTGATTAAAGTTTAAACATGTAAGAATAAACACAAAATTTTTATAAATAAATTCCAGGGTTTTTTTAGTCCTTCATTATACTTATATACTTAATCAGCATATACTACAATTTAGGAATTACAATTGATAAGTTTTGAATAATTGTCTATTTTAGATTGGTCTTATTATTACCTCTAGTCTGTATTCAACTCCAAAAGAATGAAGGCTTTAAGCACACAGGTGTAATGGGAGCGGCTACTACAACATTTATCAATTATTTTCCTCTATACAACAAATGTTAGCCATTTAAAAGCAGAAAACATTATCAATACAGTTGCTAGTGGAGACACAAAGGGCATGAGATAATATCAATATCCATGCTGCCTTTTCAGACAAGGCTATAAAAAAGAGAAGGGGAGTTAGCTGTTTTCCTTAACAAAATGAGGCTAAAATATATGTTCCATTAAGAGGAATCATTTGTCTTAGTATGTTACTCAATGCCTAGTACATGTTAAAGCACTCAACAAGTATGTGTTGAGATAAAAAATAACCAATAAATGAACATGTTTGGTATCAATAAACTCAAACTTAAAGAAAATGTCTTTTATTTAAATAAAAATGGTGAATAAGTACTTCATATCTTTGATTAACAAATAACTGCACTATTCTGTTAATACATGCTAGTATTATATTCATTCAGCAGAAAGTCGTCGATCTCCTACTAAATGCCAGGCATTATTATAGACTTTAAAGTTACAACAATAATTAAGTAATATTACTTGATTTAAGAAGGTCAGAGTTCAGACTGAGTGCAATAAATGCTATGCCCATGTCCCTTCATCATGCACAAGGAACTCTTTCCCTCAGCTGCTGGGAGGGTTGATGATGTCTAGCTGAGTCCCTCTCTGAGAATTTTCCTTAGCTGAAGACACTTGTGTGATGTAAGATCATACTCCATTGCCAGAGGCAATGCACATCCAATAACTAACTGCTTTGAGTGAGTAAAATCCTGCATCCATTACCACAAGGAAAATAACTGTGAAGCACCAGTTTCCTAGGTATTTGACTAAAGCCTGAAACTGATTTGCACTACAACTCCTCTGACTCCTCCATTAGTTGCAACTGATTTGTATAGTGACTCCTCCCTATATGAGCACGTATCCCTCATTCTTTAATGTTACTTCCTAGGGCTCTTCTGATAAACTCCCTGTAGAAAAATTTTCATCTCAAAGTCTATTTTGTGAAAAACACAAACCAAGATCATTAATGCTAGGAGTGGTCTGAAACATGGGATTTGGAGCCAGCTACAGGGCAATTAAGATACCATCACTAGTGTAAGAGGAACACTAATTGCTCTTGGAATGCTATAGTAGTGCAATTGTCAGAATTACCACAAGTGCTAAACTAGGATGGGACACTGGTAGGAGAGAATGTACCAGCAGGTACAATATCTCAGGTTTGTAAGAGGAAATAAAAAATATAATTATAAAGGTAATAGGACTCTGATGGCCTTTATGGATTGACCAGAGTGTATTGCAAAAGACTGAGAAGTTTAGGTTGCTGAATCAAGTAGAGATGAAGTGGGAAAGTGAAAAGCCAGAGTACTTCTTTGGCACCAAAATGAAACCCTTATTTCCTATAACCAAAGGCTGGGAAAGGAGAGGTTCAGACCCTAGGACTTAATTAGAAGAGTTGAAAAGCTCCAAGGAAAGTTGAAATATTTGCCAAAGAAAGTATGCTATGTCAAGATCATGGCCCTGGTTGGAAACTAATGACACATTGAAATTTAGAATTCAGAATATCTAGGGTGAATCATACAAAGCAATGCAACTGTAGAATATCTGTAGCTCTCTGGACCTGCACCCATGGGAACTTGCATTGAAGAAAGCTCTGAAGATAAGTAATAGAACACTATCTCATGGTCATGATACTTGAGCAATAAAAAAATATGTTGCTCAATATATAAAATAATTTCAGAACAGTTAATCAGGAGGTTAAGAGTTGCCACCTCTCAAAGAACCACAATCCTTTACCTAATTTTTGGTAGTGAACCAATTTTTAGACCAATGATCCACTGACTGAAGGAAAAGACCATAATTTTTAGAAGCCCAGTGTTCCTGTGCAGACAGGCCTAAGGACAGAACCAATTGTTGCCATTTGTACCTTTAATATTAAGAAAAGTGCACAATACCTTTGAGGCCCATCTGGGTTCTGTGGGCAGTATATTTCAATATGGGAATACAATGGCTGTCCAGAAAGTATCTATCCATGTAATATAAAAAATAGAGGCACTTATGGCTAGATTTTTTTCCAAACAGCCCTTGTATATTGCTTCAGCCCTACTCTCAAGTGACACGAAGTGCTACTGGCTTTGAGTGAATCCAAGAGAATGAAATAGTCCTGCAGCAGGATCAGAGTGCAAGCAAGCAGATCTGCTGCTATAAATCTTATTGTATCTTAGAGTATTTGTGATGGAAAAAATGTGCAGAGTTTACGACAAACTGTACTAGGAGAATCACAACCTGGAGTCCTAGGGGTCTGGATCAAAGCTACATTGCATGGAGCGAATAGTCTGTTACTGGGCTCTGATATAAAACACCTGACCATGAAATGACAATTAACTAAGTGTCTGGAATTCCCCATCCAGAGCAAATTTCTTTCAGAGTCACAAAGTCGTGGTGAGTTCAACAGAGATCCACGCTGCATGATGAAAGTGGTACACTAGAGATCCCAAGTAACTGAATAAGTAAATGACCTTATGACCTATATCATCCATTTCTACTTTATTGAAGCCTCTTTCTTGACTCAGATACACACCAAGCTCACATATGTGAAGGTGAAATTTTTATGACTTGCTGAAGGATGACAAATCCGATCAAATGTGGTGTTTAAGTGAATTGTGTTGTTACACTAAAATCTCATCATGTATCTCTGTGAAAGAGATAAGTAATGGGAATTTCCAATGGAAAAGATCTTCAGGTAATATACTTGCTTATCCATTTTGTAAATAAATACAAATATGTGTATACACACACACACATATGTACCATATGTACATCCATATATATGCATATGTGTGTGGAGGGGGCTCTCTGGAAAGTATTCAGCCATATAATATGAAAAATTAAGGAATTTATGGCTGGATTTTTTCCAGACAGTATATATATAAAATGTATATATATATGGGGTGCCAAAAAAGTGGGTACACATTTTAAGAGAAGTTATCCTTTTGTATTACAAAAATACTGATGGTAACCACTGTGAGCATCTCTTCTAATTACAGACGTCAAATGTGACTAGTATTCATCTTTTGCTATTGGTATATATTGAACATTACAATTTCAATACAGTTTTTTCCTTTCTAAATATCTGTACACATTTTTTTGGCGTGCACACACACACACACACACACACACACATACACATACACACATACTGTGTTTTGTCTTGTATAAGGCACATGCATCTTTGCCCCAAACTTTCAGGGAAAAAAATCTTCTGTTTTAATTGTTGAATTCAATGTTTTTATTTTTTTTTAATTTAGGTGCTTATTTTTTGTATTATAAAGAACTTTTAGCATTTATTTTTAGTGTATTATGGTACAAGAAATTTTGTGTAACAAATAATTACAAAACACAAGAAGACATTAAGGCGCAAGAAATTTTATGGATAAAATTTGTTTTATAAAAAAACCCATGATCTCACTCCAAGATATTATTTTTCATATGGATATCATTATTGATTTCTAGAGTTACACTTTTAACTCATAAGCATAAATAAAATAATTAAAAACATGTATAATGCTCATTCTTATTTTTCTGTCATAAATTTGGGCTAAATAGTGTGCATTATACATGGCAAAATACTAATATAGCTCCTGAACAATTTTGAAAATGGGGCAGAGTTGTAGAAAGAGAAAGGATTTAAAATAGTGGACAAAGACTTCTAGGGAAGAGGAATGTCAGTGGATCCTCAGGAATAAGAGCAAGTATAACCATTATTATATTGCATGTTAATGAACATTGTAACACCATGGAAAAGGCAATTAATTAACCACCAAGTAGGCAGAAAGACTCAGCTCATTGACATCATCAAGCTCAGGTCATCAGCTAACCCAGAGTCAGCCAAATGTGTGCACAGATGGTAAGGTCAAGCTGGCACTATTGAAGGTTATGTGAGCCCAAGTGCCTAGGCTCCCACAAACTAGGGCCAGTTTACCTATTGCTACTACCAATTGTCTCACCAGCTAGAAACAAAGACCAATATTGAGCATATGATATGGCATTCTTCCTAAAGGGTATCAAACAGCTATATTGTGTCACATTGACTATATTGGACCCATTCCGTTCCGGAAAAGGTAGCAGTTAATCTCAACTAGAATTGATTTATAGTCCAGATATAAGGACTTTCCTACTGATAAGGTCTTAGCCAGAGTCACAGTGCTCATGAGTGACTGGATCTACTGACATAATATTCCACATAACACAGCATCAGACCAACAATTCATTTTAGAGCAAAGAAGATGTTATCAGAAGATCTATGTCTATTGGAGACACTGGTTCTAACACATACTACACAACCCAGAAGCTATCACAAAAAATGAAATGCTTTTTAAAATGGCAGTGAAGCATGAGTTTAGTGATGATACTCTGTAAGAAGGGGGCTCTTTCACCTAGAAAGTGTTATAATCATTAAATCAAATCAATACTTGCTATTTTCAAAAAAGAGAGTATATGGATTCAGGAACCAAGAGGTAGATCTAGAAATGGCTCTACTTATTATTACTTTCAGTGATTGTATAGATTATGTCCTTCATATTTCCACAGCTCTGGGTTCTATAAGTTAAGGGATCCTGATTAGCAAATGGGAAACAATTATACCAGGGAACAAAGCCAGAGTACCATTAAGAGTCAAGGAAGGGACTCAATATTCCGGCAATGAAAATTGGCTCTGGTCATCAGTAGAAGGTAGGCTGATGTTACACAGATGGGGCAACTGCAGTAGTCAAGCTGGGAGGTAGGCTTAGAGAGCCTCAATCAATTGTATGGAGAACTCTGGAGTTGAAATACTCATTGGAGTTTTTATGGCCCAGATGAACAGGAATTTGTACCTCACATTGATCAGTCAAGAGATGGGGCCCCCTCCAAATTGGCCAAGGCAGTTTGCAGCTGAGGCAGTCTCTGAAGGGGCTTATGGGTGACAACTATCTGCTGAATACATTCCTCATAGCTATGCAGAAAGAGCTTCCTTAAATAGGAGTTTAGACAGAAACTTTCCATGTATAAGTACCCCAGAAACCACACTTTTGGCACTCATTCACTCAGCTCCTAAAAGGATGATATATTAGCCTCTCAATTACCCAGCACCCATGAGGATTGGTAGATGCTGGATAAATGTGAGTAGACTCTTCATTAAGCAGAACTCAGGCAACTGACACTTTCAAGCAACTGACAAAATCTTCAGCAACAGGAAAAAACATTTTGCCAGTTGCTTGAGAGTGCTAGTCTCTTGAGTTCTGGTTAATAAAGAGTGTACTATATCTAATGGCTGTCAGCTGAGAGTCTGTTTTAGAATTACCCACAGCCAGAGAAAGCCTCCTTGCCAAAATTCAAGTTTCCCCCCAGGGAAAAGCTCACATCCAAAGACTGGTTGTAGTGAGGGAAAGGGTGAATATACGAGAGTGGGCTGATAAATTTTACCTCCCAATAATACATTTTGTTACATTAGATGTATCTGCATATAACTGGTTCTGTATAGTTATATGGTATCTCCCCTCCATCATTCTTGAACTTGCACACACAGATGCTCACATTTGTCACCCAGTGCACATCAAAATGAAAGAGTGTTCAGATGTTCTGCTCATACAGTGTGCTGGTCTTAAATTCTTGACAGTGGAAAAAATCCTTCGATTTTAATTCACAGACAAACGCAAGCTGTACATGATGATCAGTTTGTTTATGTGAGCACTGGGTAAGGCTGTTCAAAGTTGGAGAAGTGGGACAAGCCAATGTGAGAGTAACAGACCACGAAGTGGAAAGCCTGCGATGCAAATGATCAACTTCATCAAGATTGCATTGAAGAACTGATCCACAGACATCATCACTTTAAACAAAAAAGAAATGCTGGTAAGCTAGAAATGTTTAAGAGCGTGGGATTCATCATTAGTGTCCTTGGATTCCGCAAAGTTTGTGCCACGTAGATATCACACATGTTGTCCAGTAAAATGAAAAGTGAGTGAAAGAGTTCGCATTCCTGTGGAACACCTGGAATGTTTTAAAAAAAGAAGGTGAGCACTTCTTAAAGGAGATTATTACAAGTGATGAAACTTGGGTCCATCATTATAACCACAAGAATATGGCAGTCCATGGAATACTGCCATAAGGGATCACCTCAGCTGAAGAAATTCAAAAACTCAGGCCTCGGCTGGGAAGGTATGTACACACACACACACACACAAATAAACTCTAACTATGATAGTTTAAAAGAGTAAGCAGAAATGTTTCCTCATCTACTAAGAAGTTTCCAAAGTTGGCATGGCAGATCTACATTGGGAGGAGTGACCAAGACATGTTCTCTGTTTTAAGCCAACCATTCTTAGCGTGACTGTTCTACTCAGGCTCACAATATAGTTGCTAGATTTATAGGTATTGATTTTTTTTTTCTCCCTAGGAAGAACTAGAAAGATAAAGAATGAAAAAGGTCAAAGGGAAAATTGCAACAGGCAGAGAAGTCAAATGACTTTATCTCCTTCAAAATGTTTTTCTACACACCTCTCTCAAGCACGTTCCGGTCCTAGCTCGTTGACCAGAACTACCTTCTATAGCACACCTAACCACCAGAGAACCTCTGGAGCAGCTGGTTACCTTGTTCCCTCAACTGAGGTTCTGTTAGAAAACCCAAGGACACAGATAATGGGGAGTTAATTAGCAGTATCTACAACAGAAGATTATTATAAAAGGAAAACCAAAATAAACAACAAGAATATTTATCATTAGTAAGATGGATCACATGTGGTTTAGTAATTTGAAACTTGGTGGTGTTATCTTGTCTATTGATAACCGGTCTCCAAATAATATAAAATGTATTACAGTGTCTAGGGGAGCTTACTAAAATGAGGAAGGATCAGTTAACATGGTTGATGAAGAATCAGTTACATATGTGAAATAAAGAAGCTTAAATTGGTCATGGAGAAGCAATTTTTCCTTTCTTGTGTCATATTGGTTCAAATTGCAAAAAATAAAGAATAAGAAAGACTTCAACTTACTACAATTGCTCTTTAAGCAAGACTCTCTTGAACCTACACACTCACCAATTCAAGGAGCATTTTATTCACACTGTAACTTACATACACAGAATTTCAAAGCAATTTACACTATAAAGTCAAATAATACAATTACACAGTTAAATAGCCACAAAAGGAAAAAAAAATTAAGAGAGCTTTAGGCAAAAGAGAAGAGACTTCCAAGAACTCAAGAACTATATGAAACATAGAAGAAATAGCATCAATGAGGCAGAAAAATGCAAGAATTACTTCCAGATGCCAAAAGCAATAAAAGAAAAGACGTTTGATCTTATCTCATGGAAACACACCATGGCAGGAAGGGAGAATTAATTTCAGAGAACTGAGGGAAAGAGATAAAATTGAAACAAATATTTTAAAAAATATATTTCCTAGCTACAAGCAAATGTAAACATTATAAGGATATTGGGTATAAAAAAATTGAGATGCAAAACTCATTTGATAGCATATGTGTATGGTTCCAAAATTCCTATGACACAACTAACTCTTAATAGATGCAGTCTTGAAAAAGAAAATACGAGAACATATCTGCTTCATCATCAACATTATTGGATAATGTGAGCCTTCCTTTTCCTTTCATGTGCATTTTTACCAGTGTTTGCTGTACTAGAAATAAATCTGTTACATAAACCATCTTTTTATTTTATATTAAAAGCAGTTCACACCTCCAGAGAAACATGCACTACATGTTGTTTTCTGGTTTAATAAGGCTCTTTATTGGACGTCCCACTTCCCATACCCCTTCTCTCTGTTATAAAGTTGTTATACTTTGTATATGTGGAACAACTAGCCATAGCCTATTTCATAGCTTATGTCCCATTTATGCCTTTTTTTCTATTTTATTTATTTTATTTTTTAATTTATTGGGGTGACATTGATTAGTAAAAATTACCTAGGTCTCAGGTGTACAAGTCTACATAACATCTTCTATGTGTTGTATTATGTGTACATCACCCAGAATCAGTTCTTTTTCCATTACCATATATTTGTGTCCCTGTCCCTTCTCCCTCATACCCTCCCTGCTTACCCTCAGGTAACTACTAAACTATTGATTCTGTCCATGACTTTTGTTTCTTTGTTGCTTTTGATTTTATGTCAACAATGAAAATCATTTCTCCATTCCTTTTCTTTATTTTATCCACTCTCTCATCCCTCCTCCTATCTTAAAGAAGTCCCTCTAACATTCTTTGTAGTACTGGTTTGGTGGTGATGTAGTTCTTTAACTTTTCCTTATTTGAGAAGCTTGTTAGCTGTTCTTCAATTTTTAATGCTAGCCTTGCTAGATACATTATTCTTGGTTGTAGATCCTTGGTTTTCATCTTGTTGAATAATTTCTTCCAGTCTCTTCTGGTCTGTAGTTTCTGGTGAGAAATCAGCTGATAATTGAATGGGTATCCCTTTATAAGTTATTACTTGCATTTCTTTTGCTGTTTTTAGAATTTCTCTTTTTCTTTAATCTTTGCCATTTTAATTATGACATGTCTTGGTGTGTTCTTGTTTGAAATCATCTTGTTTGGGATTCTCTGTGCATCCTGGACCTGTATGTCTATTTCCTTTGCCAGGTTAGGAAAATTTTCCATTTTTAGTTCTTCAAATAATTTCTTGATTCTTTGCTTTTCCTCTGCCCCTTCTGGTACACATATGATTCTGATATTCTTCCACTTAAAATTGTCCCAGAGGAATCCCAAACCATCTTCGTTTTTCTGGATTCTCATATCTATCTGTTCTAAATGGTTGTATTCTGCTGGTTTTTCCTACAAACCACTGCTTTGCATTTATGTTTTGTCTAGTTTGGTGATTTATTCTGATCTTCATTTCAGTTAATATAGTCATTATCTCTCTCTGGTCCTTTATAATGGTTTGTAAGTCTTCTTTAATGCTTGCTATCTCTCTGTTGAAATTATCATTCAGTTCCTTAAGCATTTTTATAATCATTCCTTTGAGCTCTGTTTCTGATGGTTCATCTGTCCCCATCTCTTTAATTCTCTGATTTCTCAAATTCGCAACCTCTCTGGACCCTCCCAGCTGCAATATCTTTGGTCTTTGCTGCTATTTCTGGGCAGGCAGAGATCTGTGGGAGAAGAGTGTTTGCAGCTTTGTTGTGTTCCTTTGGCTCCAGAGATCATGTAGGGAGTTTGGACATGATTGCATCTTTCTGTTCTGAGTTTACCCCATGTACCAATTCTGCCCTGATCCTTGGGGTCAGTTCTATATGCTGGACTTTCTTTTTTTTTTTTTTTTTTTTTTTGCCAATTTGTGTGTTTTATTCCCACAAGGCAGGCAGGGATGGGAGTGCTGAGCAATGACCCAAGCTGAGCCGAGAGGCCTTCCTCTGGCAGGAGTGCATGCCAGGTTCTCGGGTCTGCCTCACCAGCAGGCTGGTTTCCAGACAGACTGTCATAGGTGCCAGGTGGAAGGCTCTGAAGGGCACAGGCGGTATGCTCTGGTGGGGGCACACACTTGTGGGGTTACAGGTAGCAGGGTAGGTCTTTCTCGATAACCAAATCACTTCTGGTAGTGGGACAAGAAACAGGCACACACATGTCACTCTCTCCTCCTTTCCAACTGGAGTATTTGCACTGTGGTTCCTCACCACCCAATCGCTTCCCCTCCTCTGGGAACCAGAGTGAAGTCTGGCTGCTGCATTTTGCAGACCAGTCTGCATCTCATGGGACCAAAGTGAAGTGGGTGCAGTATTTCACACCCAGCCTGCGGGCTTCCTTTCCTCTATCCTATGGACCAAGTAAGGCCTAGACTACTCTCCTGCCACCTTCTTCCTTCTTCCTCCCCCAGTGGTAGAGTTCCAAGCAAAGGCATGCACAGCCATATCCCCACTATTCTTTTTATTTCTCCCTTTTTTAACCCTCTGCTTACCTGTAGGTTCTTTAATGTGACAAGTTGTTTTCTTAGTTGTGATTGTGCATTGTGTAGAGGGTCCTTTATTTAGGTATGGGTGTTTTCTTAGTTGTAATCTCCAAAGTATTATTTTGAAAGTGCCTGTCATGCTGCCATTTTGTTGTATCTTAATTTATGCCCTTTTAAATGAGAATCTGAGGAATAATGAACACAGTACTAGATTGAAGGTAAAAGAAGGAATTTAGTGACTTTCCTCAGCTATTGTAATTTGTATTCATCAATGTGCCTTTTAACTTTTCAGGGCCTCATTGTCCTCAGCTATGAGAGTATAACTGCTCAAAGGCCACTGAGACAGAAGCAAATTTAGTGAATTTTATGACAGAAAAGATGAATGAGACATTATTTAAACAAACATAAACAGGGAGTTCCCTGATGGTGTAGTGGCTTAAAGCTTTGGCACTGGCGCTGTCAACACTGCAGCCTGGGTTCGATTCCCAGTCAGGGAGCTACCCACATACCAAAAAGCAAAAAAAATAAAAATAAATAAAAAAAATTATAAAAAACATAAACAAGGCAAAAAAATAGTGTCAGCTAAAGGCAAAAATATGGCAGATGTTTATTCTAATGTTATCAATGAATTATATAAAATATATGTGAGTGCTTTGTGAAATTTAAATGTATACATCTAAACTAATAAGCTCAAGAAAGTCAATTCTAGAGGGAGGAAGTAGAATCTATTATGAAGACTATCTTTACAAATGAGAAAGCACTCTGGCTACCTTTTCCACATCAACTAAATCATCTAGATCTGCTCTAAGAAATCTTCTTTAATGTGGGTACCCTCTATAAATGTAATACTACATTATCTATTGTACCCAAACAATAAGTTGTCTTCACACATATTCTTTTACTAGCAGATACGGTATTTTAAAGGTATAATCCTCCACTATTGACCTTTATATGACATTAATGTAAAATTGTGGGGTATTAATGATAGACAAAATGATAAGTAACTGACAGTAAAGTGATGATATTTCGGTATTTAAAAACCTTTCCTGTACACTTCATTTGTGGTGGAATGTGAATTGCATTAACAGTCTTCTTTCTCTTTTATTGTATTGTTTGATGGACAGAACTGCAACAAAAGAGAAAGGCTAAGTTGAACTGCATGGCATGTATACAGCATAATGGAACAGAAGCCACAATTAGGAGGGAGGAGTAGAAAGAGACAGGACAACTGGTACTTCTCTGGACTAGAATGTGAAAGACAGAACCAACAATTACTTGAAAAGCATCTGCAGTGACAAATGAAGTTTTGGGGATCTAGATGAGAAGGAAAAAATTAAGACATTTTGCTATGTGTCATACAAAGCATTTCTCTATTTTTCTCTTTTTGGGTAGGATATAACTTTCAAGCTTTTTACTTTTAATATTTGACTTGTATTTCCTTTTATAGATGGCATTCTGCTGAGAAAGCTCATGAAGCGATGTAGATAAGATAAACACAGAGATATCTATATAGCAATTCTTAAATTATATTACTACATATATACACACACATACACAGAAATTTTAACAATAGTGCAAAGTGACAATTTGGGGGAAACTGACTTAACATTTAAAACTAGAACTTTATAGGCACCATATATCTTAATTCTGCAAGGATCTATTATGATCTCCAGTCAGAGTTTAGTGCTGACAGTCCAGGACTGCTATTATAGTGTTTCTAATGAAACAGAAGGGTCAAATGGAACAAATAATGCCTAGAGCAAAATAAACAAACCAAGCCATAAAAATCCAACTCCTATGACAATATCGTAAAACTCGCCTTGAATCTTATTTCTCCTTTTGAAAGAGGGGAGTATTCTTATAAGAAATTTATTCTTTTATGTCCCTCTGACTGCCAATTTGACCCTTCTTGTTAAAAACACATGAAGATGCAAATGTACCAATTAATATAAATTATAATCCAATGCTTATAATTTTAGTCACTTTAGAAAAATTTAATTCACCTTAGTTTGTTGTTCTCCTTGCCATCCAGATGATGTATTTGCAAAGTCCTCTTCTAACACAGTATATTTATTAAAAACATTACAATGAGAACAAGATAATGATGGATATAAAGAGCTAGAAGGAGTCACTATCATTGAAAATTTCTTTAGTCAGTACAGTTAAATGAAAACATATGTTGATAAGAGTTATATTTTTTAGTAAAGCATATTCTTGTGGCTTAATTTGTTCTACCAGCCCAAACTCTCCCACTGTTTCTTTCTAAGCACAATATTACTTTGTCTCTTTAATTATCTTAATAGCAGTCCTGTAAATAAACATAATAGCTTAATTGTACTTATTTGTGAGCTATCTTTCTTAGTGTGGTTCTAAATGATTACCTTTTCTAATTATTTTTGTGAGGCTGCTGCTCATAAAAATAAGATGAAAGCCAGTGGCTACAGCAGAGAAGATGTGAAAAGAAAATTGTAGAATTGAATTATAGGAAGAATGGAAAGAGTTTTAGATATCAGCTATTCCTACCTAGCCAATCTTCAGCTTTACCAGAGACTAAGGTTCAGGTCAAAGACTAGCCAAAACATTCATTAATTAGAAGATTTCTAAGAACTTTAGAGTAGGGGGTGCTATGGTTTACTACCCAGAGCTGTCTTCTACAACCAAGGCACTCATTTCTCTAGCTACTGGGAGTGTTGCTTGCTGAGAGGTCACAACTGAGACCTGTCTAGGAATTCCCCTTAGGTAAGAGTGCTGTCTCACCCAGAATTATACTCATTCTTTGGAGCATCTCACATCAAAGGACAGGTCTACTTGGAGGATTGGTCCCCTTGCCTCAATCTGAGATATCTCTGAATGTTAATACAAGCTCCAAAAGTCCCCTTGGGACTGGCCCAGGTCTTGGGTGCAATTGCATCACAATTCAACTTCTCTTTCTACACAATCCTGTTTTGCTCATTTCTCTGAGGAATTGTTTCCATATTTATTTATTCTACAATAAATATTCTGCTTACAAATTCTTACCTCAGAGTTTATTTCCCTGGGAACCCAGTCTATGACACACATGTGGACCAATATAACAGAAATGCATGAATACTCTAAAGCACCTAAATTTTAATCACATTTGTAAAGGTAAGAAGATTAATAAAAATAACAAAGCAACAGATGTGAATTTTTAGTCAATTACTCCTCAACATGAAACTAAGAAGTCTAAGTTTTTTTGTTGAAAGTTAGTCAAAGCCTTGTTTCAGAACCCAATCACTTTTATTAGACAAAGATTTATTGAGTCCCCACTCTATGTCCCATATAATGTAAAAAACTAATAATGGTAAAACAAACATGACACAGGTCCTGCCATGCAAGAGGAGATATTTAATCAACTATTTGCAATAAAGTGTAACAATAAAACAATAGTGGTTTGTATCAGATGAGGAAATGGGACAAAAGAAGAGTAATTATTCTGTTTTGGTGAATGCAAGGAATTCTTATATAGTAGAAGATGTTTTAATTGTGACTGTAAAAATTAGAGAGTTTATGGGCTAGAAAAAATAAAAGGTGTGAAGAGTAATTCAGGCAACTATAATATAATGTACAAAGTCACAGAGACAGCAAGGAGAACATTTCGTTCAAGGAAACTCAAGTAATTCAAGATGGTTGGTATAGAAGGAAAGAATGCCAAGACAGAGAATGTGTACAGGCTGGACAATGAAGGTTTTCTGCAAAACTAAGAAATAATCTCTGTAATAATATGATAAGAACTGTGTTTTAGAAAGAGCATTCTGGACATTGCAAGCTAGAGGTATTGGAGAGAAGCAGGACTAGGAACATGATAGTGAGTTAAGATACTCTGGTCATAATACAAATACAAGATGATGAGAAGAGTGATAATTATAATAGAAAAGCACATACACAAATAAGAGGAAATACAAAAACCAGGATTTGATGCAAGCCTCCTTTTTGTTGATATTGCAGACCTCTGGTTTCTAGTGGTCAGATGCAGCCAATTCTTGCCTCCAGGTATATCCCAAGTGACCACCCATACTATATTTTATGTGTTCCACAGTCATGTCTTTAAGAACCATATTTACTGTGGTAGATGAATTTATTATAGATTTTAGTCATTCCATGTTCAATTAGCTCCCAAAGGTATCTATACTTTAACAAGGGTCTTAATGAATATCTAATGTATTAACACTGGGGAATGAGCCACTAATGATGAAATTGCCAACTGTTGCTAAATCTCCCTATGCTTAAGGCCAGTCCCATTTCCCACATCCATATCTCTTTCCCATCAAGAAAAATTGGAGTATTATTTATTTGATGCATAAAACACCTAAGTATAAGCAAATTAAATGTGCCAATATAAAGAGGTTTTTTTTTTAATTCCTTTGTTCAAACAATTATGCATGTTTACCAAACATCACTATGTTACAAGCTATGGATGAAAGAGGATGGCTTAAAATTGGAAGAAAAGAAATAAATTCTGAAACTTTCAAATTTATATTGAAAACTTCAAAAAAGAATATTAGAGCATTTATATTCTAACTTTTGAAATTTATGGATAAATCAATTGATGCAATAGAAAATACAGTAATGGACTGCACAGTTAAGTAACTTGCCCACACTGATGAAAAGTCTAAGACAATAATTCAGGTCACATGTATTCAATATTTCAATTTTGCGGTTCCCCCGCTCATATTTAATGCATTAAAACAATCCATCACAATTCTATTACATTCCAGAGGAATGAGAAAACATAATGGTGACTTGATTGAGATTACAATAGCCAGTTTTCATCATTATTTTCCATTCCATTTTAATAGGGTTTTTAATAAATTTTCTACTAACCCATTCAACCCTCAATTTTATAAGGCCTGAATATGTATTTTATCTTTTACAGATTTGTCCCTAAATCATATTTCTTATCAAAATTCCTCTCTTGGTGTAGCCTAAGCAGATCTCTCCATCACTCATTTCTGACCACAGAAATATTTGTTCCTACAGTTCTAAGAATTAGCTCTTCAGAGAGAAGCAGATTTGAAGGGTTGGCTTCAAATTCTACTTGGTAGAAGTGGAATATCAATAGATTTAATTCAATGATACTGAGATTTTTAGGCTTTTTCCTTACCATACCTAACAATTCTGGGCACTTAGAGACATTCAGGCTATCTTCTCAAGTTGCAGACTCTCAAAAGACAAATGAAGACAGGCCAGCAATGAGCTCTATCCTCAGATCTCACACAGAAAATAGCAGCGACACCCAAAGGGAAGGTTGTCATTCTCACCATTGTGATAATAATAAATGGTCATTGTCATAAAAAAAAATCAACTGTTGCTTGTTCTTGGGCTTAATTTAAAGGTGACAAAGCTCAATAATCTGGTATTAATGCACATGTTCTCTAAAATATTTGTCCTCAAAACTTGACTTTGAAAACTTACTTGTAATGCCAAAAACAAAAGATTTGAAGAGTTATTTAAATTCATAAAAGAACATTTTACATAGCTGTTTATTTAATACACAATTTTGAACACAAACCAAATAAGTAAAAGAAATTTTTTGATTAAAAAAAGAAAATAACAGCAACATTTGAGAGGAGATGATGATATGTACTGAGAGCTACTCTTCAGAGTTCATACATACATACAGCCATGTTTCAAAACTAAATTGCTGGCATCATAAACTACCTGTAACAAATATATAAACTATCGAAGGGACTTGATGTGAAAATAGGCAAAGAAGAGCAAAGACCATAGAAGAACAAAACAGCAAAAGATGTCAGGGTCACTCCAAAGAACTATGAATCTTTCTATTAAATTATTTAAGATTAAAAATATTTCCCTTTATTGCTAAAGTTAAGTACATTAAAAACATTATGATAGAGTTTATAGTAGTATTATCTGATTCCTTAATAAATTTTAAAATTACTATTCCTGAGTTACAAATAAAATGCATCATTGCTTTTATGTGACAGTCAGGTTCAAAAAAGGGACTTACTGAAAAAGAGTTATGAGTTACTATCATTTTTATGACTATAAGTAATATATCTATGCTTAAGTAAATTACCACATTTTAGACCAAGTGGAAAATCCCAAGGAGTCTATTACAAATTAACAGTTATTATGGGACAAGCACTAGATAGCACCATTGATATTTTTTATATATGATGTCAATATAATTTTATACATAAAACCATTACAATAATTAAATCAGTAAAATGTTAACAAAAATTAAATTTTAGTATTGGACATATTTATTAAGGCATATTTAATCATTTATAACTATAATTAAAACATAAAATAAAAATAGCATTTTTTAAAGAGTGGTGGTTGACATTTATTTTTAACAATTTAATGAGGATAGAGAATAATTTTTTAGATAAAAGTGTGTGTCATGTATGATTTATTTTACCACTACATCAGAAAGATCAGAAAGGTATCACATAAATGACAAAGAATCTAAAATAAGACATGATTTTTAATCCAAAAAAGAGAATTCTTAGTTGCCAGAATTGAATGTATATCTGTCAATTCGAATTTCAGAAATATACATGATTTATTGTGACCTAGGAATGAGAATAGTATCATGTAATCATTACATTCTTGGCTGCTTTAATTCTGATTCTAATACACTGGTTAATTTATTTAACATTATATGGATATTTTATTCAATTCTTATGAACAATTTTAACAAAAAAATGATTAAATGATAGGTAACCACTCTGAGTTATACAATAGTTTCAAACTGAATTTTTCTTTAATGTAATATAAAGTTAAAAATGCAATACAAGTAGAAACTATCTGGAATTTTTAAAGAGAAGAACTTATGTAAATCTTTTCATGATTAATAGTCATGCTAGCTTCAAATAATCAAATAGTATGTCATCAACTAACAAGTAAAACAACAAATTATACACACACACACACACACACACACACACATATATATATATATATATATATATATATATATATATATATATATGGAGTATTTTAGATGTAATTATTTTCCCTATATTCCATCACAAGGCAATAATTCACAAAGAGGGTAAAACAGAAATTTTATCATTAAAAAATAATTCAGGCAACAGTTACACAAAAGAGAATGGTAAAAATAATATGCTCTGTTCCTTTAATGTCCTCTACAAATTCCAGTATCTCTCTCCTTAAAAATAAACAAACACATTAATTTTCTTGTTGTTAAAGATGCTTTTGTGTGATTAGAGTATATAAAATAGCCATGCTTTATGAACATTTTGTATATCATTTGAAATATTTTTTAAATCAAAAGATGCTCTGTTTGCCTCATTCTATTCACTTTGCTCTTGATTAACACATTAAAATATTCTCTAATTTTTGCAAAATGTCATGGATATCTTTAGACAGTAAATTCTCTTATGTAATTTCTAAAAGTTACAAACTTATTGGAAACATATTTACAATTTTGGTCTATTAAAAGGGAAAAATTACCTTGATGTTCATAGCTTTAGTAAGGTAACATTGCCCTTTGAACAAATTAGATGCAATTATGCCATAGTGCACTTTCATTAAGTTCAGAATTATTATTCTGTATATAGAGAATAAGAGTTTTACATTTGTTCTTAGTTTTTCAAAATTATCTGACATGATAATTTATTTTATTTAGTTAAGTGCACAATTTTATAACTAAAATGATAGATCTACTTTAGCAAATGAAGAGCCAATTAGCTATTAAATTCCAGTTAAAATTTGTATTTAAAACAATATGTACAATGCCAATTTTGTACATGAATAATGCTGAAGTGTTTTTTAAGCTAAAAAGGTGGCATTTCATTAAAAATAAAAGTGTGTTTTTATGTCAATGTAAGAGCCTGAGAGACAGGGCAAAAAGGAAAATAAGTCAATGATTTAAATCTTTAAGCTATAAAAGATAAATGTCTATGAAGGTTGCTGGGTTAGGGTAGTGGAAAGATGAGTGATTTGTCTATATTTTCTGCTTTCTAAGCTTTTATAGATTATAATTACATTTTGCAAATGTAAGAGAAAAACATATTTTTAAAAAAGCAATATATTTTAACCCCTCACAAGTAGCTCCAAACTTTAGACATATATGTTAATTTAGACCAGAGGTGTAATAACAGCCCAGAGAACATTAGGAAATTTCATCAGCAGGTAAGTAGTTGGCTGAGATTAATTTTGAGATTGATTTTACCCAGCAAATACAATTTTTGTTTAGTATTCAAGACACGGAGTGATTTTCCTTCTTTGTTGTAGCATATGTACAGCCTGCTCTCTTTTCTCTAAAGTATTATCACAAAACATATGTTTTTTGACATCAAAGCTTAAAATTACTTTTCTTTCTAAATCTTAAAGAGGCTATGAAGGAGGTCACTCCTTACCGCCACCCGCACTGGAGCGTTGAAAGCATTTCCCTATGTACCAAATAAGCCCAGCAGGAAAGAAACAAGATCCTGTACTCAATGTGTATCCTTGGACATTTCTGACAAGTGGAAACAAATTTAAATGCCAGCAGAGCCTATTTCTACAAACTGGCTACATACAAACATTTCTGTTCAAGAACAAAGCTACACCCCTCCGGAAGCTCTACTTTTGCCGGTTAACTTTGTTCAACTGCAATATGTTCTTGAGAAAATATTATCCATGTAATTCTATCAAGTCAGTGAATCCCTAAACATTGTCTCTTCTATGTGCAAGTTGTTAAAGGTATACCATCTGCCTTCCCAGAATATTTTTTCTAATCATTTCATGGGTTAGAAAAAAATAACTTTTCCTTAATTGCACCATTTTCGTTGTTCATTGCCTGTCTCAGAATTGAATGCATTGCCCATTGGTCTCATCAGGCATCCGTTTAATCTTTACCTTCAGTTATTGCTTCTTACTTGTAGAATGCAAACATCTACTTCATGTATTAAGTAAGTTATAATAATACCCATGGGGAGCCACATACTTTCAATCATTAATAATAATATTCTGAGTAAAAAGGAATTTACTTTTCTAAATTTAGACTATTTATTTATGTTCTTAGCTGCTATCCACACATTTTTAAGGAGTTGGGTTTGGGGGCAAGTTCTAGTCGTTTTTTCTTTGAAAAAAATATTTGTTGAACTTGACTTGTCCAAAATACAGGGTCCAGCAGTTTCAGGAGGTGTATTTAATACTCATAATTCAAAGATGAAAAACATTTATCTCCCTATAAAGCAAAGCAATCTCCTTACCAAAGGACATAAATGTGCCTATAGCACTTTAAAAAAATGCGTAGCTTCTAACTGATGTTTTCTCTTTGTTATGCATTTTTTTAACTAACAAAGCAAACAAAATTTCTAGAACAGCTACTCTCACCACTGTTCCCCTCAGGCCAAGACCTGGTAAGTTTGTCCTCATGGAAGAGACAGACACTACTTCCCCTGGGAAACACCAGGTTAAGGATATGAATAAACTGAGGGAATGTGAATTCCCTCAACAAATATCAGTGAATCATTTATTTGGTGACTGCTTCTCTTTCACCTCTCACTCTGTCTTTCCTATAAAATAAGAAAGTCATTCTGGTTCCGCTGATCCAAATCTACAGTAACAAAGATAGGTATTAGGACCAAGTGTAACTGCTCCAAAAATAACTAAGAAGTGTTAAATGAATTATCAGGTACTGTAAGAATGTGTTGATCTTGTGAGTAAGATTCATAGATCAATACAGCTTTCAGACTCCAGACAGAAAATATTCCCTTTACCAAATTATCAGTACCTGAAAAAGTGACATGTCTGTCTGTCCACTAAGAAAGAATGTTCTGTATGTATAAAGAGTGGTCTTTCCATATGAAATTAAATTTGGACACAGCTGAACAGAGAAAGAAAGATCAGGAATTATGTAAAATGAGATCAAGTGAGGAAAACAAAATAAAACATAAAACAATGTACAAACAAAGATAAGAGAATGGCAAAAACACATGCTTTCCAACAAGAATATGGTTTATTATATCAAATGAATTAAAGTATGTCGCAGAATTTCAATTAATTGGTGACACATTCTCTATTACAAAAACAAAAACAAAAAATCAAAACCAAAAGTAAACAACAAAAATAAATACCATTTACTTTTTACCATAGCCCACCATATAAAATAAAAATACATCCCTTCATAAAATATATAAGGCCTTTCATTCTCTTTCTTCATTCTATTTTTTCTAATCTTACTTCATTATTATAGTCATAAAATGATTAATCTCCAAGTAAATTATTTGAAAATATTGTTACTTCTTTCTACAGTGTCGTTTACCCCCTCACATCTTTTTTTTTTATTTCCCTACCTAATACACTTCTGGTTAATATGCAAATCAAATGTTCCTTTTCCAGTTCTTATATACTCTTGCAACATACCCTATATACCTTTATTACAGTCTGTGCCACATTGTCAAATAACTGTTGGCATGTCTAGGCATTGCCTAATCTGTGTAAGGCAAGAAACATATTTTGTTCATTTTAATATTCTTAATGTTATATACACATTAGAAAGCAAAATTCTTGTCTAAGTGATAAAAATGATTAAAGGATATCTGCTTGGTACTTTTTGTGTAGTCAGATTTGTCACTAAAAACTATTCCAAACATGTTATTTTATGTTCAAAAGCTCATTGGTAAAGGGAAACCACCCTAAAGCTTTCTTCTCATTAAAACTTAGAATTATCCTACTCAGAGTATTTCTTAGCATCCACTCATGTTTCTGACATAATTGTCAAGCACAAAATTATTCAAATACATATGTTACTATTAATGATCAAAGCAAATATGTTTCTTTAGAAAACATTACTGTATATATCACTTAGCAGTTTCAAAATTAGATACTACAGAGATACTGACGTGCTTTGGGAGTCATTCATAAACCACTTATGGAATGATAATACATTAGTAATATTAGCGTTGCAATTGATTCAACAATGCACATTTTCATAATACTTTCTCAGGATATAACAAATAAGTTAACAGTGAAAACACACAGATTTGAAAACTGTATCCATACAAAAAGCAGTACACAAATGTTTATAAAAACTTTATTTATAAAACTTTATTTATAACAACTGGAAGCAATAAAGATGCCTTCAATAAGTGAATCGATAAAGAAACTATGGTACATTTTATATATAGTGAAAAAAAGCATTGAGTCATTAAGACACACATTGATGGATACATTTTAAAAAGTATATGATTAAGATTTTAAAAACGTTAGTCTGAAAAAGCTACATAATAAAGTATTCCACTTATACAATATTCTGGAAAAGGCAAAATTATATAGACTATAAACAGAACCATGAATTTTTCAAGAAACTGGAAGAGAAGCATTGAATGAGGAAAATTTTTAGTGCTCTGTAACTATTCTGAATGGTACCATCATAGTAGGTATACGACACTATGCTCGTGTCAAAACCTATAGAACTTTAAAGCACAAAGAACAAATCTAATTGTATGTGAATTGTTTTTAAAAATCATTTAGAAGGTTGGGAGACTGAAAGATGGCATGCAGAATGTGGCAAAAGAATCAACTTGTCCTACATATGTATAAAACAACTTCATTGAAGGGGGATGGAAAAGAGATGTTGACCTAAGTAAATTAGAAAATGAGTGGAATCTGTAGGCCTAAAGGCAAAAGAAATGGCACAAAATTATTGTACTCTAACAGAAAAAGTTGATTTGTATGGGAGTATAGGTTAACAATTTGAAAACAAGTGTACATGTATACTGGAATTGAATAATTAAGTAAATGAATAGCCAATGATAAAAGCCAGGTTCCTCACTTTTGGAGTAGAAAGTTATAGGCAAGCAGGGGGAGAAGGCTAGAACGATCAACATGATAAAGGAAGAGAGTTGGAATCATCAGGGTAAATTCATGTTTAGTTTAATACAGAGACAAATGGTTACAACCAGGAATGTTTCTAGATACATGTGTAAACATATGAAGTAGTATATATGACGGGAGAACAAAAAAAAAACAGAATTTATTTATAAAAAATTGTGTATTTATTCTCACGTTTAAATTTCAGTCACTTTCAAAAGTATTCTTTGATGCAATACACCTATCAAGGTGCTTTTTCCACTGCTCAAGTTTTTGAACTTGTCGATTTTGATTCCTGTTAGTGCTTCTGCCATTTTTTGTTTCATCTCTCTCATATTGGCAAAATGTTTCCTTTCAAGTACTTTTTTCATTCAGGTAAACAAAAAAGAAGTCTCTCCAGGTGACATTGAGTGAATAGGGAGGGTGGGGCATGGGTCATGCTATTTTTCGTCAAAAATTGTTGAACACTCAGGGCAGTGTGGGCAGATGTGTTGTTATGCTGCACGTTGTTTGTGTAAATCATTCGTCGTGAAATGGGCAAACAGGTTGAAAGAACCCCTAAATTCACTGAAGCCAAACACAGCCTCTCACAATGCCAGCAGGTACACTGATGCAGATGTGTTCCTAGAACACTCACCTAGCAGGGGAATCCTGTACTACAGGGGCCCCACCCTTGTAGTTTTTTTTAGAGGTCCCTCCTTATATATCCTTATTCTGATAACAAGAAGGAGAAGAATTAATAACATCCAAGTAGCAATGAATATGCCTAGTGCACAGATCTTGGTTTCTAATATCATTCTCTAATTTTAAAAAAATGCTCCCTAGAGAAATGATTTATTCTGGAATTGGGGTGAGAAATGATACAGATGAGCCTGGAGCATTGTATAGTGCCAGAAAATAAGGATGTGCTCAGAAAGTCAAAAATACAATGTCTGTCAAAGGAGTAAACTATAAGAGCTTCCAATATCTAAAACTGGAAGAATTTAAGCAACAAAATGAGGTAGCATTAGATTATAATGTAAATTATAAAATAAATTTCTATGAGTCTATACTGATATGCATAAATGATTAAAGAAATAAATAAATTAGAATAGACAAATTTCCTGACCATAAAAATTCCAAAACTTTATACACACATTTCATTCCATGGAGGTAGAGCAGCAATCCTTATTTCCTAAATATGACTGGAGACAGTGACTTCCTTCCAAATAATACAGCAAGAAAAATGGGGTGAATAACAAATTGGTAGTGTGAACCCTTGATATGATATGGTGAGAATAGCATTTTACCTCCATGATTCTTCTTCCCAAAACGTATAACCACAGTACAATCATGAGAGAAAAGACAAATCCCAATAGAAGGATATTTTGCAAAATAACTGATCCTTATTCCTCAAAAACAAAATCTTTGAAAATAAGAAATGTCTAAGAAAATGTCACAGCCAAAAGATGCCTAAGGAGACATGACATGATGATTAAATGTAATATGGTGTTAAGGATAGGCTCCTGAAACAGAAGGACAATAGTTAAAAACAAGAGAAATCTGAAAAAAGTGTAGTCTTTAGTTTAAAATAATGTATCAATATTGCAAAACAATAATACACCAAATTATCTTTTCTTGTTAAACTTGCATTTTCCCATTCTCTCTTTCACTCTCTCTCTCTCACATACACAAACACACATGAAGATTGTGCACACACTAGTAACTCACATAAAAATACCAAAACTGAAACACAAAGGCATTGTAATTCCATAGTTACAGTACCTCAAAGAAGACATAACCAATAATTTTTATTTTCTTTTTCAATTACATTTGACATACAGTATTATATTGGTTGTAGGTTTATGGCATAGTGATGACGCAATTACAAAACTTACAAAATCCTCAATTTGATATATCTCGTTCCCATCTAACACCGTACACTGTTATTAGTGTCATTGACTAAATGCCCTATGCTTTACTTTACATTCCTGTGACCATCTTGTGACTATGAATTTGTAGCTTTTGATTTCTTCCCCTCATTTACCTACCCTTCCAGCCCTCCTCCCATCACTCTAACAAATTGAGCACCTATTTGACACCACACAAATTCATTGCAACATTATTGACTATATCCCCACGTTATATCCTCATAACGATTATCTTGTAACATCCAAACTGAACTTCGCAATTCCTTCCTCTTATTTTGCCCATTCCTGCAACCCTCCTCCTATCTGACAACAAATCAAATGTTTTCTGTATCTATGAATCTGTTTCTGTTCCACTTGTTTATTTTCTTCTTTGAATCTCCCCTGTAAGTGAAATCAACTTGTATCTATCCTCTTGTGTTTGACACACTACTCAATGCAGTACCCTCTATGTCTTTCAATTCATTTTAACTTAAAAGTAACTGTTGATAAATATGTAGCCGTTGCCATTTTATTATTCATAATAATTGATCCCCCACCCCCCAATTAAAGAAGTCCCTCTAACATTTCTTGTAGTACTGGTTTGGTAGTGACAAACTCCCTTAGATTTTTTGGTTTTTTTGTTCCTTTCCCTGGGAAGCTCTTTTTCCTTCACTTTTGAATGAGGGCCTTACTGAATACATTAATCTTGATTGTAAATCTTTGGTTTTCATTATGTTGAAATTTCCTACCAGTTTCTCTGGCCTGCAAAATTTCTGTTGAGAAATCCACTGAGAATCATATGGGTGATTCCTCTTGCCTTTCTCTTCTGCTACTTGCCTTTCTCTTCTGCTTTGAAGATTCTCTCCTTGTCTTTAATTTTGCCATTGTAATTACGATGTATTTCCTCAGTGTGGGCCTGTTTGGGTTCATCTTGTTTGGGACTTTCTGTGATTCCTGGGCTTTGTATATCTATTTTCTTCACCAAGCTAGAAAAATTTTCAGTCATTATTTCTTCAAATAAGTTTTACATCCTTTGCTGACTCTCTACTTCTTCTGATACACCTATGATGCAAATGTTGTTAGGTTTGATGTTATCTCAGAAAAATCTTAAACTTTCTTCACTTTTTTTTTGAATTTTTTTTGGTTGTTCTGATTGCGTTTTCTGCTACCTTTTTTTCCAAAATACTAATCCATGCCTCTGCTTCTAGTCTGGTGACTCCTTCTATTTTAATCTTCATTTCAGTTATTGTAATCTTTATTTCTGCCTTACTCTTTTTATGGTTTCTATGTTCTTCTTTATGCTTATTATCTCTTTGTTGAAATGTTTACCAAGTTCCTGAAACATTCTTATAACTATTGTTTTGAGTTCTGTCTCTGATAAGTTGTTTGCCTCCATCTCATTTTTCTGGGGGTTTCTGCTGTTCTTTCTTTTGAGAAGTATTGCTTTGTTTCCTCATTTTGGCTGCCTTCTTTTTATAGATATTCTGTTCTTTTACCCAACACTCACTGCTACAGTTTTCCTGAGGCTCACTGCTGATACCAGGTGGAGGTCGGGGTGTGGAGGTCTGAAAAGGCAGATGGGGGAAGACCACCAATGCCTTTTTATTCTGTCTGGTGCTGGTGGCAGCACGGGCAGTACACTTTTCTGTATTCAGTTTGCCTCGAGGTCTCTTCCTTGCATTTTAGGATCCATTACTTTATATGTTGTCTCTTCAGGCAGGACTGCTCATAGCCAGAGAAACACACCCACATCCTTTTCTCTCCTTCTCTTTTCCAGCCAAAGAAACCTTGGAATGTGGTTTCTCACTGCCCCCCATCACTCTATCTCCTCTCAGAATGAAGGTGAAGTCAGGCTGAAGCATGTCCTGGGGCCAAAGTGAGGTCTGGTTTTGGTGTCTCATAGCCCTAGGGTCTGGGCCTTTTTTTCTCTGTCCCACAGACCAGGTGAGGTCAAGAATGCTCATCCACTGCCTACTTCCTGCTTTCTCTTGCAGCCACAGGGTTCCAAGCAGGGACCCACCATGGCCTGCACTCCTCCTTCCTTCTTCCTCAGTTCGCCCCTCTTTTCCCATGTGCAGGTACTTTCATGTGATGAATGGGCCCCTTAGTTGTGCTTTTGTGTTGTGCAGGGAATCCTTTGTTGAATTATAGATGTTTTATTTATAGTTGTAATTTCCAGAGGAGTTTCCCAGTAGCACCTCTCAAGAAGCCATGTTTTCTTGTCTTCCAAGAAGAATTTTGAGCATTTATCTAACTTCTGTTCTATGACAAAGATCACCTCTAAACCACTGCACTTCTTAATGTTTAAATCCTAAATGGAAAATAAAATAATAAAAAATAAATCCTAAATAGAAAAGACACAAAAAATAGAAAATTTTTAGTTTTTGCATGTATTTTTTGATGAGTCTTTTCATGTGATTGATATTTATATCCTTAAAAATATTTATAGCAATCATAAATAAATTTTCTAATGTTCACATCCTTCACAGTTGTACATATCAATATTAACTATATTATCTTTCTAAATCTGTTCCCTTAGTAAATATTTACAAACACCTATATTGTCTTAATGCAAGGAAGAAGGGTTTTTAGAAAACTCATTAAGTCACAAAATTTTTGGCACCTATAATAAAAGATTTTAAGCCAGTAACCAAGCTAATGGATATGAGCATAACCTAAGCATCCACTTTCTGCAAAAGCTTAATTCTTGAGACTTCTTTGCTGTTATCTAATGCGTTCATTTTAGAAGTTCTCAGTAAAATGGATAAAGTAAACAGGTAGAGATCATGTGTTATATTGAAGTTCAGGTAATGCTAAAGTTTCAAAAATACTGATTGTGATCTTGAAAGGCTAGTAAAATAAGTGTATCACCGCTATTGAGGAAACAAATTTGTGGTTGTATAAAAGTAAGATTTGGTTCAATTTTCCTAAAGACTGCGCTAAAATATTATTAAAATGAAGCGACCTTTAATTTAGTGCTGAGTCCCCCTTATGGTAAAGCAAATGAAACTCATAATAGTTTGTCTCTAAACTGTATTGAAGTAACTCAGAAGTAATAATTCAGTGTAACTGTGTAATAGTCACATGGGTGTATGAGAAAGCAAGAAACAGTTGAAATATTAGAGATTATCCTCCTATTTTTCAAAATTAAATTGCAGAATTCAGAAATTAGTTTCCAAATAACACCTCCCATGCATTCATTGCTCCATTTATTTTTACAATTGACAAAAGGAATTCAGAAATCTATTGTATAATTGGCCAATTCAGAGACATGCCAAGGTAATAGATAGGCTGGCCAAATGTACCATTTTAAATAGGACAGAAAACAATGGTACTGTCTTGTTTCAGATGGTATGTATTGTCAGCCTACTGACACCTTGAATTTAGCTCAGTGAGACTAGGCTGACCATACATACCATTGGAAATGGGACAGTACCATTGTTTTCTTCTCCCATTTAACACAATATGTCTGGTCACCCTAGTGATAGATTTTTTATTTTTGGCTCTTTTTTAACTGACAAGCTCTGAAGATATTTTTAAATAAGATATATTCAAGGTTAATGTTTTTTCTTAAAAATTATGTGAAGAAATGTTTATTATTAATTTATCATATTGCAAATATTCTTGTTCAAGTTGAAAGGTAGTTTAAATTTTGCTTTAGATTCTTGATATGCTAGGAGGCAATATATCTCTGATCTTTGGTTTTTGAGTAGCAAAAGACTACAGTACATTACTTTTTTCACTTTATTGATTCTTTTTATTTTTCAATTACATTGAACACGCAATATTATACTGATTTAACTTACAAAATCTCCATTCTGATATATCTGATTCCCATCTATGTATGCCCTGTGCTGCACTTTATGTTCCTATCACTATTTTGTGACTATGAAGTTACATTTCTTAATTTCTTTCTCCTTTGCACCCACCTCTTCAATGTTCTTCCTACCATCCTCCAAAATTAAGTACCCATCTGACACCACATGTACTTATTGCAACATTATTGACTATACTCCAATGTTATATGCTAAATCTCCATAAATATTACTTTGTAACCAGTAAACTAAATTTCCCAATCCTTTCTAATTTCACCCATTTCCCCAATCCTTCTCCCATTTGGCAACAATCCAAATATCTCGTGTATCTATAAATCTGTTCTTGTTTCACTTATTTTCTTCTTTGTATATCCATCCACCTATAAGCAAAGTCAACTTGAATGTTTTCCTCTATTTGACACTCTACCAATGCAATACCTTCCATGTCTTTTGATGGAACTTTTGATCCATTTAAATTGAAAGTAACTAATGATAGATATGTAGACACTGCCATTTTATTATTTATAATTTTTGCTTATTTTTCACTCAAATTAAAGAAGTCCCTCTAACATCCCTTTTAGGACTGATTTGGTGGTGATGAACTCCTTCAGCTTTTTCTTGTCCAAGAAGCTCTTTATTTGTCCTTCAATTTTGGATAATACCCTTGCTGGATATATTACTCTTGGTTCTAGATCCTTGGTTTTCATCATTGTTGAATATTTCCTGCCAATCCCTTTTGGTCTGCAAAATTTCTGTTGAGAAATTTGCTGAGAGTCATATGGGTGCTCCTTTATAAGTTACTACTTGCCTTTCTCTTGCTGCTTTTAAGATTCTCTCTATGTGTTTATTTTCTGCCATTTTAATTATGGTGTGTTTTCTTGGTGTGGGCCTGTTTGGATTTATCTTATCTGGAACTTTCTGTACTTCCTGGGCTTGTATGTTTATTTCCTTCAGCAGGTTAGGAAAATTTTCAGTCATTATTTCTTCAAAGAAGTTTTCCATTCATTGCTGATGCTCTGCTTCTTCTGGTACCTCTATTATCTGAATGTTGTTATGTTTGATGTTGTCCCAGAGGAATCTTAAACCATTCTCACTTAAAAAAAATTTTTGGTTATTGTTCTTGTTGCTTATGTTGTTCTGATTGGGTGTTTTTTACTATCGTTTCTTCCAAATCACCTATATGCACCTCTGCTTTATCTAGTCTGGTAATTTCTTTTAAATTCTTCATTTTAGTTATTGTAATAGTTATTTTTGTCTTGTCCTCCTTTTAAATGATTTTCATGCTATTCTTTATTATTTTAATGTTTTTCTTTATGCTTGCTATCTTTTTGTTGAAATTTGTATCAGATTCTTAAAGCATTCCTCAATAACCATTGTTTGAGCTCTGTCTGTGATTGGTTGTTTGCCTCCATCTCATTTTTGGGGTTCTTCTACTGTTCTTTATTTCAGGCTGTGTTTCTTTGTTTTCTCATTCTTGCTGCCTCTTTGTAGATAGTCTGCTCCTTAGCCTCACACAGTTTCTTCTGGGATCACTGCCAATACCAGTAAGAACTGGGGGGCAGAGGTCTGGAAGTGTTGGTAGAGGCAGGCAACCAGTGCCTTTGTTTTCTCCCTTACACTGAGGGCAGTATGGGCAGTGCCAGTTAATGCTTTTCTATATTCAGTTTGCCCTGAGGTCTCTGCCTGATTTTGGAATCAGTTGTTCTATATACTGATCTCTCAGACTGGACTGCCTGTGGGCAGAGAAGTGTGTCTGCAGTCTTTTCTCTCTTTCTATTTCACTGGCTGGATAGAGGTCAGGCTATGGCTTCTTACTGCCCCTGTTGTTCCATCTTTCTTTCTCAGAAACTTGAGTGAAGTCAGGCTTTGGCATCTTGTGGCACCTGTGTTTGCAACTGCTTGAGCCAAAGCGAGGTCTGTTTGTGGTGTTCACAGCCCTAATCTCTGGACCTCCTTTTTTCCATCCCACTGACCAAGTGAGTTCTGGAATACTCACTTACTGTTGCCTTCTCCCTCTTCTCTCCTGCAGCTACAGTGTTCCAAGAAGGGATCTGCAGGCAACTGCATTTTTGCACTCTCCCTTTGCTCCTCATCAGTTTTTCCCTTTGCTCACCTGCAGGTACTTTGATGCAACAAGTGGGTCTCTTAGCTGTGTTTGTATGTTGTGTAGGGAATCCTTTGTTGATTTATTGTTGTTCTATTTGTTGTAATTTCCAGGGAGTTTTCCAGGAGCACCTCTCACACAGCCATTTTAGTTCAATAGTTCATTGTTTCTCATCATTTAATCTATCAAAATTTCAAGAGCAAAGCAAAGTTGCTGATTTGTTTGATATTTGTATACTAATACAGTTAATTAAAATACAAGACTACTTTGAAAATGCCAACATGCAAATGAAAACTTTAAATGATTGCTATGTAACTATAACTACATTATTGAAAATGAAATTGAGTTATCTACATTATGGTAAAATTGTTAAAAATCTCTATGAATACCAATTTTTCTCTGTTCTTTATTGATTTTATTTTTGAAAAGTCTATTTTTTATATCTTACTATTTGCACATTTATGGAGTAATTCCAGTGAGTCAGATATAGCTACTGGCTCTCAGTACTACACACATCTCTGTGAAAGAGAGATTATTAGTCAGTTTTTACAGATGGCAAACTCAATCTCAGAGAACTGGTAATTCATCCTAGGACACACATTTAAAATATGAGAGCCAGGATTGTCATCCAATTAGTCTGGCTCCTGACTTGTGTTCTTAACTATATTTTCCCAGATTTTACATTTGTCAATTAGACATCAACAAAGTCAGGATTTACGATTATAAATATTATCTCTTACTGATTGAGTTCAACCAGATTCTTAATGAGGTTTTAAATAAAATATAATTATTTTACCAAGGCAGGTTATTTCTTTATGAGAACATAAATAAATATAGGTCTGAAAACTTGAGAAAATACTAATGAGCATAAATATTTAATTTTGAAAATATAAAATGCAGACATTATTAAAATCAGAGTAAGATCATTTTTACTACACAGAACATGTTAAGTTGTGTTTGAACTGAAAACATACTAGGTTGGCCAATTAATTTTTTGAACTCATCCTAGAAAAAGCTCTACATGCCATATTGCTGAATATCACTATAGCCACCCTTAAAGTACTCTGCTTGGGCAGTTATTCACCAACACTGGTGTCTAGTCAACACTTCAAAGCAATTTTGGAACTCTTTTTCTGGAATGGCCATCAGAGCTGTCATTGTACCCAAAATCTGAAAATTATGTTTGTAAAATTCCCACTGTGTGCTTAGGTTGGCAGCACTGTAAAAACAACTCAGTAAGGCATCATAATATTGTCATTATTTTTCTTGTGATTTCAAGATTAAAATTTGTCAAGTAGTAGTAATGTTATTACTAATACCAAGTATTGCATGTGACTAAATGAATCTTTGCTGTTGCCTTTGAAATTATGGTGCCTTTCTAAATTTTGCTTTGGGATTCTGGTCAGTAGTTATACCATAGGCTCAGTGTGCAATCACTATTATTAAAAAAAACTAATGATCAATTAATTGTGTCCAAACATCTAGAATAATTATTTTAGAAAGTAAATTAGTATGTAAAACAAAAATGACCAAGCATGACTCCTTTAATCCTACTTGGTATAGAGAGATAAAGATAATTTTTCGTTCATAAATTATTTTGATTTTGTCTTAAGAAAGTCAATAAAATGGAGAAGATTCTGGGAGAAGATTTTTTTGGTGGTTCCCTGGCTGGGAATCGAACCCAGGGCACAGTCTTATCACTGTCTTTTTCTAATAACCTGATTGACTCCTCATACAACATAACACCAGATGAAAAGTTAGGTGGCACTCTATTTTTTTTTTTTTTTTTTTTTTTTTTTTTTTTTTTAGAATGTGGTTGCAGGGAGAGATTATTTTGGAAGATTGGGAAAAGTGAGAAGTAAATTTAGGTATATTCTATTTGGTGTTCAGTTGAAAAAGCCCAGAAGAGATGGGAAATCAATAATTGGGAAGCACAGGTGTAATGTAGACTGAATGAATGGAAGGTCTTTTTACTTCAGAGTGTGCAGAAAGATTATCATCATCTTGGTCAAATTACGTTTGGGTTATTCTATACTTTTGGGATTTACACTGCTTTACCTCTCATGATACAGAGTAAGTGTCCCAATAAAGATTTTGTTTATCTCTTCTGACAGAATCAAAATTAACTCTTTACAAAGAACCAATTGGGGTTGGAATTGGGAAAGGAATAAATAACTAACTGGGGCCCAGAGGATTGTAGAGAAATGAAAATACTCTGTATGATGCTATAATGATAGATACAAGTCATTATACATTTGTTCAAATCCATACAATGTAGAACACCAAGAATAAACTGTAATGTAAATTATGGACTTTGGGTGATTATGAGTGTGATGTGTCAATATAGGTTTATCAACTGTAATAAATGTAGCACTTTCATGGAGATATTAATAATGTAAAAGTCTATGTGTTTGGGGTCAGGGACTTTACGGGAAATCTCTAATTTCCCTCTGTTTGCTATAAACTTTAAACTGATTTAAAATAAAAACAATACCTCAATAATATTAAAGGTTAAATAAAGAAAAGCCAACCTACTCTGAAGTCTTTCACATGGAAATAAACCAATCAAAATTTTCCTCATCCAGCTTTGTGAGCAATCTCTCTGTGTCCACTCCAATTTGGACTCCAATGTGTAAGATTCAGTTAATCACCAAAGCTAAGTAGTATCTACTAAATAGGTATCAAGTAACTTAAGCACTTCTATCTTTACCTGTTGCCTGTTGGATATAATAACAACTTAAATCTCAAATCATTACTCTTAAGACAGTTGAAGGAAACTATCTTCTCAGTTATTTTAGTTTTAGAACCTATTATTCCATCCACAGCATTAACTTTGTCATGTATCTAATTTCCTACAATTTGTGAAACAAAAATATATATGTATATATATTTTTAGAATCTTGTAGCAATTAGAGGTCTGTGCTAAATATTCCAAATATAGAGTAAAATTGTTTTATTCTTTATTTTACAATTTATACTATAATGTGCTAATGATATACAGAAAAAGTAACAATATACATTTCCTCTCGAAAGTTTCTTTCTTAACTTAAATTTTCCAAACTTCTCAACAAATTTCTTTTTTCTTATTATAAATAGCATAATCAGCAGCCAGGTTATTCTTAAATAAATGTTCAGTTTAAGAATTGTATCCAATCTTTTTTTTTAAAGCTTGTGACCTGGTGAAAAAAGCAGGGTCTCTTTCCAAGAGGTGAGTTAATTCCTTTGTCATTCTTACATCAGGGAGCTTTGGGAACAGAAATAAAAGCAGGCTTCGTATCATTTGTCTCTTTCTTTGAGCACAAGGGTAGAAAGTTAGCATCCCTCCAAGTTAAAAAGAGCTGACAGTGTTATGAAACATGTTTCCACTTCTCTGTTCTTTTTGGGTTAAATACAGGGTGAATTATCTGCCCTGCCCACCCTCAAGTTTAGTCACAGAAAGATACAGGAAGGTACAAAAAATCCTCACTATCTAGAATGACATTTTTAGCTATAGGGTTGAAAGCTGAGACAAGATTTAATAGCATAAAATTCCAAAACTTCATGAAAATATTGTTTCTTAAAAAGGCAACTGGATAAAGCAGATCTTCATAATTTTAATCTGGCCCAAAAGCACACCACTGAGGTTCTGGCTACCTCTCATCCACACAGCTAGATTCTAATATAACTTTTCACCAGCCCTAATGGCAGGTTCAAGTATGAGTCAGTTAAATAGAGTTTCATTTGTCTGGTTTTGTTTCACCAAAAGCAAGTTCACCTTTGCACATATAACTAAATTACAAGGACATCCAGTCCAGAAGAATTCATGGATGCCTACGGGAGATTCTAGTTTCTTATATAATCATACATAATTGCATTTTGCTTCACAGATAATTGTATTTTTTACAAATTAAAGGTTTGTGGCAACTCTCATTAAGCAAGTCTATCAGTGCCATTTTTCTAAAAGCATTTGCTCACTTTGTGACTCTATCACATTTTGGTAATTCTCTGAATATTTTAAAAATTTTCATTATTGTTTTTTCATTACTATTTGTATTATTATTATTATTTTGTTATTTGTTATGGTAATTTCTTATAAGTGATCTTTGGTGTTACTATTGTAATTGCTTTGAAGTTTCATGAACCATAATCTTAGAAATGATGAACTTAAGCAACAAATGCTGTACTATGTGTTCTGACTAATCTACTAATTGGCTATTTCCCTATCTCTCTTCCTTGCCTCTCTCCTCCTTAGTCCCTAGACAGAATATTGAAATTAGGCTAATGAATAGCCCTAAAGTGACCTCTAAGTGTTTAAGTGCAGAGTAGGATTGCATGTCTCTCATTTTAAATCAAAAGCTAAAAGTATTAAGCTTAGTGAAGAAGGCATGTTGAAAGATGGGATAGGCCAAAAGCTAGATCTCCTATACCCAATAATAACCCAAGTTTTGAATGGAAAGTAAAAGTTCTTAAAGGAAATTAAGTGCTGCTGCAGTGAACTCATGAATAATACAAAAGCAAAACAACCTTATTGCTGATATGAATAAAGTTTTAAGTGTCTGGATAAAAGATTGCAACAGCAACAATACTAAAAAAGCCTAGTCTAGAACAAAATGCTAACTCTCTTCAAGTCTATGATGGCTAAGAGAGGTGAGGAAGCTGAAGAAGAAAAATCTGAATCTAGCAGATTTTAGTTCATAAGGCTTAAGGAAAGAAGTCATATCCATAACATAAAAGTGCAGGTGAAGAGGCAAGTGCTGATGGAGAAGCTACATCATGTTATTAAGAAGATCCAGAAGATCCAGCTCAGATAATTAATAAATGTGGCTAGTCTACACAAGAGACTTTCAATGTAGACAAAACAACCTTATATTGGAAAAAGAGGCTATCTAGGATTTTCATAGCTAGAGAGAAGTCAATGCCTGTTTTCAAATCTTCACAGGACAGGCTGACTGTCTTGTTAGAATCTAATGCAACTGATAATTTTAAGTTAAAGCTAGTGTTCATTTATCATTCTAAAAATTCTGAGGCCCTTAAAAATTATGTTAAACCTACTTTACCTGTGCTCTATCAATAAAACAACAAAACCTGGATGACAACACATCTGTTTACAAAGTGGTCTCCTGAATATTTTAAGCCCACTGTTGAGACCTACTGCTCAGGTAAAGATTTTTCAAAATAATACTACTCATTGACAATGCACCCGGTTATATGAAAACTCTGATGGAGACGTACAATGTGTTTAATGTTGTTTTCATGACTGCTAACACACCACATATTCTGCAGCCCATGGATCAAGAAGTAATATTGGATTTTCTAAGTCTATAGCTGCTATAGGTAGTGATTTCTCTGATGGATCTGGGCAAAATAAATTAAGTCTAGAAAGAATTCATCATTCTAGATGCTGTTAGGAACATTTGAAAAGTCAAAATATCAACCTTAATAGAAGTTCAAAACAACTTGATTTTAAGCATCGTGAAGATTTTGAAGACTTCAAGACATCAATGGAGGAAGTAATTGCAGATGTGGTAGAAATAGTAAGAGAAATAGAATTAGATGTGGAGCCTAAAGATATGACTGAATTATTGCAATCTCATGATAAAACTGTAACAGATGAGGAGTTGCCTTGACATTGAGAACTGGAATAAATGAGCAAAACAAGTGGTTTATTGAAACAAAATCTACTTCCAGTGAAGATACTATGAAGATAATGAAGTGACAACAATGGATTTAGAGTATTAAATAACTTAGTTGATAAAGCAGCCACAGAGTTTGAAAGGATTGACTCCAATTTTGAAAGTTCTACTGTGGTAATATGCTATCAAACAGCATTGTATGCTGTAGAGGAACTGTGTGTGAAAGAGTCAATGCTTGTGGCAAATTTCATTTTTGTCCTATGCATAAGTAGTTTTCATATCACCCCAAACTTCAGCAATGACCACCCTAATTAGTAAGTTGTCATCAACAACAAGGCAAAATCTTTCATGAACAAAAAGACTATGACTTGCTGAAAATTAGATGTTAGATAGAATTTTTTAACAATAAAGTATTTTTTAAATTAAGGTACTTATAGTATTTTTTTAGACACTATACTATTGTATACTTAATAGACTACAGGATAGTGTAAACATAATTTTTGTATGCATTGGGAGTAAAAAAAAAAACTGTGTAACTCACTTTATTGCTATAGTCGCTTTATTCCAGTGGTCTGGAAGTGAACCTGTAATATCTCCAAGGTGTGCTTGTATAGTAATTTCATGTAAAATAAGACCCATTTTTGCTATATCATGTGCCTTACTAATTTCAAAGTCCTTTGAGTCTTTGTGGAATTAATATCTTTATGTTGCAGTACAATAAAAAAGAGACATTAGAGTATGACTGTTCAATTAGAAAAGCAAAAAATAGACATAAGATTGCCAAATTACAATGACTTTCTTAGTAGCCATACTGGCATATAACAAAATGTATTGTGATCACAATACAATTTAATGTATAAAAAAAAGGAGAATAAGATCTCTTCAAATGAATGATTCAAAATATAATTCATTAAAGCTAAATTTTCTCATCTTATACAATATATATTAAAAATGTTAATGCCACAATAATTCCCTCCCATATATTCCAGTTTTGGTTTTTTTTGGCCATAAATTACATAATATTCTTCTCATTATTTATTCTATTATTTTTCCTCAGAAGTCTTGTTTTTCTCTCTTATTTCGTAGTTACGTATCTTTCAAATCTCGGTCATTTTCTAACCTTGCTTCAGATTGCCTCTGGCTAAAATTAGCTCAACCTTGTCTTATCTCAGATCAGGCAAATTAAATTTGATGTGTGTTAAGTTTTACCAATACACTGAAAATGAGCAGAAACCTCATTTGGGCAAAACAGCAGAAAATGTTGTAGTTTCATTTATCAAATAATGTAAGTTTTTGACAAAATATTTCTTGGTTTTAGTATAATTCTAGATTCAGGAATTACAACTTTATTTCTTTGTTTTATAATTGTTGATGTTCAAAGCATAATACGTGGTGTAAAAAAATAGTATAAGAACTTTTTAAACTTTGCTCCTGAAGTACCTCTGGGCAATCTTCCCAGTTCGTAATTGAAAGATTTTTCCAACAGTGACATTTAACAGTGAACCCCAGAAAGTTCCAGGTCAGCCAAGAAAGATTTGGTCACTGTGTGTGTGTGTGTGTGTGTGTGTGTGTGTGTGTGCGCGCGCGCGCGCGTGTGTGCATGTGTGTGTATTCATGTTTGTATGTTTAGTTGGTGAGAATACCTGGGATATTTTGTGTGGATTTTTAAGAAATATAGATTGAAATGACACAAGAAAAAAAGATATTTTATAAAAATAAAAAATAGACACCCAAAGTTATCTTTAAAAACCATGCAACTTCGTATTGTCTACTACATCTGTGATCACTTTAATACAAAACTATGGTTTAACTTTAGTGATGAAAATTTTCCCTTTTCACCTCCAGATTTCAATTAAAAGTGGTGTTTCACATTTATTGTGGAGCTTCAAATGCTCCCCTGACACACTGTGACATATTTAAGAAATTACTACTTATACTTCCCAACTTTAATAAACTATAGACTTCTAAACTTTTGAAATATATATATATATATATATATATATATATATATATATATAAAGATAACATATATTAGTTTATTTTACTGTGACATATAACACAGATGAAAAGTGTACAAAATATAAATACACAGTCAAAAGGTTGTTTTAATTTTGTCACTCTGTCCCCAAGAAGTAGAACATCAACAGTACCTCATAAGTCTAACATACACCTCCTCTCAAATATTATCTCTTTTCCTCTGATGTAAACCATTATCTTGATTTTAACGATAATTACTATGTCTTGTTCTTTCCTTTAACCAGGAAGTGTATATCCCTATACATCTCTAAACACTAGTATTTCATTTTATCTGTCTTTTGAGCTTTTATAAATGTATCAAACATTATGATTTTTTTCTGTGTGCATGGCATTTTAGGCTCATTTTATTTTTATAGTATTTGTCATGATGCTATGTTTACTGGTTTATTCATTATCATATAAAATTCCATTATCTAACAAAATATATGTAATCATTTCAATGATAATGAATATTTGAATTGTCTTCCATTTGCAGTTAACAGAAAAAAAATCTACAGTGAAAATTCTTAAAAACATGTCTCTTGCTGCCTAAGTGTACATATTTCTGTTCTGCTATAGTGAGTAATAAAATTGCTAGGTTATAAGTATGAATAATCTTCATTTTAGTAGATTACAGCAAACTGTTTTCCAATGTGGCTATTCTTCAATCATCCCTTCCTTCCTTCCTTCTTTCCTTCCTTCCTTTTGTATTTTTTTTGTAAAGTAACTGTCCAAGTCTTTTACACATTTTTTAATTAGGTTGTGTGTGTGTGTGTGTGTGTGTGTGTGTGTGTAATTTGTAATTCTTTATATATTCTTTATATGACCATTTTGTTGGTTATTCATTTCAAATATCATCTCCCACACAAAAGAATTTTACAAGAAAAAAAAGCTTGAAAGAATTAACTTTGCCAATCATTTTCCTTTATCATCAGGTTTTCATCACCTGTTGAAAAAATATTAGCTTACCCTGAGCATAAACATGTTCTCCATGACTACCTCATTAAATTTATTTAAATCTTCAATTCACCTGAAATTGGTTTTCGCATGAGATAATATAGAGGTTACATTTCACTTTATAAAACATTAATTTTATAATTGTTTCATAGATCATTTGTGGAAAGGACTATCTTTTCCCATCTTTATCCTACATCAAGTGTCTAAATATTTTTGGATCTGCATATGAAATCAGTGTAGAGTTATGTTCCTCTATTAGTGTAGTGTGGAACAAGTGCTGCACTATCTACTCATATATTATTGTAGCTTTGAAAAAAGTTTTGAATCCAGTAGAGAAAGTTCTTCCTCTTGCTTATTTTTCTTTAAGAATTTCTTGATTACTTTTGTAATTTTTACATGAATTTAAACATTAGCTTATATAGTTTTATAGCTATGCACATTCACATACACAGAGCAATCAGAATTATTTTAAATAATTGAATTCTTTATATGATTGATTACTCAAATCTATAACCATGACATATCTCCCCATTTTGTTAGGTTTTTATTTATTTTTTCTCTATAATGTTATGATATAATACAGTATTTTCTGTATAAAGAATTTGAATATCTTTGGTTAAGCTAATATTTGGTGTGTCATATTTTATGCTATTAGGTGACATATTTACATTTTATTTTCTGTTTGCTGCTGCTCATAAAGATATCACCAATATTTGCATATTGACTTAGTATCCAGAAGCCCTGTATATGAGGTCTGACAATTAAGTTTGTGAAGCTGCCATCATGTGCTTATATTGACAGCATGGCACAAACAACTCGGTATGGTTTTATAACCTTGTTATATCCATATCTCACAGCTGTGTTTGTGTTGAAATGTGGTGGTGTTTTCCTGAGTGGTGTTCATTATTGTTGTTACAGGTTTTTGTGTGCCATTGTAAGAATGTCAGGGCTTGAATTAGAGCAATAAACAATTATTAAATTTCTTGTTAAACTTGGCAAGAGTGGAAGTGAAATAAGAAACATGTTAGCTCAAGTTTTTTTTAAAAATAATACCATGAAGAAAACAGAAGTATACAAATGGAATAAATGTTTTGCTAAGGGGAGAGAAAGTGTCACTGATGAAGTCAGGGTGGCCAGTAATGAGCAGAATTCATGAAAACACTGCAAAAATTTTTTGAATTGTACATCAAAATCATCAGCTGACTGTGGAATCATAGCAGACCAAGTAAGATCAGTAGAGAAACAGTTAGGAATAGCTTCACTGAAAATATTGGCATGAGAAAGGTCTGTGCAAAAAGATCCCTAAGAAGCTCACTGACAAACAAAAACAAAGGAGAGTCAAAGTTTGTGAAGACCTTTTGGAGAAGCAAGACAATGTTTTGGGCCATGTTATTACTCGTGACGAAATATGGGTGTACCAATATGACTCTGAAACAAGGCATCAAAGTGCACAGTGGAAGTCAACCAGTTCTCCACAACTAAAAATTTTCATCAGTCTAAATCAAGAGTCAAAATGATGTTTCTAACCCTTTGCTATGAGAGAAATTATTCATTCTGAATTTCTACCAACTAAGCAGTCAACTAAGTTTACTATTCAAAAGTACTGGAAAGCCTGCATGAAAAGTTAGATGAAAATGATCAGAACATTTTGTCTACAACTCATGGCTCTTGCATCACGACAATGCACCAATTCATATGGCACTGTATGTGAGGAAGTTTGTAACCAGTACACAAATACTGTATTGGAACACTCTCCTTGATCACCTGATCTGGTCATCTTTATCTGATACCCAAGATAAAGGAAATATTGAAAAGAAGACATTTTGATAACATTCAGGACATCAAGGGTAATACCATGATAGCTTTGATGGCCATTCCAGGCAGAGTTCCAAAATTACTTTGAAGGGGTGGACTAAGCTTTGGAATTGGTGCATAGCTTCCCAAGGAAAGTATTTTGAAGGTGACCATAGTGATATTCAGCAATGTGGCATGTGGCATTTTTTCTAGGATTTTTTATACACATATGAGTGTGTATAGGGAAGAAAATTAAAGGTCAATTAAAGATTTAAATAAAATGTACACAATCACATTGTCTAAGTACAAAATTTTTACCTTTCTCATAATTTTAATCTCATTATATGTTCTCATTATATACCCTGATATATAATTACTGATATACTTGGGTTTAAATCTACCATATTACAGTTTTCTTTCAATCTGTTCTACCTCTCATGTATTTCTCTTTCTTTTCTTGCATCCTGGGTGCTTTTTATTCCCTATTAAACAAATCTTTGGCCTAATTTAGTATTATAAACATGCTCCTGTATTTATTTCAAAAGTTTATATTAACTTATTTCTTTAAGACTATGATCCATTTTAAGTTAATATTTGTGTATCATGTAAGGTAAGAATTGAAGCTCTTTATTTTGCACTCAGATATCAAATTCTCTATTAAAAAAGGCAACTAACTCCATTAATTAATGTGTCACTTTTGTCTAAAAATTAATGATCATATAAGTTATGGCTACTACTGGGCTATTTTTTGTAATTAACATATATTTATGTCTTGCCTTGATTAGTGTAGATTTATAGTAAGTTTTGAAATCAGTAAAAGTTCCTTCAAATAGCTTATCTTTTACAAAAGTATTTTATCAATTCTAAAATATTTTCCAGCATCATATATATTTTAATCAGCTTTTCAATTTCTATAAAAAACATTAATAATTTTACTGGTGGAGCATGAATATATTTAATCAATTTGGAAATAATTGACATTTTCATAATATAAGTCCTTCAATCCATGGTCATGCACATTTCTCTATGTATTTAGGTCTACTTAAATTTTTATTTTCAGTATTTCATATTTTGTATAGTACAGTTTTTTATTCTCTAGTAATATTTTGATGTTTCATGAATGAAAATTTTTATTTTAATTTTTCAGTTTTCATTGCTAGAACATATAGTACCATCATAAATTTTCCTTGTATCTTGAAATCTTGCTAAAATAACCTAACAGTTGTACTAGCTTTATTCTTTTATTCTTTAGAATCTACCACATATCAGAATAGGACTTATGTAATTATTTTTCCAATCTATATGTTTATGTTTCTTTTTCTTGCCCTATAATACTGGATATTACCACCATAACAATGTTAAATTTAAGCAGTACAACAAAAATTTTGACATATAGTAGTTTTATTATTTATTTCACAGTATTTTAAATTTTTTCTACTTCTTATCTTTGTAAGTCTATATTCTGATTTCTTTGTTAACCTTATATTTAGACTATATTTCAACTAAACTATGGTTGGCTTCCAAATATTTGAGAAATATTGTTATGTTACTACTATTTCTAGTTAAATTGCATTGTGTTAAGTAAACATTTTCTGTATGATTTCAAACTTTTGAAATTTTTTACAATGGGTTGATGAATGTGTCCTGGGTAACATATAAAGTGAATCTAAGAAGAATGTGTATACTGTTGTAGAGTATATTTTTTAAATATAAATATCAATTAAATCCCTGTCTGTGACTGATAGAACTGTTCAGACCTTCTCAGTCTTTCCTAATATTTTTACTAGTTTTTCTTTTTTATTTATTAATAATTGCTGAGAAAGCAACTATGATTTTGGAACTGTTTTTCTCAAAATTTAATTCTGTCAAAATTTGCTCCATGTATTTTGTTTTTCTTTTTAAACATATGTACATTTATGGTTTAATATCCTCTTGTTATATCAAACTTTTGTCGTTATAAAATGTCTCTCTTATGTCTTTACTTTAAATTTTATTTTTTATGATATTAGTATTGTCTCTCCAGCCTTTCATCAGATTTCTTTCTATTTGCATGATATAGTTCTCTCATCCATTTACTTTTTTTCTACCTTTATACCTAAAATATGTTTTATGGAGACAACATACAGTTGTACCTTGTTTTTGTTTTTGTTTTTGTTTTTGTTTTTGTTTTTGTTTTTGTTTTTTTGTCATTCTGAATGTCTCTATCTTATAATTAGACTGCTTAGGCACGTAAAATGGAATATAATATAGGTCTACCATTTTACTTCTTGTTTTCTATTTATCTCATTTCATAATCCTGTTTCTCCTTTCCTAACTTTTTGCAAAATTATTTAAATATTTTTAAAATTTAGAATTCTAGAATATCTTAATTTTAATTTTTCTTCTGAGGTTTTTTTTTTTCTTTTTTTTTTTTTTTTTGCTTTTTGGTACGTGTGTAGCTCCCTGACTGGCAGTCGAACCCAGGCCGCAGCTCTGACTGTGCCAGCGCCAAAGCCTTAAGCCACTACACCATCAGGGATCTACCTTCTTCTGAGTTTTTGGCAATTCTTTTGTGCATTATTTACATAATGGTTGAATATATATGTGTGTGTGTGTGTGTGTGTGTGTGTGTGCCTATATATATATATGTATCTATACACAATATTATATGTGTAAAATCTTTAACAGTCTAAATGCAATTGTAAAGTTATAAAATATAAAAATGTGGAGTTTTCTGGTGGTGTAGTGGCTTAAGGCTTAGGCACTGGCGCTGTCAACACCTCGGCCTGGGATCAATTCCCAGCCAGGGAACTACCCACATACCAAAAAAGAAAAAAAAAAGTTTCAGCATATATCTATGTCTACTCCCTCCTTTATATTCTAGTTTTTATAGAAAACAACTATATATGTCTAAATTCTATAAGATATTATTATAACTTTATATTTAACAGTTACATGCCTCATACTAAAGTTGGGAGAAAAAGAGGGAAACATCATTTGTTTACCGTTTCTTCATTCTCAAGAAGAGCCAAGTCTTCTCTGTTATCATTTCTCCTGACCTTAAGAGTACTTCCTTTAGTAGGTATTACAATATGAGTCAGCCAGCAACAAAATATTACTTTGATATAGTCCCATTTATTTTTTTTACTTCCTTTGCCTTTTACTTCCCTTGCCTTTGGGGTCAAATTCATAAATTACTCCCTGAATCCAAGGTCAATAAGTTTAGTACTGATTATTTCTTTTAGACACTTTATTGTTTCAGGTCTTATGTGTAGATCTTTGATTTATTTTGAATAAATTTTGCTATATGATGACAGCTTGGAGATTCATTGTCTTGCATGTGGCTTTCCAATTTTTCCAACATTATTTATTGAAGAGGATTCTTATTTTCATTGTATGTTTTTGGCTCCTTTGTCAAAAACTATCTCCTTATATATATTTGGGTCTATTTCTGGGTTTTCAATTCTATTCCTTTGGTCTACGTATCTGTTTCTCTGCCAATACCACGCTGTTTTGATGATTGTTGGTTTGTAGTATACATTGAAGTCTGGAAGTATGATGCCTCAAGCCTTGTTCTTTTTTCACAGGAGTGCTTTGGCTATTCAGGGTCTTCTGTGATTTCACACAAACCTGATACATTTTTTTGGTGTACTTCTTGAAAAAATGTTTTTGGAATTTTGATGGAGATTGTATTACATCTGTATATTGCTTTGGTTAATATGGGCATTTTAACAATGTTGAGTCTTCAATCCATGAACATGGAATATCTTTCCATTTCTTTGTGCATTCTTTAATTTATTTTAATAGTACCATATAGTTTTAACTGTATAAGTTTTCCACATCCTTTGTTAAGTTTATTTCTACATATTTTATTATTTTTGTTGTGATTGCGAATGATTTTTTTTTAATTTCTTTTTCTGAAATTTCATTGTTACTATGTAGGAATGCTGTAAATTTTGTACATGTGTTTTATATTCTGAAACTTTACAATATTTGTTTATTGTTTCTGATACTTTTTGAACAAATCTTTACAATTTTCTGTATAAAGAAACACATCCTCTACAAAAAGTGGCAATATAACTTCTCCATTCCCAATCTGGAAGCCTTTTATTTCTTCATTATTGTCTGATTGCTCTAAATAAAATTTTCAGTACTATATTAAATAACAGTGGTAAAAGGGGACACCCTTGTCTTTTTTCTAATTTTAGAAACAAAAGGTTTTAATGTTTCATTCAGTTGATATTACCTGAAGATTTGTCATATATGGTCTTTATTACATTCATATGCTTCCTTTTTACATTCACTTTAATAAAGGTTTTGATCATAAAGATATGTCATACCTTGTGAAATGCTTTTCTCTGTACCTATTAATAAAATCATATGGTTTATAACTTTTATTTTGTTTATGTGGTGTGTCAAAAGCTTGTCCATGATTGTTTCAAAAATTGAAGAAGAGGCAATATTTCCCAACTCCTTCCATGAGGCCAACATAAGCCTAATACGAAAGCCTGGTAAGGATAACACAAAAATAAGAAAACTCTAGATCAATATCTCTGATGAACACAAATGCAAATTTTTAAATAAAATACTAGAAAATAGAATACAACATGCATTGAATAAATTTTACACCACAATCAGGTGGGATTCATCCCATGAAGACAAGGATGGTTCAACATACAGAAATCAATCAATGTGATACACCACATTAAAAATATAAGATAAAAACAATATAATTATATCAATTCATGAAGAAAAAAATTTGATAAGAGAAACATCCATTTATGATTAAAACACTTAATGAAATTGACATACAAGGAAGGTACCTCAACATAATAAAGGCCATATATGACAAACCCTTAGCTAATATTATATGAATGGGGAAAAACTGAAGCCTATTCTCCTAAAATCAGGAATAAGACAGAGATGTCACCACTGCTCTTAAATATAGTACTGGAAATTCTAGTCAAAGCAATCAGGCAGGAGGAAGGAATGAAATGTATCCAAATTGGGAAAGAAGAAGTAAAACTCACTTTTTGCAGATGACTTAATCTTTTATATAAAAAATTCTAAAGACTCCACCAAAAATGTGTTAGAAATAATAAACAAATACATTAAAGCTGCGGGATATGATAATGTACAAAAATCAAATGTATTTCTATATATCAACAACAAAACTTCAAAAAAATGAAACAAATAATAGTTTTTGCAATCACACCAAAAAAAAAAAAAAAACTTTGGAATAAACTTAACAAACAATGAGAAATACCTATATACTGAAAACTGTAAGACACTATTAAAATAAATTGAAGAGGACACAAAGAAATACAAATATATTCCATGTTCATAAACTGAAAGAATTAACATAGTGAAAATTGCTATATTAGCCAAAGCAATACACAAATTTAAAACAATTCTTATTAAAATTCCACAGACATTCTTTCAAGAAATAGATAAAAGAATCATCAGAGTCATATGAAAGTGCAAAAGACCTCAAATTACCAAAGCAATCTTACATAAAAAGAATAAGGCTGGAGACATCACATACCCCAATTTCAATGTATACCACAAAGTGTCAATAATCAGGACAGCTTGGTTTGGGCAGAAAAACAGACACACAAACCAAAGGAACAAAATAGAAAATCCAGGAATAAACCCACAAAAATATGGACAAATAATTTTTGACAAAGGAGTAAAAAATATACAATGGAGAAAAGAAAGTCTTTTCAGTAAATGGTGCTGGGAAAACTGGAACACCACATACAACAGAATGACTCTAATCATGTACTGTTGCAATATACAAAAATTAACTGAAAATGGATTAAAGACCTCCACATACAACCCAAAGCAATAAACTGTATAGAAGAAAACATTGGTACTAAACTTATAGACCTCAGGTTCAAGGAGGCCTTCATTAACCTGACCTCAAAGGCAAGGGAAATATAAGTAAAAATAAATGAATGGGACTTTATCAAACTAAAAAGTTTCTGCACAGCAAAGGAAACCATCAACAAAGCAAACAGACAACCAACCAAATGGGAGAAAATATTTGCCAACCATGCCTCAGATAGGAGTCTAATATCTAAAATATGTAAAGAACTAATATGACTTAATGGAAAAAAAAAACCAACCAAACAACCCAATTAAAAAGTGGGCAGATGTCTTAAACAGACACTTCCTCCATGAAGACATACAAATGGCAGGCAGACATATGAAAAAATGCTGTTCCTCATTAGCTATCAGGGAAATGCAAATCAAAACCACAATGAGATACCACCTCACACCTGTGAGAATGGCTGTTATCAACAAGACATGGAATAACAAGTGCTGGAGAGGATGTGGAGAAAAAGGAACACTCACACACTGCTGGTGGAAATGCAAATTCGTACAACCACTATGGAAGACAGTGTAAGGGTTCCTCAGAAAAATGTGAACGGAGTTACCATATGACCCAACAATCCCCTTTCTGGATATCTACCCAAAATACTTGAAAACCTTAGCCTACAAAGACTTAAGTACCACAATGTTTATCGCAGCACTGTTCACAGTAGCCAAGACATGGAAACACCCAAAGTACCCTTCAACAGATGACTGGATAAAGAAGCTGTGGTACATATACACAATGGAATATTACTCACCTATAAAAAAGATGAAATACTGCCATTTGTGACAAAATGGATGAATCTAGAGATCATCAGCCCAAGCAAAATAAGTCATACAGAAAAAACAAGAACTATATGACTTCATTCATATTCAGAATATGAAACTGACAGCAACAAAGAAAAAACAAATAAACTAACAAACAAAAACCCATCAATAGTTTAATGGTTATTTGGGAGTAAGTTAGGAAGGTATAGGAGAAGAGGGAGGGGATGGGAGAGGAGGAAAGGTATGGGAGAGGAGGAAGAGGAGCCAAATATATTGTGATGGAAAGAGAACTGACACTGGGTAGTGAATGTAAAATGAAACAAATAGACAATGCACTGTAGAATTGTACACCTGGAACCTATGTAATTCTTGCTAACCAATGTCACCCCAGTAAGTCTAAATAAATAAATAAATAAATAAATAAATAAATAAATAAATGGGTAGAAGATCTGAACAGGCATTTCTCCCAGGAAGTCATATAAATAGCCAACATATATATGAAAAAATGCTCTACTTCACTAGCTATTAGAGAAATACAGATCAAAACCACAAGGAGATATTACCTCACACCTGTTTGAATGGCTGCAATCAAGAAGACAAGGAATAACAAGTGTTGGAGAGGTTACGAAGAATAAGAAACTCTCACATACAGCTGGTGGGAATGCAAATTGGTACAACTGATATGGAGGACAGTATGGAGGTTCCTGAAAAAATTAAGAATAGAGTTACTATATGACCTGGCAATCCCACTTCTAGGTATCTACCCAAAAAATTTGAAAACTCTAATCCTCAAAGATACATGCACCCCATGTTCACTGCAGCACTATTCACAGTGACCAAATCACGGAAATAGCCAATGTCCTTTGATAGATGATTGACTAAAGAAGCTGCGGTACATATATGCAATGGAATATCACTTAGCCATAAGAAAAGATGTAATAGAACCATTTATGGCAACATGGAAGGACCTTGAGACCATCATGCAAAGTGAAATAAACTAGACAGAAAAATCAAGAGCCATATGATTTCACTTATTTGTGGAACACAAAGCTGAAAGCAACAAAGAAACAAAAACTCATGGACACAATCAATAGTTTAGTGGTTAGTGGTTATCTGAGGGTATGAGGAGAAGGGGTGAGAGAGAAAGGATGGAATGTCAAATATATGGTGATGGAAGGAGAACTGACACTGGGTGATGAACTCATGACACATAGCTGATGTATTGTAGAATGGTACACCTGGAACCTTTATAATCTTTAATCAATATCACTCCAATAAACTTAACAATAAAAAGAAAAAAAAAAAGCTTCTGCACAGCAAAAGAAACCATCAAGAAAATAAAGAGGTAACATACTGAATGGGAGAAGATATTCGTAAAAAACATCTTCAATCAGGGGCTTATGTCCAAAATATACAAAGCACTTGGGCAACTCAACAACAAGAAAACAAACAATTCCATTAAAAAATGGGTATAGGACCTGAACAGACACTTCTCCCCAAAAGACATACAAATGGCCATCACATGCATAAAAAAATGAACTTTTCCAGTAATGAGAATAATGCAAATCAGAACCACAATGAGATATGAGTACCTCACACATGTTAGAATGATAATCATCAACAAGACAAAAAGTAACGAGTGTTGGAGAGACAAATAAAAGAACCCTATATACAGCTGGTAGAAATGTAAATTGGTAAAGCCAATATGGAAAACATTATAGAGGTTTCTTTAAAAATTAAGAATACAGTTACCATATGACCCAGAATTTCTTCTTTTGGGTAGCTATCAAAAATAAACAAACAAACAAACAAAAACTAAGCTAAAAGCTTTGTTGCATATGTGTATCCTGATATTCATGTAGCATTAATGATGGCCAAGACATAGAAAAAACCGAAATGTCTTTCAATAGGTAATGGGGTAAAGATATACAATGGAATATTACTCAGCATAAAAAAAGATGAAATGATACCATTTGCAACAACATGGATGGATCTCCAGATTATCATGCTAAGTGAAATAAGTCAGAGAGAAAAGTCAAGAACCGGAAGTGGGATATAAAACTAAAAGCTACAAAGAAATAAGACAAAGAAAGAAAAGCTCATAAATACAGCCAACAGGTTGGTCGTTATCACAGGTAAGAAGGGAGGTGTATGGTAAAGAGAGAGGGAGGTCAAATATATGTTGAAGGAAGAACTGACTGGATGATGAGAACACAATGCAATACATAGGTGATGTATTATAAAATTGTGCACTTGAAACCTATATAATTTTATTCACCAATTCTCCACAATAAATTTAATAATAAAATATAACAAATTTATTTTAACTAAAAAAAATCTTTAATTTGCCTTATTCTTAAAAGAAATTCTAGCTAGATTTGGAATTAGAGGTTAACAGATCTTTTTCATGCAGCACTTTAAAAATATCGTTCCATTATTTTTTGAGGAATTTCATGGTGTCTAATGTTAACTTAACCCTAAATTGAATCATTGTTGTCCTGCACAGAATGTCTTTGTTTTTTCTGCTGTTTCAAGATTTGCTCTTATCTTTGACTTTTAAGAGTTTGACTGTGATGGAAGATTTTTACTTAATGTTCATTTAGTTTAACCTTATATCTGCAATTAACTGAATGTTATGAAATTTGGAAAATTTACAACCATTACTTTTAAAATATTTTTTCTCCCTCATTCTCCCTCTTCTCTTTGATATTTCAATTACACCTTTATTTAATCTTTGGTATCTGGATGAATAAGATAAAGGATTTAAGAAATACTAAATGGTAGTTACAAAATAGTCATGAGCATATAAAATACAACATAGAGAATATAGTTAATAATGTTACAACATCTATGCATAGTGCCAGGTGAGTAAATTACTTATTCCCCTGAAAATGGTATAAATAATATAAATATCTAACCACTACACTGTATACCTGAAACTAATATAAAATAATATTGAATATCAACTGTAATTTTAAAAATTACTTAATGAAATCTTTGGTATCACCTAAGAAGTTTATGCAATTCTGTTCATTTTTTTAAAATCATGTTTTCTGTTTGTTCTTCACTTTGAACAATTTGTAGTGATTTTATATTTAAATTTATTTACTTTTTAAAATCTGTCATGGTCATTTGGATATATCGATCCACACAATTTTATTTTATATACTATATTTTTTTAACTCTAAAATTTCCATTTGGTTTATTTTTATTGTTTCGATTTCCCTAGTGATATATTCATTCACTGGAAACGTTATATTTTACTTCATTAATGATAGTTTATGATACCCTTTTAAAAATGTATGTCTTCTGGTACAAACATTTGGTTCTGGTTTATCTCAAGGCCAGCATCAAATGATTATTTTTTTTCATTTGAAGTTGTGTTTTATTTACTTGTTTGTTCCTATGTCAGATAATTTTAAACTTAAAACTGGGACATTATCAATGTTAAAATTGCTAAGATTCAGAATTTTATTTTATTTTATTAAATATTTTAGTTTGTTTTGTTTTATGAAGTAAGAGTTTTTGCTGATCTTAAACAAAAATTCTTTGTTTGATGTGCAACAGCTCTGGGTTTTGTTGAGATAGTTTTTTTTTATTTGGGCTTGTTTCTGTATGTCCTATAGATGAATGTTTTAACAATAAGTCAAAGATGTAGATAGACAGATTTAGAAATTCTTTTCTCTAACTTTTATTCTTCCAGAATTCTTATACTCCTTTTACAGTATCCTGTCCTCACTTTTCTGATTTCCTTGTAGAAATAAGGCAAGCCTTTTTTTTTTCCAGGAAACACACCCTTACTTCTACCAAAATGACTATTGGACTTTTTACAAAAACTGCAATCATCCTAGTCTAGAAGTTATAAGAATGAGAACTTTCTTTGATAGTTTTTGTCTGAATGTTTCCAAGTTAATGTTCACTCCCCACAAGGTTTAACTTGCCTTTGTGTATGTGCCCTTGTATTCAGAGCAACATCTCTGGCCCCATTTCAAATTTCTCTCTTATTTTTGTATTACTTGCTTTACAATGCGTGTCATAAACTGCACTACACAAAGTTAGAATTTGAGTTATTCAATAGTTACATGTTTTATAAAGAAATTAAGAGGGGGGAAAAGCTTATATTAATTCACCTTTACATTTACCCAGATCAGGGCCATCTTTATGATTTGTCAGACCAAGGAAAAATAAAAATGTTTTACCCTGGTGTACAAAAAGTAGAAACTTCTTTTTACCATAATTTCTCTTTCCTACACTGTCATGGTGTTTTTATTAGCTATTTAATGGTATTTTCCTTCTGGCGTGGGAATATTCACAGAGTGAATACAGACTCTTACAGATGCCCAGCATCTGTGTGCAGGGCACAGACACCTGAGCCTGAACTCCCTTACTACCTGAAGCCAGGTCAACACTGAGGATGGAGGATAGCAGTGGTTCCTGTATGGATGGGAAAACAGACAGCTGAGCTCCCATCCTGGAATGGTGTTAGAGATGGGACCTTGCGAGAGCTGAGTACCCAGCACATACTTCACTGTCCCATTGGGCTTAATGGAAGACAACTTCAAGCCAAAATTATTACAAATTTCAAGGTGGTGACCACAGAGCATTAAATCCCAAGCATAGGGCCTCCTTTTCATCATAAAATAGAAATAATATCTATTTCTGATGTTCTCCATTCCTTTTTAAAGAGTTAATTTTTTTATTTAGTATAATTTTTATTTATTTTAAGTATTGTGCAATACTGCTGGGAGAAGATTGTCTTTTTTACTTACAATTCTACCTGTCTATATTCTTCAAACAAGTATGAACTCTCAACATGAGTTCAATGACTTCTCCTTACTCCCAAGTACTTTTTAGATGGTTGCTTTTTGTACTATGTCTAGGCTATTAGGGTTTTTTTTTTCTTTTTTAGAGAAGAATCTTCTGGAATCATTTTATGTTTATCATTTCTTGAAGCAGAACTTGATCATTTTTTATTATTTGGTTTAATATTTTAACAAACCTCAGTAAGAATGTCAATATAAATACATGGTTTTCATTTTCAAAATTTAAAGACTGAACAACAAAATTATTAAAATGATTTTTTTCTTTAATAGAATAAGTATCATCTGTGTGCTTTATTTTTCCTACCATAGAGCACTTCTTTTGAGGAATTAGTTATTCATATTCTCAAGCCTCTTTAAGTAATCAAGAAATATATTTTCTTGATGCTACAAAAGTTATGTGACACAATCCTGGTTAATCATATTTCTCTAATCTGCTGGCTATATCCATTGACTAAGAGATTGGTAAATAACCTAAACTTAGACACAGGAGTAAAATATTTTGTACCAGGATTAATAGTTGCAAAAGTGTTTCTCTTGATATCACTTGGTGAGGTTCTGCCTAAAATTTATGACAGCAAAGAGCTAAATAAAATCTTACATAGGTTTATAAAAACAAAACACTTCATTCATTGAATTATAAATTCCTCTTATTTTAACCTATGCTACATCTGTACTAAGGCATCAACACTAGTCAAACTTTTTAAACATAAAAAACAACAAATTTACTTTACCTTTTGTTTAAGATGGAAATATTTAGCTTTTCTCACTTGCAAAAAAAGTCAACTCTGACTAATGAATTTTTGTGACTACACAATATGTGTGGTGAGCTGTATTTTAGGCAGAGATGAAATCAAGACAATTATGTTTTCAAGGAGTATCTTTTCAAAGTTTCTTCTTGCATACATATTTCACAAAGTAATATAGTACATGCTAATTTATAACCTATTGATTTTCTACTATATTGTAGATGTATCATAATAGATATTTTCTAATGGCAAATTTAATAAATCTTTCAATATTCCCATTCTTCCTGATAATCCCAGATCAGCACCCATGTTAGAGTAACAACAGTGGTAGTTTTATAGAAATAGTCTAATTCACAAGCATAATGTTGCAATATTAAGTATTAAATACTTATATGGAAATAATATACCCATAATATATAAACATACTTTAATTGGTATTCTCAAACTATTCCCTATAGAAAATTAGATATATAGTATCTGTTGAGAAGTGCTTAATTTCCTTGTCTTAATAGATAATGCAAAAGTATTTCCTACTGGTATTCAGAGCACGGGACAAGTAGGAGAATCTTTTTAATAAACTAGTATTTTAAAATTTGTATGTGATGTCAACTGTCTTATATGAATATCTATCTTATCTGTTATACTTTACTATTGTCTAATTAGTAAAATATGTTTTTTTCTAGAAGTAAAGGCTAAGTTAAACTATTCCAATTTCATAAAGGTATTTTGGATAAGTGTTAGTTAACAATTCTTAAGTGCCATTAGAGACTGTTTTAAAAGCATAGTAATCACCATGTTGTGACACTGTAAATGAAGCACCCAAGATAGAAGCATAACTGGAAAAGTAAGCATTACCATAAAAATGTTCACTCATCCACACAGCAAAGTTCTCTACATTAAAATGCATATTCATGAAAAAGTCAAAGTTTAACTTCCTTTTAGAGCTCAGCTAACTTTTATAAAATTTTTATGATTTCTTCAATCAAAACAAATAAAATTAAAGAACAAGGGGGAAAAGTAGAAATAGAAGAAAACGTCCTCAGCTGATATAGTTTCTCTGTGAAGAACCCAAAGCTAACATTATATATAATGGTCAATTACCGTATACTTTCCCCAAATTTTGACATCACACAAGAATGCCTGCTCTTACCACTTTTATTCAACATTAAATTAGTGGTTATAGCCAAGGAAATTATGCAAGAAAAATAACTAAAAGACATTGAGTTTGGGAAAATGCCAGTAAAACAATTTCCATTTGCAAATAACATAATCATATATACAATAAGTCCCAAAGATTGCATGTGCATGCTCATGTACACACACACACACACACACAATTTGACTAATAATGAGTTCAGCAAAGTTTAAGAATACCAGTTTAATACACAAATAGCAACTGTAATTCTATATTCTAGATAGAAATGATCTAAAAATAAGTAGAACAATTTTATTTACAATGGCATCAAAAAGAATACAATTCTTAGGAATGAAATTAGAGCTAAGAGGGCAGTGAGAGAAGAGATATCTGAAACCTCTTCTAGAAAATGCAATTGAACAACTGGGATCCCTGAGTTCCAGAGACAAGGCTGTGGAATGTGACCCAGGGCTGGCAGAAGAAGGACCAAAGGGGGACCTGGGGACACTAGCCATGGAGCAACAGTATCCTGGATGATTTAGAGGCTGAGAAATGACAAGAGTGGAGGCATGGGCAGCTGAAACCTTGTGAGGCTGTAGGCGAGTTAAAAACCCAACCAGTGGCAGCACGCTGGGGCCCCAACAGGAACACCATCATTGGGTGGCTTAGAGGCTGAAAAGGCTCTGAACTTCCATAGATGACAACAGAGCCCCAGCTGCAACGTGGTGTAAGTACCGCAGCACTTGCTCCACCACAAAACAGCTCTGGGTGAGTTTGAAACTGAGAGCAGGTTGCTGTGGAAACACTGACCAAAATAAAAAATGGTCCTACGTGAAACACAGGCTCAGGAGAAAAGAGAAAGGCAAAAACTTCAGCACTGCCATAACCCACAACTGTCAAGCACAGGCATTCCTGAATAACAAGTTTGAGTTATGGCAAAGCCAGCACCCTAGGGAACAACCCTGGGACACAAAGCAATCGTAAATGGCACTGTTCCCGTCCCAAAGCAAAAGCCATAGACATAGAGCCTGGCTGCTTCCCTTCTTTCCCAAATTCTCTTACCCAACTCCACCTAGAGTCTGCTTTACAGACAGCTGAGAAAAAAATGGCAAACAAACCTGTGCCCTTTCCAAAAAATCCTGACTCCATGAAAACCAGGAGGATGGCTCAGGGCAATCGCAAAACACAGACAGAATAGCTTTTATCTGCACTAACATCATTGCCCAGAACATTTTCCCAAAAGAAGGCACATCAATACCAAGGTGACTGGGTCAAAAGAGTATCCCAGCTTGCAAGAAAATTTCTGGAGGTAGAAAATCAAATAATCAAGAGAAAATATTCTTAAAATGCAACAGTGACATCAACTGGGAAGTGATAGAAAGACCTCCTTATATATGCCAGGAAAAGAGTCTTAATGCCCAGGGGAAAAACACATCAAATACAACAAGGACTGTAGGATTCAAAGCCACTCAGAAAGAAAATGAAAAA
>PVJL010002675.1:62081-186006 GCA_004026885.1 Lyroderma lyra
AAAAAAAAAAAAAAAAAAAAAAAAAAAAAAAAAAAAAAAAAAAAAAAAAAAAAAAAAAAAAAAAAAAAAAAAAAAAAAAAAAAAAAAAAAAAAAAAAAAAAAAAAAAAAAAAAAAAAAAAAAAAAAAAAAAAAAAAAAAAAAAAAAAAAAAAAAAAAAAAAAAAAAAAAAAAAAAAAAAAAAAAAAAAAAAAAACAAACAAACCAAAAACCTTATAGATCTGGAAATATATTATTTAAGTGACACAAATTTCAAGACTGCAGTTTTTAAGACATTCCGAGAGCTGAAAGAATGTTGGCAGAGTACCCAGATGCAGATAAATGATCTTAGATAAAAATATTTGTGAACAAAAATAATATTTGAATGAAGAAATTGAAAATATAAAAAAGAATCAAATAGAAATTCTAGGTATAAACAACACACACATACACAAAAAAAGTACTAAGAAATAAACTAACTACCATAAAAAACAAGACCAACCAGATGGAGAAAAGAATTAGTGATATTGAAGATTGGAACATAGAAACAACACAGAGAGAAGAAAACAGATATTTGAGAGTCAAAACAAATGAAATAACTCTACAATAACTATGTGACTCCACTGGAAAGAACAACATTAGAATAACAGAAATACCACAAAAGGCAGAATAGAATTTCACAAAGAGCTTATTCAAACTAATAGTAGATGACAACTTTTCAAACCTATGAAAGATCTGGAACCCCAAATTTAAGAAAAAAACAGGGTCCCTAGATACGTGGACTATAACAGAACTTCTGGAAGGCACATTATACTGAAGATGTCAAAAATGAAAGACAGAGAAAATTCTTAAGGCAGCCAAGGGAAAATATTCTATAGTCTTTAGTAAAGCTGATCAGGTTATCATCACTCTTCTTAGCAGAAACTTTCCAAGCTAGTAGAAAGTGGAATCAAATACTCAAAATATTAAAAAAGAGAAATTGCTAACCAAAAATAATTTTCCAACAAAGTTATTCCTTAGATATGAAGAAGGAATAAACACCATTTCAGACATACAGAATTTGAGGGCATTCTCCAGCATAGAGCCAACATTTCATGAAATACTGAAAGAAGCTATTCAACCTGAAACAAAAAATCAAAATAAATGAAAGAGTTGGGAAAACACAAAAATAAAAAGGGAAGAAGTAATGGTCAAAGGCAATCCTCATATCTCAATAATCACCCCAAATGTAAATAGGCTGAACTCACCAATAAAAAGTCAGAGTAACACACTGGATTAATAAACAAAAACCATCCATATGCTGTCTCCAAGAGCTACACCTCAACCATAAAGACAAACACAGATTCAGAGTAAAAGGGTGGAAAAAATACTCCAAGTTAGTGACATTCAGAGAAAAGCAGGAGTTGACATACTATTATCCGATAAAATACATTTTAGGATTAAAAAAGGTAATAAGAATGAAAGATGGACATATCATAATGATAAAAGGGACAATCCAACAACAACAAAACATGACCCTCATTAATACATATGCCCTCTATCAGGAAGCACCAAAAATTTACAAAGAAGCTACTAACAGAACTAAAAACAGAAACTGAAAAAAAACACTTTAACAGCCATAAACAGATCACCAATACAGAAAATGAGTAAAGAAATATAAGTTTTCAATGATACATTACAAAATTGGACATAATTGACATTTATAGGACACTTCTTCCCACAAAAGAACACTATGCATTATTTTCTAGAGCACATAAAACATTCTCAAGAATAGACTGTATGCTGGGAAACAAAACTAACCTCAGCAAACTCAAGAAAATTGAAATCAGTGTATTCTCAGATCACAAAGCTTTGAAATTGGACATCAGTTGCAAAAATAAAATCGCATGGACATAGAGATTCAATAATGTTATTTAAAAAATGAATGAATCAAAGAAGAAATAAAAGGAGATTAAAATACATAAAAACTAATGACAATAAAAATACAATGTATCAAATTTATTGGGATGCCACAAAAGCAGTAATAAGAGGAAAATTCATATATTTATAGACCTATCTCAAGGAACAACAAAGAAAAACACCAGCAAACATCCTAATATCCCATCTTAAAGTAATAAGAAAAAAAGACTGAAGAAATCCAAAGTCAGCAGAAGGAAAGAAATCAGAACTAAATGAAATTGAGAACAGGAAGACAATAGAAAACAGTAATTCAACAAAGAGTTAATTCTTTGAATAAATCAATTAAAATTGACAAACCCCAAGCTAGGCTCACCAAAAGACAAAAAGACACAAATGGCCAAAATTAAAAATGAAAGGGAATAAATTGTGACTGATACCAAAGAAATAAAAATGATAACAAGAAAATATTATGAAAAGCTTCATGTTACCAAGTTTAACAACCTAGAAGAAATGGACAAGTTTCTAGAAGCATATAGCCTACCTAGACTAATCCAAGAAGAACTAAGTAATCTAAATAGACCAGTCAATAATAAATAAAAAAAATTGAAATAGTGATTCAAAACCCCCACAAAGGAAAGATTTGGCCGAGTCTTACCAATGAATTGTATCAAGCATTCAAAGAATTAACACCTCTCCTTCTTAGACCTTCCAAAAACTTGAAGATGAGACAATACTTCCCAACACATTTTACTAGGCCAATATTACCCTAAAACCAAAACGAGGTAAGGATAGCACAAAAAAAGAAAACTATAGACCAATATTACTGATGAACACAGATGCAATAATCCTAAACAAAATATTAGCAAATAGAATACATCAAAGTATCAAAAACATTGTACATCATGATCAAGTGAAATTCATCCCAGGAGCACAACAATGGTTCAAAATTTGCAAACCAATCAAAGTTATGTATCACATAAACAAAATAAAAGAAAAGAAAACATGATTATATCAATTGATGCAGAAAAAACATTTGGCAAGATATAACACACAATATGATCAAAACACTGAATAAAATAAGTATAGAAGGAAAGTATCTCAACATAATAAAGGTCATATATGATAAATATATTATATGCTCAGCTAATATCATACTGAATGGGGAAAAGCTGAAGACTATTTCCTTAAAATCAGCAACATGACAGGGATGGCCCCCTGTCATCACTGCTATTCAACATAGTACTGGAAGCTCTAGCCAGAGAAATTGGGCAATGACAGGTATCCAAATTAGGAGAGAAGTCAAACTGTCACTACTTCCAAAGGACATGATCCTTTATATGGAAAATTCCAAAGGCTCCACCAGAAAAATATTAGAAACAATATACAAATACAGTAAAGTTGCAGGATACAAAATCAATGCATAAACATCAATTGCATTCCTATATACAAACAAAACTTCAGAAAAAGAAATGGGAGAATTAATATCTTTGGTGATTGCAACAACTACAACAAAAAAATCTTTGAATTAACTAAGAATGTGATAGACATAAACTGAAAACTATAAGACACTATTAAAAGAAATTGAAGAGGACACAAAGAAATGGAAAGATGTTCTGTGTTTATGGATCGGAAGACTCAACATTGTTAAAATGGCCATATTACCCAAAGCAATATACAGACTGAAAGCAATTCCCATCAAAATCCCACAAACATTTTTTTCAAGAAATAGGTAAAAAATTATCAGCTTTGTATGGAATCACAAAAAGCCCAGAATAGCTGAAGCAATCCTATGTAAAAAGAATAAGGCAAAAAGCATCATGCTCCCTGATTTCAATCTATACTACAAAACATCAATAATCAAGACAGCTTGTTATTAGCAGGAAAACAGACACATAGACCAATGGAACAGAATAAAAAACCCAAAATAAGTACACAAATATATGAAAAAATATTTTTTTATAAAGGAGTAAAACATGCAATGGAAAGCCCTTTCAGCAAATGGGACTGGGAAAATAGGAAAACCATATGCACAAGAATAAATCTGAACTGTCAACTGTCACCATATACCAAAATTAACTCAAAATGCATTAAAGATTTCCCCTTAAAACCAAAAACAGTGCTGGAAAGAGAAGTCACATTAGGTGGTGAACTTATTATACATCAAGTTGACAATGCACTGTAGAATTGTATGCCTGAAACCTATGTAATCCTTGCTAACAGATGTCACCCCAATAAGTCTAACAATAAAAATGAATTAAAAAAAAAAAACCAAAAACAATAAACTGTATAGAAGAAAACATTAGTTCTAAACTTATAGACCTGGAGTTCAGAGAGGACTTTATGAACCTGACCTGAAAGTCAAGAGAAGTAAAAGCAAAAATAAATGAATAGGACTTTATCAAACTAAAAATCTTCTGTAGAGCAAAAAACCATCAACAAAGCAAAGAAAAACCAATGAAATGGGAGATAATAGTTACAAACAACACCTCTGCTAAGGGGCTAATATCAAAAACTTCTACAACTCAACAACAAAAAACCAAAAAATCCAATTAAAAAAATGGGCAGATGACCTGAACAGACACTTCACCCCTGAAGACATACAAATGACCAACAGATACATGAAAACTTCTCAACTTTATTAGCTATTAGGGGAATGCGAATCAAAACCACATTGAGATACCACCTCACACCTGTTAGAATGGCTACTACAAACAAGGCAACAATAACAAGTGCTGGAGAAAAAGGAACCCTCACACACTGCTGGTGGGAATGTAAATTGGTACAACTGCTATGCAAGATAGTGTGGAGGTTCTTCAGAAAATTGAGAATGGAGTTACCATATGACCTGCAATACTCCTTCTGGGTGTCTTCCCCAAAATTTAAAAAACCTTAGTCCGCTAAGATTTATGTTCATCACAGTACTGTTCATGGTGGCCAAGTCATGGAAACAACCAAAGTGCCCTTTAATAGATGACTGGATAAAGAAGCTGTGGTACATATACACAATGGAATATTATTTAGCTATAAGAAAAAATGAAATACTGCTTTTTGCAACAATATGGTTGGAACTCGAGATCATCATGCTAAGCAAAATAAGCCAGACAGAAAAAAAACCCAAGAACCATATCATTTTATGCATATGTGGAACATAAAACTGAATACAACAAAGAAACAAAAATTCGTGAACACAATCAATAGTTTAATGGTCACCTAAGGAAGAGAAAGGATTAGGAGAGGAGAGAAGGGAAGTCACATACATGATGATGGAAGGACAACTGACTCTGGGTGGTGAACACATAATGCAACACATAGATTATGTATTGTATAATAGAATTATACACCTGGAACCTATGTAATTTTTGCTAACCAATGTCACCCCAATAAATTTAACAATAAAAATAATCTAAGTAACTTGTGGCATGAAAGAAACAAGTAGAATGTGTGAAAATAGCAATTAAATTTTTCACTACATTTTTAACAAGAGAATATAATAGTGACTGTTGAAAAAATAAAAAGAATTTGAAAAGCAATCAACACTATGCTGAAAACTATAAAATACTATTGATAGAATTTAAAGAGGACCAGAATCAATGAAAAGACATTACATACTTATGGATAGGAAAACTTAATATTAAAATGACTATACTTCCAAAACTGATCTACAGATTCAACATGACTTCTACTAAATATTTACTGATATTTTGCACAAATTGACAAGTTGATTCTAAAATTCATATGAAAATGCAACAAACTCCATTATTCAAAATAATCTTGGAAAACAGCACATTTGAAGAATTTACACTTCATTTCAAAACTTATGACAAACAAAATAATCAAAACTATATGTTATTGGCACAAGGATAGATGTATTGGCCAATAAAGTAGAATTAAGTCCAAAAATAAACCCTTAAATTTATGTTAAATTGATTTTCAACAGGGGTGCTAAGTCATTCAATCACAAAAGAATAATCTTTGCAACAGATGGTACTGAGACAACATGGTATCCACATTCAAAGGAATGAAGTTTACCTTATTTTAAATCATATATAAATATCAATTTAAAATGGATCTAAAACCCAAATACAAGAGCTAAAAACATATAACTCTTAGAAATATAGGATTAAAACTTCTTAACCTTGGAGTAGGTAATGATTTCTTAGATGAGACTAAGAAATTATGGGTGACAAAAAGGAAATTTAGATATATTGAACTTCATCAGAATTAAAAACATTTGTGGTTCAAAGGACTCTATCAAAATAAAAATGCAATCACATAATGGATTGATATTTACAAATTAAACATAAAAAATTTGCATCTAGACTATATAAAGAACACTTAAAACTCAAAAACAGAAAAGATAACACAATTTTCATTTTCTAAATTTATTATGTATTTATTATTTAAGTTTAGTTGGTATAAAATGTTTTATTAGTTTCAGGTGTACAGTGTAGTGATCTTGACATTTTCATACCTTATAACGGAATCACTTAGTAATTCTAGTAATCATCTATTATTGTGCAAACTTATCACAATATTAATTACTATATCTCACTTCCCCATTTTCATTTATTCCCTCATACTACTTCCCTGTGCCAAACAATTCTTTTGGTCTCTGTTCTATGTTTTATTTTGCTTATTCATTGTTTAGTTATTTTCAATTCCATGTATAAGTGAAATCATACAGTATTTGTCTCTTCTTGTATGATTTACTTCATTTGGCATTAATACCTTCTAAGTACACTCATGTTGTTGCAAATGGCAAGATTTCATTCTTCTTATGGCTATGTAATATTCCATTATATCTAATATATATGTAATATATATCATACTATTATTCCAATATATACAATATATTACATATATAATGGAACAAACACACACACACACACACACACACACACACACACACACACACACGCGCACACACACACTCATATATATACCACTCTTTTTTATCCATTTATTTATTAATGGACACCTGTGTTGCTTCCATGTCTTGGCAGTCCTACCAACAATGCACAGGATTTCCTTTTGGATATATTATTTGTCAACACATGTTATTTGTTAACTTTTTGATAATAACTATTCTGACTGGTTTGAGGTGGTATCTCATTGAGGTTTTGAATTGCATTTCCATGATAATTAATGATGTTGAGATTTCTTTGTATGTCTGTTAGCTGTCTTTATTTCTTCTTCTTCAGAGAAATTCCATGTCCTCTGCCCAATTCTTTTATCAAAAATTTTTTGTTATTGAGTGTATAAGTCATTCATATATTTTGGATATTAACCCTTTATTGGGTATACCACTTGTAAATATATTCTCTCATTTAGTAGGTTAATAATGCAATTTAAAATGTGTAAAAAATTTAGGCATTTCTTCAAAAAAGATATATAAATGGTTATTAAACTTATGAAAAGATGCTTAATGTCATTAGTCATTTTCAAAATGCAAATAAACATCACAGTGAAATACCATTTTACATCCTCTGGGATGACGGGGGAAAACATGAATGATAACAAGTGTTGGCAAAAATGTAGAGAAATTGGAACCCTCATGCATTGGTGGTGTGCACTGAAAAATGTCACAGCATTTTCAGGAAACAGCTAGAGGTTTTTGGAAAAGTTAAACGTGGAGTTAGCTTATGACTTATGACCACTCTTAGGTATGTACCCAAGAGAATTGAAAACATATTCCCACCAAAAAAACTTGTACACAATATTCATAGCAACATTATTCATGAGAAATAATAATTGAAATCTACTGTCTATAAACTGATGAAAAATATAATATATCCATACAATGGCATATTCTTCAGCCATAAAAACAAATGAAGTACCAAAACATGCTACAACATGAATCAAACTTAAAAACATGCTAAATGTAAGAAGGTTTGCACAAAAGGCCACAGGCAGTATACTTCCATTTATACGAAATGTTCTGAATAGGGAATCCCATAGACATTAGAAGGTAAATTAGTGGTTTCCAGCAAATGGGAGCAGAGAATTAAGGATGACTGACTGCTAATGGGTACAGGAACTCTTTTGGGGATTGTGAAATTGTTCAGGAATTTGATAGTGTTGGCTATTGGTGATGGATGCATAACATTTTGAATATACTAAAAAATGGTAAATTGTGCACTTTGAAAGGCTGAATTTTATGGCATATAATTTTTTGCCTCAATTAAGCTATTTTTTTTAAAAGGACAGAAAGAAAGAAGTGCTAGAATGAAAGAATTTCATTCTGATCTGATAATTATATAATATAGAACAGTGTAATTTTAAATGAGGAATCTTTCTCTAGATACCTGAAAGTACTGTACACTTCCTTTATAGTTGTAGAGAACACTGAGTGTTCACAAAACTAATTTTTTTTTATTTTTGGACAAAAATCCCAACTGTGTGAATGAGTCCTGACCATTTATTGAAAAATAAAGCAATGACATGCACATCTTTCCTGTCTTGCCCAGATAAACCATTCATGCAAGATCCTCCATAGTCTTTTCCATTTATCAGCTTAATACAGACAGGCAAGATGAAAACCATAAGCTGAAGATGGCATAGATACAAGGAAAGGGACTGGCTAATGAAACAGGTACTAGATGAGAGACTGTCAGACAATTATTAATATCTATTTTGGTATTTAAACATGAAAAAACAGCTTTCACTATCTTTTCTCTAAGGTGTTAGGATTTATATGTTACTACAGATAGATTTTTTTAAAACTATTAAACTGTTCTTGCTAGGTAGATTCCAAAATTAGCAAACTATTTCTGAGAAAATTAAAATAACTAGCATCATATGGGGACAATTGTTTTGCTTCAGGTAACAGAGTTCATAAAAAAATTAAACTGATTCTCTGAACTATCATAGAAGTGTCACCTAGCATTTATTACATAAACAGAACTAAATGGTTGAGTATTTAGATATACAAGTTTATAATTTATGCTTTTTGGAATAAATTTAAAAATTGTTTTACTAGTAGAGTTAAATATAGTGGTCATTTATTTTTTTTTCTACATGCAATAATTGTTAGTATAATAACATGAAATTTTCTCTTATCTTAATTTCCTAAATAGGAAAATTGAAAAGCCTATAATAATATGAAAATACTGAAGCTAATTTTACAATTTGCTTCTTTCTAAATTATTTGTTCTCTCAAAATTTACAGCTTATATATTTAGTTCAGTAAGTTCAGCCTATAAAAAGCAAAGATAAATTGCTATGACTATTTTCTTCATACAATTTAAAAAATTATAATTCAATTTTAATTACTTAAAATTACACTGAAATTATCTTTCAAAAATAAAATGCATTATTGTAATTGAAAATCATACTTTAAATTTGAATAGGAAAATTTCACTCAGAGATTTTCATGGTCCATATTTGACTTATTTGTGTATAAATTACTAACCCAAATTATATATCATATATCAAAAATTAAAGTCCATTTGCCAAATTTTGCTCAACTGTTTTCGATGGTTATGATAAAGCCATGTGTAATATTTTGCAGTCCCAAATAAGAATAAATCATTTTACAAGTGAATAAAGAAACGTGACATGGTCATTTCAATGCAAATTTATTGATACTTTCACCACATGATAAACAAAAAATGTTTTTTTCTTTGTTTTTAATAATTAAAATATGTATGCATTAATATTCCTTGATCTATATCCTGTAAGTAGCTCCTCTTTTTAACACTAGGCCTTAAGATTGAGACTTAGATATTGATATAGAGTTGTATTTAATGTTGGACTGATGGTCAGAAATGAGATAAAAATGTTATTTATGCATTTCTTGGTGATAAAAATGACAACAGTATAGTGGCCCAAACACATCTATTAGGTACCCATACTTTTCAAGTCTATCCCAAAACAAACTACTTTACATCTCCTCCACGGCACCATTCTTGATCTAGTTTTCATGATTTCTTGCCCAAACTACTGTAAAAGCATGCTTTAATTGATAGTCTTTTTTCAGTCTTACCACCTATGGTAAGTCAACCTAGAGCAGCCTTTAAAAATATAAATTGATTCCAGTCTCTCTAATTCTCAAAGTGTCCACTAACTTTCTAAGACTTATAAAGAAGTTCAAATGCTGATTTTCAGGCTACACCTCTGACTGTATCACCAACAGCTTTTATTCTTCTTTAGTCTATGAAAGCTACACTGATTTTTTCACTCTTTCTTTTATTTCTTCGTTTACTTGAACTGCTTAACTGAAGTATATGAGGGCTGTCCAAAAAAATTCAGCCATAAATGTCTCTAATTTTCATATCTCATGGCTAGATACTTTCTGGACAGCCCTCAAAGGTTACACACCACAGAAATGTATATTTTGATGAGTTTTAGAAATTTATTCCATTATGCAACTGTCAACATAGCCAAGTCTTAGAATACTGTCTTCATTCTAGAAGCATTATCTTGTGCCCTTTTGCAGTCAACCCCTACTCACACACATAGTTCCAGGAAACCACTGATTTACTTTTATATCCATAGTTTTATCCTTTCTGGTAATTGAATATAAATAGAATCATACAATATATGTCCCTTCGTGCCTGGCTTCTTTCATATAGCATGATGTTTTTGAGGCCTATCTATGTTGTAGTATCTAAAAGTAGTTAATTCTTTTTCATTGCTGACAAGTATTTCATTTTATAGCTATTCAGCATTTTTTGTTTCCACTCACCACCCATGGACATTTGAATTTTCTCTAATTTTGATTCTTTTGAATAATGTTGCTATAAACATTAATGCCAAAGACTTTGTGTGAACATATACTTTTGATTTTCTTTGTATATAACCAGGAATGATTTTGCTAAGTCATATCGTAATTGTAAGTTTAAGTTTTTAAGAAACTGCCAAGGTGTTTTTTAAGTAACTCTACATTTTAAATATCTACTAGCAACATATAGTTTGCTTCACAGCTCCACACTTGGTATTGTCAGTTGCTTTTCTTATAGCTATTTTAGTGAGAATATATGCAATCTCATTATACAAGGACTGTCTTGAAAAAATTCAGTCATTGTCAATATAATGAGAATGGTTTTGCAGCTGGATACTTTCTGAACAGCCCTAGTAATTTAATTTTCCTAATGATTAATTATCTTTAAAGTATTTTTATTTGTTCACTTACCATTCCTATATCTTTATTAGCAAAGTGTCTCAAACATTTTACCCTTTTTAAAAAATTGGTTTGTCTTCTTACTAGCTTATAAGTGTTCTTTTTATATTCTAGATATATTTCCCTTTATCAGATATATAATTTGCAATTATTTTCTTTCAATCTGTAGCTTGTCCTTTCATTTTCATACATTTTATTAGTCATACTTTTTATTTTAATGAAGTCTTAATTCCTTTTTGACCCAACCAAATAGGCTTTAACTTATTGCTACTCTTTTTAGTAGGAATGTTCTGTACCCAGTTCTTACTCCCTTATTTTCTTCATGTTTTAGTACAAATGTCACCTTCCTAGAAAGCTCTCCTTTATCTGATATCCCTTCATGGTGATCTTGTGTTTTTTGACTAAGATACTTACATCTGCCTACTTATTCGTTACTCCCTGGTTGGGTTGGCCATGAAATTAGTTCTGGGCAATACATTGTAAGTGGAAGAGAAATATGTCACATTTCTTTTTGGTCCAAGTCCCTCCAGAAATCACTTTTTCCTTTTAGCACAGTAATCAGCTACACCCAAGACGTTATCTAATGCTTTGGCCTTCGTCACTGAATGATTTCAATAATCAGAGTATTGTGCCAACCCACAATGCACATATAACATGATCAAGAAATGCATGTTTTGAAAGCTACCGTTTTATATGTTTATTTGTTATGAAAGTATATTCCAATTGATGTGTTTTTCTAAAGATTTCCCATAGAAAAATATTATTCTCTTTATAGCATTTAGTGTCAAGCCTATATCTGCCTTGCTGCTGACATGATGTAATTTTGTTCACTGCTACATCCTCACACCAAGAACAGTGTTGTAAATAATAGGTACTTATGAAATATTTGTTAAATGAAAGAATATGGCCCACAAAAGAAGAGGTGTGCTAAATTAAGCATATCAAAAGATTACAATTTTTTTTAAATAGCATCTGAAAATGTTGCCAGGATTTATATTGTCTAGATATTTATTAAAAGCAGCAAAGTTTGAATGTACTTATGACTGGATTTCCATTGCTAAAAGTTTCTATTTATGATAAAACTTATAAATAAAATATTAAATCAATTAAGAATTGTTTAATTCCTCCAGGACTGTTACTCTATACACTGTATACCCTGCTTATTAAGTAGAGATCTTGGATCAATGCTTTCAAATGTAAATACATGTTAATCTTGCATGTATCTTTAAATCACATCTCACTAAGGAATTATATCTTTAGCTATATATGACAAGGCACAGTATTTTACCTTCATGTCTTAGTATCAGTTTTTTTTTTATCTTGCTTCTTTGTGATCTGCTATTTCCCATCTGTGTCCCATGTTAATTAATCATGTTAACTATCTCTTTTACTTTCATTGTAATGTGAGTCTTGATAGGGCTGGAGAAGAAATGTAAGAGTTGCTCTTCAATGGAATTAAGACCCCAGTCAATTGTCTATTTCTTCCTTAACCACCCAGGACACTCCTTCTTCTGGGTCTGTATACTTTTTTGCACATTCCGCCTAGAATTATCTCCTTCCAGATATTTTGGCTCACTTCATATCCCTCATATCTTGACTCAATTGTGCCATTTATATGCAGGCAATCCCTGATAATGCTATTTAAAATTAAACACCATCTTCACTCCTAAAGTGACCTACAGTATGACTTCCTTGTTTTATTTATCTCTCTAGCACTTATTACCATCTGTCATGTTGTTTTTTACTTACTGGTTTACTCTACTATCATGTAAAGAGAAAAATATAAGTTTATGTTCTCTCTCTCTCTCTCTCTCTCTCTCTCTCTCTCTCTCTAACTCTTGTATTCTCTATGCCTACATCATTACCTGGCACATAGTGCAAAATGAATAAATATGTTGAATGGATGAACTGATTTATTCAAATAAGACTGAGACACTTTGTGAAGGGGTAGGCAGAAAAGATAGGGAGTGAAGATTTTCTACAATAATGTCCAAAGATGTATTTACTAGACAATGATAACTACAAAGAAAAATTGCAGAGTATACTGACAGAAAATTCATTATAAAGAGGGATATAGTGAAAAGGCTTGAGAACATGATTCAGTACCATAGACTGAGATTAACCATGAGTGATAGTCCAGCTCCAGCATAAAATCTACCAACCCTTGGGCAAAATAGTAGCACTACTTTGTTGTAAGACTTGTTGAAAAGATTTGTTGAAAGAGCGGCATCATACTTATATCTGTAACACTTGGAACACTTATGAAACTTTGCCTTGAAAGGTGAAACCTTTCCCTCACTGTATTAAAGCAATTATGAGCAAGTCAGGCCTTCATCTCCACAGGAGACATCTAGTGACAATGACAGGTGGCTAAATTTAAGTTCTACCAGCATCAGCTCTCAAAGGATGCTGCTGATTTATACTTCACTACCATTGGTGTTGGGCTCATAAAGACAGGAATGTTATGACTTGGAGCTGAACTTCTATGAAATTGAGATTGCAAAGTACACACCTGACTAACTGTGAAAGTGCCTGAAAAAAATTATCACTAACTGCTGGCACATTGAGATTCAAGTAATCTGTGCAAGCCCTGAAGGAAGAGTAACAGAAAAGGCAAGTTTCTTCCCAACTTCTCAGCAACAGCAATACAAACATGTGTGATTGAAGTACAACAATCTTCTTCTGGTTTTACTGGCACTGGGCATGGTTTATTTCAAGTTATACCCATATGTACAAGGTGAGGATGTAGCTGGCAATATTGGCAATGTTGATGGCAGCAATGTAATAAGTGAGCAAGCACTTCTGTGGAAACTTAGAAACTACTGGCGTGATTATCTACACTCTACAACAGTGAGCAACAATCTTTACAGAACTCTGGGCACTTCAGATTCCTGAAATTACTTGGGGTTAGGGGAGAAATACTGTAAAAAAAAATTCAGTATACCTTTAAACATGGAGAAAGTAGCAAAGAACTTTTTATATTTGGGAACCAAAAATGTAGCCTCCAACTAAGGACAATCACTTGAAAAAAATCACAGTAAATTTTTAGAAACCTATACTTTATGTTTATTATTTTATATTTTATCTTAAAGTTTTTATTAATCAAATTCCTTTAACCTAGCTGATAACAAGGCTGTTTCTACTTCACACAAACAGGCAATGTCAAATCTTAGGGAAGTATGCTCTTAAACATTGTACTGGAAAATATGTCACTCCTGTCTATTTTCTCTGCAAGAATATCTGCAAAATATTGTCCCCTCTGTCACAATGGGCTGTGATAGGAGGCTTTTAAAATACCCTGAAATTTTTGGTTGGAAAACTAGAGCTTTTAAGCAAGTAACATTACTTAGTCTTTTTCAATGAATAGAAATTATTACTGTGATATATTCTATGTCACACACTATTAAATAATTCCACTATGTGTAATGGTCCATAATTTGTTTTCTGGTTAATCATTTAATCCTCACTATGTTATACTGGCATGAAAGAATGGAAAGTAATATTATTACTACCTCTTCCCTCAATATGGATTTATCTCCATGCTAAAAATTACATTACCAGTATTAGCAAGTATGCCAATAAAACAGCTGTGCCCTTATATGGGTATTCCACCTTAAATATAATCTGGAGTGAATTTTAACCATTCAACCAACATTTATTATTTCTAGGGGTACAGAATTTATTTTCTTATTTCTCTCTATTTTGTCTCTGTCTGTATTAACAGCCCCTTGAAAATTAGACCAGAGGTAAACTTGAAATTATTTGGTATTGGAGTGGGACTCAAAGTAGACAACAGAAGACTTCAAATTCAAATAATTGGGTAAATCCAAACGTTAGTCCAAAAAAGCAACAGTCTAAAATGCCAGAGGAAATTTAAAGTTTTCACCAAATCTGAGAAAAGAGAATCCAGGTTTCACATTCATCAGTCTAAAAATCTGTAATCAGTGAGATATTTTAACATAGAGATTGGAAGAAAATGATGAAGGTTAGAGGTCATTACACAAATCCTAAGGCCTCACCTAACCTGCAGATTTCAATTAAAGGTAAATTGAGGCATGGAGCATAAATGGGCTGTCCAGACGCAAAGTTAACAGTGACACTCATATAGTTAGACATCTTTATACAGCTATGTGATGCAGTAGCATCAAAATGTGAACATACTTACTTTAATTATTGAAAATGCATGCCAACAATCATTCTTTATCATTTTGGCCTCATCTCTAAAAGTGAAAAGAATAGTAAACCAGGTACAGGAATATGTTAGAAACAGAATGTGAATTGGAATTAATCTCAAAAATGAAGAATGAATGTCTATTTTTTTTTCATTATTTAGCAAATATATTTTTGAGTGTCTATTATTCTCAAGGAGAGGCATCTGTTACATACTTTATTGAGCTTTGTTTTTTATTAAACTGGAAATTTATGGTGTGATTTTTAACCCCACTTAAATAATCTAGACTTTTAAAAAGGGGGGTAAAGTGCAGATATCCAAGATGATGGAGTAGATTAATGACGTTCTTGCCTCATCTTGTGAATACATCATAATTGCAACTAAATTTTACAGGCATGTCCAATTCACAGCCCAAGTTGTCTTTGAATGTGGTCCAACACAAATTCTTATAACACTGGGAGATTTTCTTGCAACCTTTTATTAAGCTCATCACTTAATATTAGTGTTAGTGTATTTTGTGTGGTCCAATGTAATTCTTCTTCCAATTTGGCCCAGGGAAGCCAAAAGGTTGGATACCACTTTTATAGAACAATCAACCTAGAGAACCATCTGAAGTCTAGCTAAAGAAAATTTTATAACTAAGTATATAAAGAAGAAACCACCTTGAGACTGGTAGAAGGGGCAGAGACATGAAATAAGCATATTGAAAACTGGGAAATCTCAGCTGCAGAGGTTTCCCACAGAGGAGCATGGAACCCCAGCACCATACTAGCCCAGACTACTGGTGCTAGGAAGAAAAGTCTCCTATAACATTTGCTTGTGAAAGAAACCTATATGTCCTCTTAGAGGGCCCATACAAGCACTCACTCTAGGCACCAGCAGAGAGACAGTGACTTGAACAGCATTCAAGACATACTAAGAGAGACTGAATTGTATAACTTTGGGGCAAGGACTAGAGAAACAATTGACATTTTCCTTGTATAAGGTTGTTCTCCCATGCAACTGGTAGTATAAAGCCATCTTTACTGTGTTGTGCCTACCTCCATGCCTATTGCTGAATCTGAATCTGAATTAATCTGGTGAGCTCTATCCTGGTGACTCACTAAGACCCCAACACACTGAACTCTGTACCACAGAAAGCTTTATCAGAAGCTGAACCTTACAGGAGCTGGCAGGTGACAATAGGCCTTTTTCAGAGCTACCCTGGACCCAGTACCGGTGGCAGCTATCCTTTGTTCAAAGGGTGACCTCTACCACATGTCTTCATGTTTAGCACAGGCAGCAACTAAGTGTAGATTGCTTTGTAGTTTTTACAAGGTAGTCTCTGGCTGGTAACAGGTAGTGGCTGACCTTGGCCTGCAACTGAGCCTCTCCCAAGAGTCCCCAGAACTAACACACTTGGAGGTTGGCTTTAGATCACAGCCGAGCACCACCTAATTAGCTCCTGAAATGGCACTCTCAGTAGATAATATTAACAGACAACAGAGCCCATTGGAGTGAGCCCCGCTTCATGGGGTAAGCACCCTACATAGCAGCCTATAAACTGGCCAAGCTCACAGCCAGTCAGCCTGAGAGTCAATCCCATCCAGTGACATGTCCACAGCAATCAAGGCTGAATTATAACAGGAGGAGACACATAGCTTATACAAGGAACTGTCCAGGAACACCTGGTTCAGGTGATGAGGGAGACTGTGCCACTGGGCCCCATGGGATACCTACTACATAAAACCACCCAGACAGGAATGGGTGATATAGCTGATTTACTTAATATATAGAAACAAACACAGAGAGGCAGCCAAAATAAGAAAGCAAATGAACATGTCCCAAATGAAAGAACAAAAGAAAACACCAATCAAAGAACTAAACAAAATGAAGGAAAGCAACTTAGTAGAGACAGTTTAAAACCATGTTTTTAAGTATCTTCAACCAGTGAGAACTTCCACAAAGAAATGTAGCAAGCATAAAAACAAACAAATAAACAAAGAAAACAGAAACCGTAAGAAAGACCTAGCCAGAAGTGAAGAATACAATAACTAAAATGAAGACTGCACTAGAAGAAATCACCAACAGACTAGATGAAGCATAGGATTGAATTAGTAATTTAGAAAATAAGATAGCAGAACACAACCAAACAAAAACAAACAAACAAATAAATAAATGAAAATAGCTTAAGAGACCTGTAGGACATCAAGCATAACAACATTTGCATAATAGGAGTACCAGAAGGAAAAAAGAGAAAACAAGGGATTAAGAACCTATTTGAAAAAATAATTACTGAAAACTTTTCTAACCTGAAGAAAAAAATAAGCATATAAGCCCAGAAAGCACATTGAGTCCCAAACAAGACGAATCCAAAGTGACCCTCACCAAGACATATTATAATTCCAACGACAATAGTTAAAGACAAAGAAAGACTCTTATAAGCAGCTACAGAAAAGTACTTGTTAATAGTTACCTATAAGGGAGCTTCCATAAGACTCAGCTGATTTCTCAAAATAAACTTCTCAGGCTAGGAAAGATGAGCACAAAATATTAAAGGTGATGAAAAGCAAGGACCTACAACCAAGTTTACTCTACCCAGCAAGGCTATCATTTAAAACCGAAGCATAGGTAAAGATAAGAAATAGCTAAAGGAGTTTATCACCAGTACACCTGAATTATAAGAAATGTTAGAGGGACTGTTTTAAGAAGGAAAAATGAAAAATAAATTATATAAATAATAAAATGACAATAATTACATATCTATCAACAACTATGTTGAATGTAAATGAATTAAATGCTCCAATCAAAAACATAGAGCAGTTAAAATAATAATTAAAAAAATCTTTACATATGCTGCCTATAAGAGACTAACTTGAGATTGAAAGACACACACAGACTGAAAGTAAAGGAATGGAAAAAGTTTCTTTATAAATATAGAAACAATAACAAAAAAAACTGGGGCAGCAATACGTATACCACACAAAAGAGACTGTAAGCAAAGGCTATAACAAGAGACAAAGAAAGACCCAGTAATTCCAATTCTTGGTATTTACCCAAACAAACAAACAAACAAAAACAAACAAAATGCTCCTTTGAGTGTACATACTCATTGCAGCATTATTTCCAATAGCCAAAATGTGGAGGTAGGCTGAGTGTTTGTAGATGAAAGAATAAATAGAAAAGGTTGTACACATATACAATGGAATATTGCTCAGCCGTGAAAGGGAATTGGTTCTTGCTATCTGCAGTAGCATGAATGAACCTGGAGGATATTGTCTTAGATGGAATATGTCAGACACAGAAAGGCAGATGCAATGTGATTTCATTTACATGTGAAATCTAAAGAACAAAGTAAACAAACAAAACAGAAACAAACTCATAGATGCCAAGAACATTTTGATGGTTACCAGATGGCAGGGGGGTTGAGGTGATGAAGAAGGAAAAGGGATTAGTACAAATTGGTTGTCACAAAGTAGTCTTGGGGATGTAGAGTACAACATATAAAATAGTCAATAATATTGTAATAACTATATATGATATCCAGGAAGTAACTAGATTTGGGATGATAGATGGGAGGGGAGTTAGGGGACAGGGTAAAAAAGGTGAAGAGATTAAAAAGTACTTATTGGTAGTTACAAAATAGTCATAGAAACGTAAAGTAAAACATAGGGAATGTAGTCAATAATGTCTAATAACTATGTATAGGCCAGGTGAGTACTAGACTAGTCAGGGAATCACTTCTTCAATTATATAAATGTCTAACCACTATGTTGTACACTTGAAATTAATATAAAATAATATTAAATATCAACTGTAATTGAAAAACTAAAAAAGGGAGGGAAAGGTGAAGGCCAATAAATGGTCCAAAATTTCAGGCTTAAAACAAATAAGTAATGGGGGTGTAATGTACAGCATAAGGACTATAGTAAAAAACATTGTGATAACATGGTATGATGTCAGATGGTTACTGAACTTATTATGGTGAACACTTCTTTAGGTATATAAATGTTGAACAACTATGGTGTACACCTGAAACTGATATAATGTTGTATTTAGCTCTATTTGTTTAATAAAAATCTTTAAAAATAAATAAATAAAGGGGAGAAAACAATTATGAGATAATATACTATTTCAAAATATAAGTTATCCACCTCCCTATGTCTCTGAAAAGTGGCTACTCATTTCTTAGATGAAACAGAGAAAATGACTAAGATAAGAGTGTTCAGAACTTCATTGCCTTTAATATCTTATTCTCTTATTATTGCCTATTGGTATGTTTGTATGTGTGCACACATTCACATCCATGCTTTCTAATCAAGAGTGACCTAAAAGGAGGAAGCACTAGACACTGATTTAGATTTGGGAAATCCACTCAGAAAGAGTGGAGACCACCCCTCCCCCCACCAGAGAGCAGTATAGAAGAAGGTATAGGGGTCAAATACATGGTAATGGAAGGAGAACTGATTCTGGGTAGTGAACACACAATGTAGATGATATATTATAGAATTGTGCACTTGAATTCTATATAAATTAACCAACTAGTGTTACCCCAATAAATTTAATAAAAATTAGAAAAACATTAATACCTTATTATTAACTAAAAAAAGCAGAAGAAATGGTGCAGACTAATCACAAGATAGAAAAAATAGTAGGGGCAAAAAAAAAAAAAAAAAAGGAAGGAAAGAATTAAGTAAGGTTAGGTGGGCTAAGGTCAGAGACAGATTTCTGGGAATGGATTAGAAACCCTGATTCACCTACAGGAGAGGAATAAAAAGATTTTGCAAAGTTTTTCTAGGAATGCAAACAAAAGATGAAGATACATATTTTTTATTGCTATGTTTTCTCTTCAATGTCATTTCCTTAAAAGACTGGACCACTGGTGTATATAGGGATTATAATTATACAGAAGACAACCTAAAAAAAATGTGACCATGGTATTAAATGTGTGTGTGTGTGTGTGTGTGTGTGTGTGTGTGTCTATGTTTCAATATTTTGTATCCTATATTTTTCCTCACTGAAGCGAATTATCCAGAATAGACGTTTTCCACCTCTCCTACACTACTACACTTTTACAAAAGAAGTGTTTCTAGGTGATTAGGCACCATATGCATTAATAGACTCTGTAACACATTTTAATAGAGTTGTCAATTTAACTGGAAGGGCATGAAGACTACTTTAAATTAATTTTGTCTTCAATCTTGCCATGAAAACAATGTTAAATGCAGAGATTTTGAAGTATTTAAAATACTGAGGTGTCCTTAGTTTTACAAATATGTATACATTAATATTTTTTCTAAGTAAATTATTCTGTTTTAAAAAATGTCAGAAGAGATTTTAAAATGATCTAGTTGACACCACAATTAAAAATAATCATAGTTTACTCCTAACATATACTTCATTTAATTCCAAATATCACCTAAAATTTTATCCTAAGCTCTTGTCATTTTTACTGAATTAGATTATGTTTACTCCTACAATATATTCGCTCTGTTGACAATGACGAGAGAAGGGGATATTGTAAAAGTAAATAATGAATGCTACAGTTCACACTATTGTTTAAAAATATATATACAGAAGTGCAGCCAACATTAGAAGTCACCCAATGCCATTATTCAGGAATATTTCAATTGGCCCTTGACTGTGACATTAGCCCTCCTCTATGGTTTAAATTTGATAAAATGATTAAAGGAGGTGGAAGTTCCTCAGCAAGCCAGACTGCTACCTTCATCCCAGTTAGACTGCTGTTTTTATCCCAGTCAATTTTATAATAATCCATTATAATGAATTCACAGTAAAGATTCATGAGAGATACATAGCAGCAGCCTTTCAACCTAAAATCTCCCACTTTAAAATAGTCTAACTTATTAGAGATGACAGAATTATGTCTTTATCAAACATTACAAAACTGATTGTATGGTTTTGATTGATAAAATAACAACCAATTTCCTGCTAAATATTTCTACTCTTAAAGTTTCAACTAAAACATACTTTCAAAGACAAAAAGGCTGTATCTGTGATTCTGATTCATTTAATGTTAATTCATCTAAAAGTTAAATTATAAAACACATTTGTTGTTCATGGAATTGTCTGCTTCTTCTATTTCTTACAATCATGTATTTATTATACCTGTATAAAGCTAATTTTATTCCATACTATGGCTACAGAAAATATTTGATGTTGCCTTTAGTGCTTAAAAAAATTCTAAATTTTTATAGTTTATACTTAGATCATTTAAAATAAAGGAATTGGAAAACTCAGAAGTTTTAGAAACCTTATTGCAATGATATAGAAATTATTAATTTTTGCTAGGTATTTTTCCTTAGTGAGTGTATAAATTATCAAATAGAATCAATGGAGGTAAAAGATGAGTTTCTAATCTTCAGTCAGTGATCTCTATTATCAGTATCTTTTCAGAAAGTGTCCAAAAATATAATGTTATCATTGAATATATGGCATCATCTAATTAATAAATGCAACAATATTCTTTAGTTATATAATCTCTCAATAAATTACTGCATAGTCATAAAATAATCTAGATAGTTATAAACAAAAATGTTAATAGGCAATCTTTCTGGTTTGCTTATCTTTGCTTTCTCTATTGTCTCTTTTGTTTGTTTCTAAATTAAATATGTCTACATAAATAATAAATTTAAAAATTAAAAATTTATTTAGTCATCTACACATTAAAATAGCCCAAGAGAAATGAAAGATTTTTTTTTAAATTCATTTTTATTGTTAGACTTATTGGGGTGACATCTGTTAGCAAGGATTACATAGGTTTCAGGCATACAATTCTACAGTGCATTGTCAACTTGATGTATAATAAGGAAATGAAAGATTTTGACATATAATTTGTAAAACAGGAAAAAGTTAAGTACATAGTAAATTTCCTCAGATTTTCCACTAGCTGTTGAAATTTTGACAACCTGGTAAATGAAGAAATGGAAACATTTCAAATTTACTTGAAAATTGCAAAATACAAATCTGGAAAATAATTTTATCAGAGAGTTTACATAACATGTGAGGAATTTGTCATGTTTATATGTACTTGATATTTATTTATTTATTTATTTATTTATTTATTTATTTATTATTTTAAGAGTTTGTTCGAACAAAAATCCATTCTAATCAGGCCATTCCAAATTGGAAGTAGTTAGGAGTACTCAACCAACTGAAGCTAGGGTAAGATTTATAGAGAAGAGGTGAAAACACAGCAAGGAAATTACTTGATAGGTTATACCTCAAGTGGTTTCATTATTTGTGAAAGACAAGTTAGCTGTTTGTGTTAACTATTCTTAGGTTTTGACTTGCTCTTTTTATTATTTTGTATTAATTTCAGGTGTACAGAATAGTGGTTAGATGTTTTATTCTTTAAAAACTGATACCACTGGGGAGTTCCCTGATGGTGTAGCGGCTTAAGGCTTCGGCGCTGGTGCTGTCAGCGCTGCGGCCTGGGTTCGATTCCCAGTCAGGGAGCTACCCACATACCAAAAAGCAAAAAAAAAAAAAAAAAAAAAAAAAAAAAAAAAAAAAAAAAAAAAAAAAAAAAAAAAAAAAAAAAAAAAAAAAAAAAAACTGATACCACTGACTACTATGGTACCCACCTGGCACTACACATAGTTATTAGCATATTATTTACTATATTCACTGTGCTTTACATTCATATGACTATTTTATAACTACTAATTTGCACTTTTTAATCTCTTCACCTTTTTAACTCTGCCTCCAACACCCCTCCCATCCATCACCCCAATAAATCTTGTCACCATCTGACATCATAGTTATTACAATATTACTGACTATATTTCTTATGCTATATCCTACATTTTTATGACTACTATATAACAAAAATCTTTATTTCTTAATTCCCTTCACTTTATTACCCATCTCCTTTACCCCCCTCTCATCTGGCAGCCATCAAAATGCTCTCTGTATCTATGAGTTTGTTTCACTTTTGTTTGCTTGTTTATTTTGTACTTTAGATTCCACATATAACAGAGATCACATTGCATCTGTCTTTTTCTGATATATTGCACTAAGCAAAATATTCTCCAGGTTCATTTATGTCACCTCAAATGACACGCACCTATCCCCTTTCATGCATAGGCAAAGTTCCATTTTACATGTGTACCACTTCCTCTCTATCTACTTACCCATCAATGGACACCCAGGCTGTCCCCACATTTTGGCAATGATAAAAAGGCTGCAATGATCATATAGAATCGCACATCCCCTCCAAGTGGCTTTTTTGGTTTCTTCAGCTAATACCCAGAAATGGAATTACTGGGTCCTCCTTTGTGTCTTGTTATAGCCTGTGTTTGAAAGTCTATTTTGTCTGGCATAAGTATTGCTACCACAGCTTTTGTTTTGTTTTGTTTCCATTTTCGTTAAGAATCTTTTTCCATTCCTTTACTTTCAATCTGTGTGCTTTTTCAATCTGAAATTAGTCTCTTGTAGGCAGCATATGTAAGGATCTTAATTTCTATCTATTCAGCCATACTATATCTTTTGATGAGGGAATTTAATCCATTTACATTGAAAGTAATTGTTGATAGATATGTAGTTATGGCCATTTAATTATTTTTTATTTGTTTTTCATCTTAACTTTCTCTGCATTGACTTCAACTTTTTTCGTAATGTGTAAAAAACACAAAAGTTGATATTTTAACTATTTTATGCATTTAATAATAATATTTTGAGCTGCTTTGTATATAAATGGCATTGCTTTCATTTTAAATTTTTATTATATGGTAATAATTTTACCATTACATTAAATTTTGGCAAAAAACACTCAAAACATACTAATGGGCATCAATTAGATTTAAGTACATTAGAATCTATTGACATTAATGACATAAAAAATTTATTACAAATGTTACACAATATAGCATGCAAAATATCTTGTATAAAGCATATATAAAATCTTGTAATTGGAGAAAAGTCCTTAAAACAGTTTCACCCCAGATAGCACTTATTTTGAGCTTATGGGGTAAACTTGAACACTGCAGTTGGTGGATAGAAATGTTTATTTGGATGTATCCAAACATTGCAGCAAAAGGATTAAAGAACTCTCCAGCACTACTTGTAATACTGGTTTGATGGTAATGAAATCCTTCAGCTTTTTTGTGTGTGGGAAGCTCTTTTTGTGTCTTTTGATTTTAAATGGTAGTGTGTCTGGGTAGAGTAATCTTGGTTGTAGGTCCTTGCACTTCATCACTTTGAATATTTTGTGCCAATTTCTCCTAGCCTGCTAAGTTTCTGTTGAGAAATCAGCTAACAAGTTCTAGGGGAACTCCATTGTAGGTAACTAATTGCTTTGCTCTTGTTGCTTGTAAGAGTCTTTCTTTGTCTTTAATCTTTGCCATATTAATTATAATATGTCTTGGTGTGTGCTTCTTTAGGTTTATCTTATTTGGGACTCTCTGCATTTCTCAACTTGTATGTCTATTTTTTTCACCAAGGTAAGAAAGTTTTTTGTCATTATTTCTTCAAATATGTCCTTAATCTTTTGCTTTCTCTTTTCTTTTTCTAGTACCCCAATTATGTGAATGTTGTTAAGCTTGATATTCTCCCAGAGGTCTTTTAAACAATCCTGATTTTTTTTCTCTCTCTCTCTTTTTTTTTCTGTTGCCATTGGGTGTTTTCTGTTACCTTGTCTCCCAAATCACTGATCCAGTAGTCTGCTTCATCTAGTCTGCTGGTGATTTATTCTAGTGCCTTCTTTATTTCAACTATTGTGCTCATCTCTGACTGGTTCTTTATTATGGTTTCTATGTCATTGTTATTTATTTATTTTTTTGTTGGTTTCCTGGTTGGGAATCGAACCCAGGCCACGACGTCAAGAGCGCCAAAGCCTAGCCACTACACCACCAGGGAACCCTTTATGTTGTTTTTAATGCATGCTATATTTTTGTTGAACTCCTCACTAAGTTCCTAGACCAATCTTATAACCATTGCTTGGAACTCTATCTGGCAGATTGCTTGCCTCCATTTTGTTTAGTTATTTTTCTAGAGTTTCCCTCTGTTCTTTTTGTTTGTTTGTTTTTTGTTTGTTTGTTTTTGGTATTTTTTGTTTCCTCATTTTACTGCCTCTCTGTGTTTGTTTCTGTTTGTTTGGTAATTCTTCTTCTATCACTGTCTTGCATGGTGGCCTTCTATAGTAGGTGTCCTGTAGGGCCCAGTGGTGTAGTCACCCTGGTCATGTGTGCCGGGTGTTCCAGAAGTGTTCCTTGTGTGTGTTGAGTGCCCTCCTGTTACAATTGAGCCTTGATAGCTGTTGGCATGTCAGTATGTGGAATTGATCCTCAAGCTGACTGGCTGTTGGATTTGACCACATCAACAGCTTAAGGGCTGCTGTGGGAGGGATTTACCACACAGAGTGGGATTTTCTGCAGAGTGGTGTTCTGCTGAAGTCTGAAACAAACCTCAAGGTATGTTTGTCTGGGGCCTCCTGATAATGGCTTTGCTATAGGTTCTGGTCAGCCATTGCCTGTTACTGACCAGGGACTACCTGGTTGAAGGTACAAAGTGGTCATTGTTTGGTCACTGCGTGTGCTAAACCTGAAGGCATATTGGAGAAGCCACACTGGGAACCAAGGATGGCTACCACCAGTACCAGACCCAGGACTTCAATGCATGCTGCCACATGCTCTCTCCCTTAAAGTTTAGCTGCTAATAGAACCTCATGTGGTATACAAATTGGGTAAGGTGGAGTATCAGGGGGTCACCAGGTTGTAGCAAGAAGAGCTCACCAGGCCAAGTTAGAGTCAGATTTGACCATGGATATAAGGGAAGAGCTCAACACAGAAAAGATGACATCAGCTGCCAGCTACACAAGAGGAGGACCCCACACAGAGTAAATGGCAACTTTTCCTCCAGTCCTTGCCCTAAAGCCATACACTTATCTCTTCACATATGTCTCTGATGCTCCCAAGTCACTGTACCTCTTTCAGAGCCCAGGATAAGTGGCTGTGACTGTGTTTGTGCATGGACCCTTTAAGAGGACATCTGGGTTTCCTGTAGCTTTTCATACCACCCAGAATCCCCACTCTTTTCACAGCCACCAGTGCTTTGGGCTATGGACTCAGGTTTGGTCCTGGGCTTTCTCACTTCTCATGGAGGGCTTCTTCTGCTTTGATACTTCTCTCAATTCTCAGCTGTCACATGGAGATTTGGGTCCAGCTTGTTCTGCATTTCTGCCCCTCTTATCAGCCTCAACATGCCTTCTTCTTTATACTTTTAGTTATAAAATTTTTGTTTAGCTAAACTTTAGATAGTTCCCTAGGTTGATTGTTCTATAATTTAGTTGTGTTTTAATGTGTTTGTGGGAGGAGGCAGGTTGTAGCATTTACCTACTCCACCATCTTGGATCATTTTTATACCACCTAAATTTTTCTGTGTTATAACATGTACCCCTATGTCTTTTGAAATCAGACTTCAGAATTTTGTACCAGCAGACAAATTTTGCTGCAATCATCATATATGCCAAATGTGAGAGTCATTAAGTGTGAAAAAACTTCAGTCATAAGACTTAAGCTTGTCAAATGTGGATTTAAATGTGAATTAAAAGAACAAAATTAAAGCATAGGTATGAAAGTCTGGATATATCATCAAAGATCCTAAAAGCTGATCTATAATTAAGAAAATGATAATATTTTTAGTTAGCTCTGTAAAGAATCTTTTGTATAACATGTAAATACATTTCCTGACATATTTAATTTGCCCTTACATTTGCAAATAAGCTTGTGAGTATTTCACTGTACTGAATGTGATGAGCATCAAATTATCCCACCATTGTCTTATAAGTTAAATATTATTTTCTCAATTTCATAAATAAAGAAATTGATTGTATGTTTTGGATTTATAAAATAACAGAGATATGTTCAAGATATAAAGCAATAGACAATATGATGAGTCAAATCCTTGTCTTTCTGATTTCAGCAACCAGATTATTTCCATTGCATCATCCTTTCTTCCAAAAAACAAACTAGAAGCATTATTTAAGACCCAAATTTCAAGACCCTAGCCAATTTCAAGAAGAATCAATAAAATTAGGAGTAAACATATTGAATGGCAAATCTGAAGGAATCTTGGAAGTTATCTAATCCATATATCTCATTCTATGACTAAACAATTGAAAGATATAATGGACAGGGCAACATTTTTTTACTGTTTACCTGGCCCCTTAAGAGCAACTGCTTGGGTTTTCACCAGCACAAAAGTGCAATTAGAATGAGATATACTTTCAAGTTTTAATTTCTTCTCTTCAATTTGCTTTTACCCTTTATATTCAGGGAATCCAGCATCTATTGCAAATTAGGCTCACCAGTACTGTACCATGGGATTCCTGTTGCACCAATCTTCCTTGTTAGTGGATAGCAAGGACCTTTGGCTGTTTGGAATGGCATTTTAACCTCTGCCCTGCCAGAATAAAAGCAAGATTCATCCACAACATCACAGTTATCTGTGACATTAAGCACATACGCACAACAAGGTTCTAATTCTATGGTAATCAGAGGGTGACAAAGTTGCTAATAATAGAATAGTAATTGGAACTTCTGCATATTTTCATGGCACCAGCTGAAAAATGCAAATACTGTTTTCCAAACACTACTTACAGCTATTAGGAATTATCAGGACACAGTACTTTAGAGATGGAAAAGCCTGTCAGTTTGCAGTTTTAGAAATAATTGAGAAGTTGTTCTTTGCATATATCCTGATTTTTGGTATATGTGTTCTACACAACATTTAGACATCTCATGTAATGATACTCAGGTTTGCATGTAATGGGGTAAGTATATTTCTAGTTTGTTTTCTGTATGTTTATATACCATGATATATACTTTATATATATATGTTTGAAAATATTACAAAAAAGTTCAAATAACTGTCTTCAATTCTACATCATTTAACTAATCTATGGGTATTTCAATGCTTTTGAAACTGACATAAAAGGAAATAAAGCATTGATGAAAAGGTATTCAGTCAAATAAAAATTATAAATAATATTGGCATTTTTAATGTAATGATTTTTAAACATTTTCTTTCATAATTCTATCTTAAACATTCATAATGAGGCACAACCATAAACTGGGTTGTAAAACATTATATGTATATAATATGACCATATAAACAAATATTCACTATCCACCCATTTGCATATGTGTATGTATTTATATTGAATATTCATTTAAATGACTAGTTAGATTGAATACATTTATATATAAAATAATTTATATAGTATATTTTTCAGCTTTATTGCAGTATAACTGACAGGTAAAAATTATATGTATTTAAGGTTTGTAATGTGATTGTTGAATATACATAAACATTGTGAAATGATTACCACAATCAAGCTAATTAACACATCCATCACCTAAAATAGTTACCTTTTTTCCCTCCCATTGGTGAGAACATTTAAGATCCACTCACAACTAATTTAAAACATACAATACAGTGTTAATAGCTAAATCACCATGCTGTAAAATACATTTCCATATTTATTCATTTTGTAATTGCCAGTTTGTATTCTTTGACCAGCCTCTTCTTTTCCCCCAAATCTCAGCCCCTAGTAACAGTCATTTTATTTACTGGTTTTCAGGTTAACTTCTTTTACATTCCACATATAAGTGACATCGTACAATATTTGCCTTTCTCTGTTTGGCTTATGTTTTAAGCATAATGTCCTCCAGGTTCATCCATATTGTCATACATGTTAGGATTTCATTTTTATGGCTTAATAATATTCTATTATACATATATATGCCATATTTTCTTTACACATTTTCAATTGATGGACAAGTACTTGTCATTTTTATGTTTTGAGTATTATGAATAATCCTACAATTAACATGAGGTAAAAATATGTCTTTGTGGTAGTGATTTCATTTCCTTCAAATATATACTGAGAAGTGGTATTGTTGGGTCATATAGTAGTTTTAATTTTAAGTTTTTGAGAAACTTCCATACTGTTTTATATAGTGATGTACCAAATTACATTCACAACAGTGTACAAGGGTTCTCTTTTTACCACACACTCTCTAACATTTGTGATCTCTTGCCTTTTGATAATAATCATTCTAACGTGTGAAGTTGTATCTCATTATGGGTTTGATTTGTATTTTTCTGATGATAGTTGATGTTAAATGCATTTGTCATTTATAATTCTTTGGGAAAATGATTACTCAGGTCCTTTATCTATTTTTTAATTATATTATTTATGTAATTTCTTGCTATTGAGTTGTATGAGTTGCTTATATGTTTTGGGTGTTAACCCCATGTCAGATATATAGTTGAAAATATTTTCTTCCATTTCACATGCTGCCTTTCTATTTTGTTGATTGTTTCCTTTTCTGTGCAGATGCCTATGTGTTTATTTTTTATTGCCTGTACTTTTGATGTCATATCCAAAAAACCATGCGAAGACCAATCAATGTCAAGAAGCTTTCCCCCTACATTGTCTTTATAATATCAAAAAAGTTTTGAAGATAAGCAGCAAAATGTAGAGAAAGATATATTTTTAGCTTTTAGATATATTAATAGCTTTTAGAAGTACTCTGTTTATGGCCTTCTCATTAGAGAAGAAGAGGTAGCACATTAGAGATTTTCCCTACCACCTTTTAAAATGATATCCAAAAATCTCTCTGTAAACTCTCTCAAATCTCTTTTGGAATAAACCAGATAATGAATAAGTATATAAATATAACAGTTGCCATAGTTATCAGATTAATTGAATAGATATTCAACTCTAAGAGAAAAAGAAAAGGATATAATCTCACTTACTGAAAAAAATATTTATTGTTATAAACAAAATGTAGTCTCCATAAAATTATCACTGTCAGAAAAAAATTTGCTACAACTATTATAAAACTACAGTAACTTTGTTAAATATTTGCCATTTTCTAAATTGATAATAGAAATAAATTACCAAAAACCAACTGTGGACCCATCAATATTTTGTTCTATAAAAAGTAAATAACCTCTAGACATGTTATGTTGCGCTTTTAATTATTTAAGGCAGTTTAAGAAGCTCTGAATTTAAATTCCAACATCTAAGTAATTGTCTAAGTATTTAAGATAAAACATTCACTTTTAAAAAAATTTGTCTAGTTTTTAGGCATATCTCTTGCCCATACCTATGCATATTTTAGGTGGTTTCTTTATCGTAACACAAACCAAAATTGTCATTTTAATATCAAGTTCTTAAAATAAGTGACCTTTCTTTAACCAATTTCACTTTAGGCCAATGCCAAAGAATTCAGCAATGCAATGACTGACATTCACTACATTCTGATATTTGAGAGATTTCATCCAAAAGATATGTTAAATTTCCTTTTCTCTAAGCCAGAGAACCATATTACTATATTATTACATCTGGTCTGTATTATCTTGCCACCCCACCCCCTACAGTTATACCTTCACAGTTAAGATGTAAAGCTATGTCTTCAGCTTTTCTCCCTTCAATTTCACTAGAAACATCAATTTAAAGTGTTCATAACTTTTGCAATCTTGTTGTTAAAGATAATTGGATATTAAATTATGTTTTTTTATTGTAGAACCAGACATATGATTAATTCCTCTTGAAGCTTAATATTTAAAAAAAAACCTGCAAATGAAATTGTATCTCTTTATTATACAAGAACTATATGCAGCTTGTGTGTGTGTGTGTGTGTGTGTGTGTGTGTGTGTTTTATGTTGGCATTGAGAATTTTATACTCAATGAATATAACTAACCATTCTGGGTTAGTGATAAAATCATATTTCTTCTCTTTTTAAAGTAGAAGTGCCTGACATTTCTGGGCCTGCTAACACTTTGAGAACATGATCAAAGTTACAAAGCCACTCCCCAGGCACATAAAATGAACATAAACTTCCAGGGATTTCAAGAATCCTAACTATGAATCCTAGGTTAAGAATGCCTCTTTTAAAGGATTTTTGACACACCTCTTCTTTTTAAATTTCACAGTACTGGTTTATGTCCTTGAAGTTATTTAGAACTTCATTAGTAGAAAACAAGGTATAAGGTATAATATTAATAAAATAAATTAAAATATTGATAAAAAATAACAAAATTAATAATATAAATTATTTACTAAAGTCTTATTAATCTCCAATCTTATTTCAAGCTGCGAATTCTTGTTATGCCACACAACATGCTCTGGATTCCTTGATTGTTCACTGTGCACATTTCTTAGAGCCCATGTCTAGAAAACCAATGTTTGTAAACTGAAAATGAGATGTGGAGAATAAGCTTCTTGAAGTTATCATCATGGCTTGTAGTGTTGTTATTCTGTCCAATACATCAGGTATTTATTAGCACTCTTCCTTCTCAATTGATCATGTTATGGAAAGTGTATTTATTTGTTTGTTTGTTTTATAAGTAGCTCCCTGATTAAAATATATTACATGGAGTAAAATTCATATTTATAGGGAACTGAAGAAATAAAATTTGCCATTTTGGATTTAAGAAAAGAAGAAAAATTAAAATTGAAAGAGAAAATGAAAAAGAAAATAGGCTACCCACTCCATTCATACATTTACAAGACAGTGTGTTAAGGTACAGTAAGAGAGCACAAAATAGATTTTTGAAACATCATTCTTATAGTAAAATCTCCCTTCTTCATCTCTATATGTTCAACAAAAAAGAAAATAAGGAAAACTTTTTTATAATTATGTTTTAGTCGTAATTCTTCCATCACAATATTTTGAAGAGTTTTAATATTCATATTCCTGAATATTATTTAAATGTTGTGAGTAAACCCAAAATACAGAAGGATCCTAATGGAGGTGCTCCTGGCTCTTACTATATTCATTTTCTAAAGCTCTCATAACAAATTTTCATAAACTTAGAGGTTTAAAATAGCAGAAAGTTATTTTCTCACCATTCTTAATTCTGGAAATCTAAAATCAAGGTGTTAAGTGCAATTGGTTTACTCTGGAAGCTCAGAGAATCAGTTTCTGCCTTTCTCCTTTCCTTTTTTATTGATTTTTTTTTTGTAAATGATATTTTTTAAATATATTTTTCATTGTTAGATGTATTGGGGTGACATTGGTTAGCAAGAATTACATAGGTTCCAGGTGTACAATTCTACAGTGCATTGTCTATCTGTTGCCTTACGTGTTCGCCACCCAGCATGAGTTCTCCTTCCATCACTGTATATTTGGCTCCCATTCCCTCCTCTTTAACCCTCTCCCTCTTCTCTCACTGCCTCCCCCTTGCCCCTAAGTAATCACTAAACTATTGACTGTATCCATGAATTTTAGTTTGTTTTTCTTTGTTGCTTTCAGTTTTATATTCCACAAATGAGTGGAATTAATGTGGTTCTTGTTTTTTCCTGTGTGTATTATTGTGCTTAGAATGATGAGGTCAGAGTCCATCCATTTTGTTGCAAATGGCAGTATTTTATTTTTTCTTACAGCTGAGTAATATTCCATTTTGTATATGTACCACAGCTTCTTTCCAGTCATATATCAAAGAGCATTTTGGTTGTTTCCATGTCTTGGCCACCATGAAGAGTGCTGTGATGAACATTGGGGTACATAAGTCTCTGCGTACTAAGGCTTTCAAAAATTTTTGGTAGATACCAAGAAGGATTCCTGGGTCATATGGTAACTCCACTCCCAATTTTCTGAGGAACCCCCACACTGTCTTCCAAAGTGGTTGAACCAATTTTCATTCCCACCATAAGTGTGTGAGAGTTCCTTTTTCTCCACATCCTCTCCAGCACTTGTTATTCCTTGTCTTGTTGATAACAGCCATTCTCACAGGTGTGAGGTGGTATCTCATTGTGGTTTTGATTTACATTTCCCTGATAGCTAATGAGGTTGAGCAGTTTTCATATGTCTGCTGGCCATTTGTATTTCTTCGTGGGAGAAGTGTTTATTTAGTTCTTCTCTCCACTTTTTAATTTGTTTGTTTGTTTGTTGTTGAGTCATATTAGTTCTTTATATATTTTAGATAGTAGATCCTTATCAGATACCTAGTTTGCTAATATTTTCTCACATTCTGTTCGCTGTCTTTTTGCTTTGTTGATGATTTCTTTGCTGTGTAGAAGCTTTTTAGTCTGATATAGTCCCATTCATTTATTTTTGCTTTTACTTCCCTTGCCTTTGAGGTCAAATTCATGAAGTTGTCCTTGAGTCCTAGGTCTATAAGTTTAGTACCCATGTTTTCTTTTATACAGTTTATGTTTCAGGTCTTATATGGAGGTTTTTAATCCATTTTGAATTAATTTTAGTATATGGTGACAGTTCATAACTCAGATTCATTCCTTTGCATATGTTTTTCCAGTACCATCTACTGAAGAGACTTTCTTTTCACCATTGCGTATTTTTTGCTTTTTTATCAAAAATTATTTTTTCATATATTTGTGGATTTATTTCTGGGTTTTCAATTTTGTTCCATTGGTCTGTTTGTCTGTTTTTTCCTGCAATACCAAGCTATTTTGATTATTTATGCTTTGTAGTATAAACTAAAATCAGGGAACATGATACCACCAGTCTTATTATGATAATTTTTTAATCTATTTCATGAAAACAGGTTTGTGAGATTTTTATGGGAATTGTATTAAATCGGTAAATTGCTTTGGGCACTACAGCCACTTTAACAATGATAAGTCTTCCAATCAATGAACACAAAATATCTTTTCACTACTTTGTGTCCTCTTAAATTTCTTTGAAAAGTGTCTTACAGTTTTCCATGTGTAAGTTCATCACATTCTTTGTTAAGTTAATTCCCAGGTATTTAATACTTTTTGTTGAGATAGAAAAAGGTATAAATTCTCTCATTTCTTCCTCTTAAGATTTGTTGTTTGTATATAGAAATGCCATTAATTTTTGTAGATTGATTTTGTATCCTCCAACTTCACTGTATTTGTTTATTCTTTCTAATAGTTTCCTGGTGGAATCTTTGGAATTTTCTATATAAAGGTTTATGTCATCTGCAAATACTGACAGTTTGACTTCTTCTCTCTCAGTTTTGGTAACTTTTTTTTAATTTCTCTTACCTGATTGCTCTGGTTAGAACTTCCTGTTGTGTATTGAATAGTAGTGGTGACAGGGCCATCCCTGTCTTGTTGCTGATTTTAGGGGAATAGGCTTCAGCTTTTCCTTATTCAGTATGATATTCACTAAGGGTTTGTCACATATGGCCTGTTTATGTTGAGGTATTTTCCTTCTATACCCTTTCATTCATGTTTTGATCATATATGGATCTTGTATCTTGTCAAATGCTTTTTCTGCATCAATTGATATGATCATATGATTTTATCTTTTATTTTGTTTATTTGCTGTATCACATTGATTGGTTTTCATATGTTCAACCATCCTTGTGCCCCTGGGATGAATCCCCCTTGATTTTGGTGTGTAATCTTTTTGATGCATTGTTGTATTCCATTTACTAATATTTTTTTAGGGGGGAGATATTTATATCTGTATTCATCAGAGACATAAGTCTATAGTTTTCTTTTTGTGTTTTTCTTTATGAGGCTTTGATATTAGGGTAATGTTGACCTCATAGAATAAGTTAAGAAGTATTGCCTCATCTTCAATTTTTTGGAAGAGTCTGAAGAGAATCGGCATTAATTCTTCTTTGAATACTTGGTAAAATTTGTTGGTGAGACCATCTGGTCTGGGGCTTTTGCCTTTGGGAAGGTTTTTGATAATCATTTCAATGTCTTTACTATTGATTCATCTATTTAGATTATGCAGCTCTTCTTCGTTCAGTCTAGGTAGACTTTATGCTTTTAGAAATTTGCCCATTTACTCTAGGTTGTTAAATTTAGTGGCATAAAGTCCTTTGTAATATTTTCTTTTAATCCTTTATATTTCTGTGGTATCGGTGCTAATTTCTCCCCTTTAATTTCTAATTTTTGATATTTGTGTCTTTTCTTTTCATCTTTTGGTTAGTCTAACCAGGGGTTTGTCAATTTTATTGATTTTCTCAAATAACCAGCTCTTTGTTGCACTAATTTTCTCTATTACTTTTCTGTTCTCAGTTTCATTTAGCTCTGCTAAATTTTATTATTTCTTTCCTTCTGCTGACTTTGGGTTTTTTCTGTTCTTCATTTTCCAATTCTTTAAGATGGGATATTAGGACATTTACATGTGATTTTTCTTCTTTCTTGAGATAGGCCTATACTGATATAAATTTCCCTCTTATTACTACTGCTTTCACTGTGTCCCAATAATTTTGTTATGCTATATTTTCAATGTCATTAGTTTCTATGTGTTTTTAAATCTCTTATTTGTTCTTTGTTCTCATCATATTTTTAATATGTTGTTTAACCTGCAAGTATATGTGATATTTTTTCTGCTTTGTTTTGCAGTAGATCTCCAATTTTAATGCTGAGAATACATTTGGTATGATTTTAATCCTCTTGACTCTTCTGAGGCTAGTTTTGTGTCCCAGAATGTGGTCTATCCTTGACAATGTTTCATGTGCACTAGAAAGTAAGGTATAGTATTTTTTGCCAGATGAAGTGTCCTGTAAAGGACAATTATGTCCAATTGCTGTAATGTGCCATTTAAAGCTGATATTTCCCTATTTATTTTCTGCTTGGATGATCTATCCATGGTCATTAAGTGGGTGTGTAGGTCCCCTGCAGTGATTGTGTTTTTGTCATTTTCTCCATTCAGATCTGTTAGTAGTTGCTTTGTATATTTTGGTGCATCTTTAATGAGGTCATATATATTAATTAGTGTCAAATCTTCTTATTGTTGTATTGTCCCTTTTATCATTATGTAATATCTGTCTTTGTCTCTTGTTATCTTTTTTAACCTGTAGTTTGTTTCATCAGATATCAGTACAGCTACTCCTGTTTTTCTCTGGTTACCATTTGCTTGGGATATTGTTTTTCACATTTTTACTCTGAGTCTGAGTTTGTCCTTATGGATGTGTCTCTCAGAGATAGCATACAGATGGGTTTTATTTTTTCATTCAGTCTACCCTGTGTCTTTTTATTGGTGAATCCAGTCCATTAGCATTTAGAGTGATGATTAATATAAAAGGATTTCCTATGGCTTTCACTTCTTCCTTTTTTTAAATGTTTATTTCTTTTTTGTTGTCCCAACTCTATTCCATTTATTCTGATGTTTTATTTCAAGTCAAAGAGACTCCTTCAGTATTTCTTGAAATGCTGGCTTCATGCCAGAGAATTCCTTCAAATTCTGTGTGTCTGAGAAGGTCTTTATTAATCCTTCATATCTGAAGGATAATTTTGCTGGATAATCTATTCTTGGCTGGAAGTTTCTCTTTTTTAATATTTTGAATATTTGATTTCAATCTTTCCTGGCTTGCAAAGTTTCTGCTAGGAAGTGTAATGCTAATCTGATGGGCTTTTCTCTAAAGGTTATAGTTGTCCCCGACCCCCCACCCCCCACTCCGGCTGCCCTGAGAATTGTCTCTTTGTCTTTGTTTTTTGACATCTTCTGTACAATCTGTCTTGGAGAAGATCTACTAAGGTCTAGGTAGCTAGGGGACCTATTTTCTTCTTAAATTTGGGGTTCCAGATCTTTCCATAGGTTTGGAAATTTCTCATCTACTATTTGTTTGAGCATAGAACTCTCTATAGAGTTCTTTGCTCCTTCTTCCAAACCTATTATTCTAATATGGTTTTTTCTAATGGAGTGAAATAGTTCTTGCAGAATTCTTTCAATCCTTTTGACTCTATAGTCTCTATCTTCTTCTGAGTTATTTTCATGTTCTGATCTTCAGTATCACTAATTCTTTTCTCTATCTGGTTGGTCCTGTTTCCTATGGCAGTTATTTCATTTCTTACTTCTATTATTGTATTATTTATGTTCCATCTTGTTCTACCTTATAATTTTAATTTCTTTGTTAAAATATGTTTTCCTTCATGAATTTCCTTTCTGAGATTATTCATCTCAGGTATGGTGTTCTGCCAGTATGTTTTCATTTCTCTGAAAGCCTTTAGAACTGCAATCTTGTATTCTATATCACTTAGTTCATAAATTTTGAGATATGTAGGATCCTTTTCTGGAGATTTTTTATCTTCTTTGTGCATGACTCTGAATCCAAATGTACTCATATTATTTGCCATGTTTTTTTTTTCCTTCAGCATGAGGGCTTTACCTCTGACAGTACCAAGGAGATTTCTTTCTCTTCCCAGTTCATATTTTTGTGGTGTCTTGCTGTAGAGCAGATACTAGGTGGCTCTGGTGGGGGAAGTTTTGGGAAATATGGGGTGTGGTATTTGTGGTATCTCTGGTTTCCACCATTGTTTGTGGGTGAGGCAGGGTTGGGTGGTCTACAGTCTCAGCTTCCCGTGGTTCACAGGGGAAGGTGGGGAAGAAGGGAAGGCTGATGGAATGCAAGTTGAGGCCATTCATGTTGGCCTGGGTGAGTGCCACCAGCTCAGCCTTTCTCTCTTTGTCTGATGCTGCATTTTACCCAGGACTGTGTTTCAGAGGTTCATTTTCACAGCAACCACTCCTGGCAGCGTTTCCAAGTGCTATTAGGCACAGTGCTGTATCTGGGGCCTTATTCCCACCTAGGGCAGTTCAGATGCCTCACTCAGTTTGGTGCCACCCAGAGCTTGGCTCCCAGACCATGTCTCTAAGACACTGCTGTTAAGTCCAGCTCACCAATAGTCTCAAAGGGTTTCCACCACTCTGGCCTCCACTCTTGTTGCTTTTCAACCTTTCCCCTCCCCAGTATCATGCTGCTCCCTGATTTCTTCTGAATTCCTTCAGTTAGCCATGGTTGTTCAGGTCATGATCCATCTCTGCTTCCTTCTTTCTTGAAGGAAACCTTGGTTTTTCTTGGTTTCTGGCTGGATACCTTCAAAGTCTGCCTCTAACTTCAAATAACCACTCTGTGTTTCTAGATGTTTCAAATCTACCCTTCTATTTTATAAGGATCTCAGTAACTGAAATTAGGAATATTGAAATCCAGGATGATCCTATCTTAAGATCCTTATCTTAATTGCAAGTAGCAAGATCTCTGTTTGAAATAAGATCACATTCTGAGGATCTAGATGGACATAAATTTCGGAGAGAGTGTATTCAAACTCCTACACCTACCTTAGAAATTGCCTCTAAAGTGTAATTTAGCATCACCTGTTCTTTTTCTTTCTGGTGCTGTTGCTGCCTCCATTTGACAGTTGTAATAGTTAACTTACATATAGACTTTATATTTTTACTTGAAAATTCTTCTAAAATGCTATTTTTTTAAAGTTATTTATTCTTGTTTCTGTTGTTTGTTTATTTTTTTACCAATGCAAAAAGATGTTCATCATATAAAATTTGGAAAATATAAAAAAACACGAAGGAGAAAATAAAAACCACTTTTCATCTCAGAGCTAAATGTTTTTAATATATTTAAGTAAATGGTTTCAGTAGTTTTATGCCAACATTTATATACATTTCTTAAAAGATTGAAATCATACTAAGCATATTTTTCACATAATTATTTAGGTTATTCTAAATATCATTTCATTTTATAGTAAAAATATGCGGTTTTTTTCCTGTCATAATTAGATACTATAAATTTTAATAGGTTATAAGCAATCCTACAGTAAACCCTCCTTAGGGGGGCTGACTGTTGAGGCAAGTGTACCCCAGGAGAAGAAGATTTTTAGAACACATTATCTAAGTGCCGAAGTTGAGAGGCATAATAAGAATATATACAAGAAGTCTATCACCCATGTAAAGGATGTACTATGTAATTCCTTAATAAGGGGGCTCTCAAAAGTCAACAAAAACACTTCATACAAAATGTATCATAAGGGCACTTACTACCCACAAAAGTGCAAGATTACAATATCACTGATATGCCTTTTCCTGCTAACATTCTTTATTTCTTCCCAGTCCTGGAGTAGTCAGAAGCAGTCTGGCAAAAGTGGACAATAGCAGGAAAGATATTACCCCATTTACTTTTCTGAGCAAAAGAGTGGGGAAATACCAAGTGGAATTGATGAAAGGTGAAAAATGTTTGATTTATATAGGACTAGATTTTTTTATTTAATATAAATGAGATTACTTTAGCAGTGTAATTGATCACAAAACACTGAGTTCCGTAAAATATTTTTCTAAAGGAAGGAAAAGAAAAATGCAACAGAAGCTATGAAAGCATTAGGAAACAAAATATTCCTAATCATATCCTTCTGATTTCATCTTGTTCAATGAATAGTTTAAAGAATAGTCATATTTTATTAATGCTTCTTCATACTTCCAGATGAATCATAGAATCAATGTGCCAAATTTCAAAGAGTTTTATTGAAATTTTGGGGAAAAATTTACTTTTGATATTTCATTTCTTAATTTTATAAAGAGTTAAATCATCAACAGTATGATAATAACAATTACCATAAAATTGTTATGCCTCTTACTTTTTTTCTAACATAATGCTCAGATATAGTTTGGCCTCCATGATAACTTTCAAAATATTCTCCATTCTTTAGAATAAATTTCATTGCTGGAAGTGTTCTATCACCGAAGTTATGTTACATTCTTTCTAATTGTTGGTTTATATAAGTTTACTATTTTTTTAAAAGTCAATGTAGAATATAGAAATATTTATTAGACTAGATATAATCTATTATTCAACTAATTCTTATTTTGTGCTTACTCTCATTGTACATTCAGGTTTTCATGCATTCAGACGTGAATACATTTTACCCTCAAGAGTTTATAATCTAATAATAGAAGACAATATACAAATGACCATGTGTAATAGAAAGAGAAGAAATTTAGGACAACACATATAAAAACTGGATTCCATTGAAAAGAAGATAAACAATTAATTTTGATGAAGGCATGCTAAGAAATTTAAGACAAGATGGCCATGTTCAGAAACCATTAAAGTTGATTTTTGAGTCTATCTAGGTGATATGCAACTTGACAGACATTAATATTTATATTCTCTTTGCCACTGTGATTGAGACATCTTGGAAATTATAATTTAAAAAACATTAAAGCTATGTAGCATCCTTAATATATTGCAAATTTCTTTTGGAAGTATCTTTTTTGCATCATCTGTTCATTTTTTGTTTAGCTAAACCTTTATGTTTCATGATGACACATTAGTTTTGATATTTAGCTTGAGTCCAGATTAGTAGGTAGAATAAATATTTTCTCCAACATAACTTGGCAGAATAAATAATTTTGACACAGATTTATTTGAAAAAATAAAGCACAGTGTACATTATTCCCAAAGCAATGAAAATAAAAACCTATGTGTACTTCTGTGTTCTCACAGGGTATTAAGGATGTCAAAACTATTTTAAGGATATAACTGCTTTTGAATGCAATTCAGCATCTCTACACACTGAGTCTGCTAAAAAATAATGTTCTCAATCACAAAAACTGGTAAATTCTCAGAAAAAGAAAAATGTTTATTTGTGAAGAATGTTAAAACGTTAAAAATGTGACCTCACTATGTTTCAATTTTAACCTTTGAAATTACAAACAGTACCTCCAAATAAGAAGTTGAAGTCCCAAATGTATAAAGAACTCATACAACTCAACAACAAATAAAAACCATCCAATTAAAATATAAGCACAGGAGTGGAACAGAGATATGAACATCCAACAGATATATGAAAAAATGTTCAACTTCACTAGCTATTAGGGAAATGCACAGAAACACAAGAGATAACTTTCATACTTAATGGCTATTATCAACAAGTAACATCAAGTGTTGGAGGGGCTGTGGCAGAACAGGAATGCTCATACACTGCTAGTGGGAATGTAAATTGTACAGTCATTATGGAAAACAGTATGGAGTTTCCTCAAAAAATTAAGAATAGAATTACCATATGATCCAGCAGTCTCTCTTTTGGGTGTCTGCCCATAAAAACTGAAAACATTGGTATGCCCCTATGTTCATTGCAGCATTATTCATGGTGGCTAGGACATGGAAACGACAAAAGTGTTCTTCAATAGATGTTTGGGTAAAGAAGATTTGGTACATACATGATGGAATATTACTTGGCCATAAGAAAATATGAAATACCATTTTTGACAACATAGATGAATCTTGAGATTATCATGCTAAATAAAATAAGTCAAACAGAAAGCCAAGAATCATATTACTTCACTTACATGTGAGACATACAACTGAAAGCAACAACAACAACAAAAATACAAACAAACAAAGAAACAGAAACTCATGGATGCAGACAATAGTTTAGTGGTTACCAGAGGATAAAGCAGGACGTGGTGGTGGAGAAGGAAGGAGGGGTCAAATATATGGTGATAGAAAAAGAAGTGACTCTGGCTGATGAGCACATAATGCAACACATAGGCAATGTATTATAGAATTGTGCATTTGAAACCTATATAATTTTACTAACAAATTTCACCCTAATAAGTTTAATAAAAATTTTTTAAATTACATTTCAAATATGACAGTTTTTAAAAGCAATCTCACCACACTGTCAAAGGTCAAATTTTCTTAGAATAAGTAACATACACATCCAATCCATGGCTCACAGGCCACATGCAGCCCAGGACAACTTTGAATGTAGCCCAAACAAATTTGTAAAATTTCTTAAAACATTATGAAAATTATGCACAAAACTTTCTTTCTGGCTCATCAGTTATTGTTAGTGTTAGTGTATTTTATGTGTGGTCCAAGACTATTCTTCTTCTAATATGGCCCAGGGAACCCAAAAGATTGAACACCCTTGCAATAGATAAATCTAAATTTACAAAACATATAAATTAGGACGTTATTATTCACACTATAAATGATTCACTACAAGTTTTATTTAAGATTAGTAGCAATTTTAACTAATTGTTTACAATCCATTAATTACTTCACAGAAAGAGTAGAGGAAACAGAAAGTCTTAATGCTAAATAATTCTGAAGATCAATCATAAATAAAATATTTTTGAATTGGAAGGACTAAAAAAATTAGATAAAACATTCTATTAGGTATGTTTTATTAGATATAACCCAAGAGAAGGTAGAGTTGCCCTGTGTCATCTAGCTAATTACCTGGATGTGAAAGCAAAAATTCAGCCTCTCTAACCCACAGTCTGAAAGTCCTTCCATTTTACCAAAACAAGCTAAACATGGTTTAGTTTGCAAAAAAATGTGATTACTAAGAGACTTTTCTGGATAGCCAAAGATTTATTTCTTTTACTTTTGACTACAAATAAACAATTTTCAATTTTATCACATGCAATATCAGATCAAAATCTAGGAGGGATGAGAAGCAGAGCAGAAGGTATGCATAAAGGTCATTTGACAGTTTAGCTTTAAAGCATTCTTCCAACATAATGAAACTTGAAATTAGTTGGGAAACTAAGATAGTCTAAGGAATAAAACATGCCATTTTCTAATTGACCCTTCTGTGTTGCAGGTTGAATTCTTTCTCCAGAGAAACATGCCTGAGGTTGACTTCTATGTTTAAAGTATTTTAGGTTATACCTTTGGAATCAATTATTGTGGAAGAGTGAAGAGATTAAGATCAATCTGTGATAGAAGTCAGTTTACAACACAGGCAAGAACAAGAACCTCAACTAAGCATACAAGAAGTCCTGGCATTAAAATAGCTCATCAGAACTACCTCATGTTGGGCCAAATTAATGGAATTATTTCTGCTCCCATTAGTCAATGAATGAATGGACATGGGCCACTCTCAGAAGAGCATGGCCTTTGGCAGAGAAGCTTTCTTCCACTAAACGACCCTTTAAGGAGCAGCTGGAGCAAAATACCTTTTCTTAGAGGGATCTAGGCAGTGCAGCCCCATGTCCATTACACTCTCCAATACAGAAGTCTATGTATAGTCTTTGAAGACAGTTAAAGCTAGATTGAAATCTCTGCTTTCCATTACCAGCAACGGGATTTTGGGTAATTAATCTAAAACCTCTGGCCCTCATCTTCTGTATCTTTAAACCAAGGTCAATAGTGCATACTTCATAGAATTACTTGAGTACCAATGCTTAGCTCATAAAAGATAGTTAATTAATAGTATTAATTAGGGATGTGATTTACAAATTATATTCTTTTTGAATCATTAAATTTATTTGGGTAACATTGTTTAGTAAAATTACACAGGTTCCAGTGTACAATTCTACAATACACTGTCTATGTGTTGCATTGTGTGCTCACCACCCAGAGTCAGTTCTTCCATCATCATATATTTGAATTTCCCTCCCTCCCTTTCCCCTTACCCTCTGGTAACCACTAAACTATTGTCTTTGTCCATGTTTTTTTTTTCATTTTGATTGTCCACTTATTCTGTTCTTTAGATTCCACATATAAGTGAGAGGATACGGTATTTGTATTTTTCAGTCTGATTTACTTCGCTTAGCACAATAACTTCTAGTTCCATCCATGTTGTTGCAAAAAGTAAGATTTTATTCTTCTTTAGGGATATGTAATACTCCATTGTGTGAATGTGTCATAGCTTCTTTACCCAGTTGTTCATTGATGGTCATTTAAGTTGTTTCCATATCTTGGCTATTGTGAATATTTCCACAATAAATATAGGGGTGTATATATTTTTTAGTTTTAAATTTTTTGGATAAATCCCCAGAAATAAAGCTGTTGGATCATACAGTAGTTCCATTTTTAATTTTTTGAGGAACCCCCATATTGTTTTCCATAGTGGCTGGATGAATTTGCGGTCTCACCAACAGTGCACAAGGGTGTCCTTTTCTCCACATCCATGTGTCAACACTTGTTGTTGGTCAATTTATTGATAAAAGCCATTCTGACAGGAGTGAGGTGGTATCTCATTGTGGTTTTGATTTGCATTTCTCTGATAATTAGTGATTTTGAACACCTTTTCATGTGTCTACTGACCATCTGTATGCTCTTTTTGGAGAAATGTCTATTCAGGTCTTGTGCCCATTTTTTAATTGAGTTGTTTGGTATTTGGGTATTGAGTTGTATGAGTTTCTTATAAATTTTAGATATCTTCCTTTTATTGCATGCTTATTGGTGAATATGTTCCCCCATTCTGTCAACTGTCTTTTCATTTTATTGATGGTTACTTTGGCTGTATAAAGCTTTTTAGTCTGATGTAGTCCTATTTGTTTTTTCTTTGTTCACTTTGTTTCTCTTGCCTGAGGAGATACATCATTTAAGATATTTCTAAGGGTAATGTCTGAGAGCTTTCTTTCTATATTTTCTTCTAGGAGTTTTATGGTTTCAGGTCTTATGTTTAAGCTTTAATCCATTTTGAGTTTATTTTTGTATATGTTATAAGAAGGTGGTCCAATTTCATTTTTTTGCATGTATTTGTCCAGTTTGTTTTTTTAGCAACATTTGTTGAATAGACTATCTTTACCCCAATTTAATTCTTACTTCATTTATCATGGATTAATTGACCATATAGAAATGGAATTATTTCTGGTCTTTCTATTATGTTCCATTGCTCTATGTGTCTGATTTTATGCCAATACCATGTTGTTTTGATAACTGTGGCCTTGTAGTATAATTTGATACCTGATAGCATTGATTCCTCCAATTTTGTTCTTCTTTCTCAGGGTTGCTGTGACTATTTTACATCTTTTATGAATTCATACAAATTTTAGGATATTTTTTCTATTTCTGTGAAGAATTCCACCGGTATTTTGATAGCAATTGCATTGAATCTATAGATTGCTTTGGGTAGTATGGGCATTTAAACTATATTAATTCTTTCTATTAGTGAATTTGTATGTGTTTCCATATATTTGTATCAATTTATCTCTCTTTAGTGTCTTACAATTTTCTGAGTGCAGGTCTTTTAGTTCCTTGGTTAAATTTATTATAGGTATTTCTTTACATAATTGTAAATGGGACTGTTTTCTTAATTTTTCTTTCTGCTAGTTTGTTATTGGTGTATAAGAATGCAACAACTTTTGGATATTAATTTTGTTTCCTGCTATTTTGTTAAATTCATTTATCAGTTCCAATAATTTTGGGGTAGAATCATTGGGGTTCTCTCTATAAGTAGCATATTATCTGCAAATAACGACAATTTTACTAGTTGGGGTTTTTTTTTTTTATGCCTTTTATTTGTTTTTCTTGTATGATTGCTGTGGCTGGGACTGCCGGTATTATGTTGAATAAAAGTGGTGACAGGGAGCATCCTTGACTTATTCCTGATCTTAGGGGGAATGCTTTTAGCTTTTCCCCTTTGACTATAATGTTAGCTGTGTGGGTTTATCATATATAGCTTTTATTATATTGAGATATGTTTCTCCTGGTTCCACTTGGTTGAAAGTTTTTGTCATAAATGGCTGCTGATTTCATCTAAACCTTGTCTATGTCTATTGAAATAACCATATGATTTTTACTTTTCATTTTGTTTATATGGTGTATCATGTTAATTGATTTACATGTATTGAACCAACCTTGCATGTCAAAAATGAATCCCACCTAATCATGCTGTATGATTTTTTTAATGTATTGCTGATTTGATTCACTAAAATTTACTTGAGAATTTTTGAATTTATGTTTATTAAGGATATTGGCAAGTCTTTATCTGATTTTGGAAACAGGGTAATGGTGGGCTCATAAAATTAGTTTTGGAGTCTTCCCTGTTGGATTTTTTTAAGTAGTTTGAGAAGAATAAGTGTTAATGCTTTTTTGAATGTTCAGTAGAATTCACCTGGGAAGGCATCTGGTCTAGGACTTTTGTATTTTGGGAGCTTAATGATTGCTGATTTGATTTTGTTGTTAGTGATTTGTTTAGATTTTCTGTTTCTTTTTTATTTAAACTTGGAAGCTTGTATATTTCTAAGAATCTATCCATTTCTTCCAGATTGTCCCATTTGTTGGAGTATAGTTGCTCACAGTAAATTCTTATAATTTCTTGTATTTTTGTGGTGTCTGTTGTTATGTCCTCTCTTTCATTTCTTATATATTTATTTGGGTTCTCCATCTTTTTTTCTTGAGGAGTTTGATTAAAGGTTTGTCAATTGTTTTTTATCTTTTTGAAAAACCAGCTCTTGGTTTTATTGATCTTTTGTATTCTCTTATTAGTCTCAATTTGATTTTCCACTCCTTGTACTCATTTTGAGCTTTATTCATTGATATTTTTTCCAGTTTCTAAGGTATAAAGTTAAACCTTTTATTTAAGATATTTTGTATTTCTTTATGTAGGCCTGCATTGCAAATGAATTTTCCTCTCAGGATTGCTTTTGCTATGTCCCATGGATTTTGAGTAATTGTGTTTTCATTTTCATTTGTCTCAGGTAACTTTTTATTTCTTCCTCAATCTCATTGTTGAACTATTCATTGTTTAACATCATATTGTTTAGCCTCAGTGTGTTTGGTGTTTTTCAGTTTTTTTCTTGTAGTTGATTTCTAGTTTTATACTGTTGTGGTTAGAGAAGGTGCTTGATATAATATCGATTTTCTTTACTTTATTGAGACTTGTTTTGTGGCCTAACATGTGGTGTATCTTGGAAAATGTTCCATGTACACTTGAAAAGAATGTATATTCTACTTCTTTGGGATATAATGCTCTAAAAATATCAATTAAATCCAGCTGGTCTAGAGTACCATTTAAGGCCACTGTATCTGTGTAGATTTTCTGTCTGGAAGATCTAGCCATTGGTGTCAGTGGGGTGTTAAAGTCTCCTACTATGAATGTGTTACTGTTGATGTCTGCTCTTATGTCAGTCAATATTTGTTTTATCTATTTAAGTACTCTTATGATGGGTGCATAAATGTTTATAAGAGTAATGTCCTCTTCTTGCATTGATCCCTTTATAATTATGTAATGTTCTTCTTTGTTTCTTGTTATAGTCTTTGTTTTAAAGTTTATTTTGTCTGATATAAGTATTGCTACTCCAGCTTTTTTCTCACTTCCATTTGTATAAAATATCCTTTTTCTATTCCTTTATTTTCAGTCTATATGTGTTTTCCTTCTGAGGTGAGTCTGTTGAGCAAAGGTTATGCCTTGTCTTGCTTTCTTATCCATTCAGCTATTCTATGTCCTTTGATTGGAGCATTTAGTCTATTTACATTTAAAGTGATTATCAATAGGTACTTATTTATCCCATTGTTATTACTCAGGTTTTTTATTTTCTTTTTTTGTTTGTTTTCTCCTTTCTTCTGCTTAAAGAAGTCCTTCTGGTATTTCTTATAACACTGGCCTGGTAGTAGTGAATTCTTTCAGCTTTTCTTATCTGAGAAGTTCTTTATCTCTCCTTCAATTCTAAAAGATAACCTTGCTGGGTAGAATAGTCATGGTTGTAGACCCCTATTTTTTATTACTTTGCCACTCTTTTCTGGCTTGCAAAGTTTCTATTAAGAAATCTGCTGATAGTCTTCTGGAAGCTCCTTTGTAAGCAGTTGTCTTTCTCTTGCTGCTTTTAGGAGTCTCTCTTTATATTTAAGGTTTGACATTTTAATTATGATGTGTCTTGGCATGAGCCTGTTTGAGTTTATATTGATTGGGATTCTCTGCACTTACTGGGCTTGTGTGTCTATTTCTTTCATCAAGTTAGGGAGGTTTTCAGTCATTATTTCTTCAAATACGTTCTCAATCCCTTGGTTCCTCTCTTCCCCCTGTTACCCCTATGATCTGATGTTGTCCCAGAGGTCTCTCAACCTATCCAAACTTTCTTAAATCTTTTTTCTTTTTGTTCTTCCATTTGAGTATTTTCTGCTACCTTGTCTTCCAGATTACTGATTTGATTTTCTGCTTCATCTAACCTGCTGTCAATTCATTCTAGTATAGTACTATTTCAGTTATTTTATTATTTCTGACTGGTTGAATTGTATGGTTTCTTTGTACTCTATTATGGTTATTATCTCTTTGTTAAAGTTTTCACTAAGTTTCTTCAGCATTCTTAACACCTGTGTTTAAACTTTTGCTCAGGTTGATTGTTTTCATTTCATTTAGCTCTATTTCCGAAGGTTACTCTTGTTCCTTTATTGGGGACATGTTTCTGTGTTTCCATATTCTGTTTTCTTCTCTGTTTGTACTTCTATGTAGTAGGTATATTCTTATGTTTCTAAGTTTTTGCTTGGTGGTCTTATGTAGTATGTGTCCTGTGTGGTACAATAGTGCAATCTCTCTGATCTCCTGTGTGTGTGTAATCTATGTTTGTCCCTTGAGTGTGCTGCATGTGTTCTTAAGTTGTAGTTGAGAAATATGCCACTTGCAGCACACCACTAACTGCCCCAGGGGAGTGGCAGAGCAGCAGTGAAAACTTCCTGATCCACCACAGATATCCTCTCCTGCTGAAGTCTGAAAGAAAGTCTTCCCCATTAGTAGGATGGGGCTGATCACTTCTCCACCAAGTGTGCCTCCATGTTGACAAGGAAAATCTCTAGGAAGCAGGTCTTAACTATGCTTTCTTTATATCCTCAGTTTTTGGGCCTCTGTTTAGTCAACCTTCCAATGTTTCCCAGTGTTGATTGTTCCCCTATCTATCTGCAACCTTAATGTGATCCAGGGAGGCCATAGAAACAGCTTTCACCTAATCTGCTGTCTTAAAGTGTCAACTCATTATATTCTTAATGGATGAAATTGTGTTTTTCTTACTTTGCATATGACAAATAATAATTTCTTCCAGATATTCATCTCTTAGAAGAAATATTGGACTCAAGTAGCCTAGAGTAGCTTGGATTAGCATTATAAAAATGATCCAAAGATCATCAAATTACAAATCATAAATGCAAGCTATTAATAATTTTGGCAGATATTTTATGTATTGAGTACAAGTGACAGCATTTAATATATAAAAGATTATATGTAATGTATCTCATATACATATATATGACTTACTATGCCTAACAAGTTACACTATCTCATTAAATATCCCCAATGACTTTAGTAGGTACAGAGTATCTCTGTTTTATAGATAAAATAATATAATTTTACTTAGATTAAATGATTTGCCTAAGATCAGTTTGAGTCCAAATTCTGATACCTATACTTCCTGGTTAAGGCTCAAGGGCTCAGGGAATCTCTGAATAAATATTTTGTAAATTATCACATTAAATATTCAAAAGCCAATTACTTTATATAAAAAAAACTCCACTTTTTATTTATAGAAATTGAGTTTCCTCATATGCATGTTTAAGGTTTAATTAAGTTGAAAATCATGCATAGTTAAAATAGTCAATAATTAAAATCTCATAGTTTAAATGCCTTTGCCATCAGACTCTATTTTATTATATTTGTGTTGAATATACATGAATGTCCATATACTGCTTTTCATTTTTTGTCAATTACAGTTGACATTTAATATTATTTTATATTAGTTTCAGGCATACAGCATAGTGGTTGGACTTTTATACTGCATCTTTTAATGACAAAGTTCTATTAATATGTACAAAATTCTCTTTCAAATAACCAGTTTAACTCCCCTTAAGGACATTATTAACATCCTTTTAATATAATTCCATGGTCTTTATTTTATGAAGCATTGTATCTTATATGCTTGATATAGAGTCTGACATATAGTAGATATTCAATAAATTAATAATTACTTTTAATTTGTTTGCATGTGTAAACACTTGTTTTCATTTATTTATATATCTTTAGAACAAGACTTTCCATTTTCTAAAGGCAATGGATTTATTTTCCATTGCTCTGGCATCTATGCCAATGTCTTAAATATAATAAATGTTCATAATACTTATTTTTTATAAAGAATTCCAAAGAGTTTTGTTATACTATGTTCCAATACTAATAATGTCTATTTAAATACAACCTTTCATAAAAGATCATTATTCAGCAAGTGGCCATGTAAACACATATCTCTTTAGATGATGACAGGTAATCAGAAATATTGAGGAACAAGTTTAGCCAAGGTTCCTCCATGAATGATACAAAACAGAGTATGGGAACACTGTATTTTAAAATGAAAGTACTGAAATAAAATAAAGGTAAGTCAATTAAATGTTCAATTTTATGTACTTTTGAGTTTATTCTGTTTCATATTTTCAAACATGTATTGGTTTTGAGTGGAGTGAACACTACTTTACTTCTTACTTATATTTCTGGTAGCCTTTAGACAAACAGCTCTCTTGTTTTTGCATTAGTTGCTGCTCTATTTATTCAGATAAATGGTGTTAGGCTAAAAAAAGTATGTACATTTTCTTCTTATGAATATATAACTGATATATACCATACAGAAATTGAATAAAAACTAAAAACATGGAAAACTACAGGAAGCAATAGAAGTACTATATTATTTTCAAAGTAAATGCAGTTTCCCTTCAAGTACAAGTCTTTAAATAAAGAACAGATAAATAGTTAAACAAATAGTGGGGAAGCTCCATTAGTCTTTTAGTTTTCCATAAATGTAACTTATGTTCTATTTAGAAGTAGATATAGAAGACATCATAATAAAATTTTAGAAATAGAATGTTTTCTTTAAATAAAATAAAATAATCAAGTCCTGTAACCTTATTTTAAAATAGCACTCTATGCAGATACGCTTATTTTGTAATTTATTATTTAACATAAATCAAATAATTGAGCAAAATACTAAACTATATAGACCAAATAATAAGCAAATAAAGATCAGTGAAGTCCATATTTTAGAAAGTGATGAATGGTGAGATACTATTAATTTTATTTAGTGTGTTTCAAAAAGGTAGCAGCTAGTAAATTTAAATTCAAGTAGAAAGTGAAGAATTCTGTAATATATACAATGTCAGAAAGTAGTTGAATGAAATGATATGAGTATTTTGGTGAGTTATGACAAAAGACTGTTTACTAGAGAAGTTAAGTTCAAAGAGCCTTTAAAGTAGGCATGAGATAAATAAATGAAGGCAATGGAGAACAAATATTCTTGAGAAAGGTAGAAGACGTTATATGTAAGAAATGAAAAAGGAAAAATGTAAGAATATCATAGTCCTGTTTAACTCTGAAATTTTTGCACTCCAGCAGCACCTAAAGGCTATTCTTGTAATGGATTTGCAAGGATATAGCATGGAATGGCAGTTGGTAAAAATTGGTATAGAGCAAAAATGTAAAATAATAACAGAGACCATTTATTAAGCTTTATCTTATAGAATCATTTTCACCTTATGATATCCATTTTATACATAAGGGACATGAGAGACTGAGTAATTAACAAAGTCCACATAGTCTGAGAATGGAAGAATGAGAATTTTACTTGGAGTATAACACCAAGATCAGCATCTAGATGATTTTTTATTTCCAGCCAAGGAGTGTAGTTGTACTTCCTTTTTTAAGAAACAAGGAGTGTTTGCAGATTTTTGAGCAGGTTTCAGGATTTTTATCAGTAGTTGTGCTCCCTTATGATCATGGATAACTTAATTATGGTAGTATCAAAATGTCTTTCCAGAATTTTCTCTCAATAAAATATGAACATTTTAACCTCCCAAACAGATATACTTAGAAGACAATGGCTCCTAACCTTTTTCCACTTGTGTACCCATTTTAAACCCATTTCTATAAATTGTATTCCTTGTTTTTAGAACAGCTATTTTAAAACACTGACACTTCTGTTCATTGCCTATCTTGATGTAAAACAATAGAAATGAGGTAATAAGGTAAAAAAGAAAAGTTACTACACTAAAAGTACAACCCACAGATTTAATTTTACAATATTCATAACAGTTAAATATTGATAATGATGATCAAGCATTTAAACATTAAATAAAAAACCTACTTGAAAAGAATCACGATTAAAGACAACACATTTATTTTTACTCAGTCCATAACTAAACTGATCAAATAGTCTGGCTGAGGATGTATTTGTGTTTGGGGAAGTTCTAGAAATGTCACAGATGGATTGCTCAGAAACTATGTGTAATGATTAGTAGAAGAGCAGTTTGGGGGAAGGGTTCATAGCCATGCCCTCATCAATCCTCATTTGTTAATATGATCTAATTTTGAAGTGTCCCTATTAACAATGATTTAAACTTAACATTTATTGTTCCATAACTAATTTTTTTTATTTTTTTATTTTGTTTTTTTTTTGCCATTGCTGATTATTTTTCACATACCTCTGAATGACCTCTCACGCATACCCTTGGGGGCATATGTATCACCACTTCAGAACCAATGGTTTAGAAGAAACACTTTCACAGTCTTTCCACTGTAACTACCACCATTGTATTAAAATGTTTGTCCTAAGAAATTCATTCTTTTATCTCTCTGATCTATCACTGTTATCCATATTTGTTGAAAAACACAATGACACCAATGCTCTGTTTACATCCAATGGCAACAGTTCAAAATAATGCCATAATTATAAAAATTTGATGTACCATTATGAAAAAGTATAATAAAAATATTTAATAATAAAATACATTAGTTATAAGTTTTCATTGGGGTACACTCTCCAACAAAGGAGGCCAAAATTTCTGATGAACATCTGAAAAAATCAATTGTTAAGTCAGCTTTGAATCTAGACTCCCAACATTTAAGCAAAGAATATAATCTGGCAATGACAACTGAAGCTGTGCTAAATAGTTTGCAAACCCCTTCTGCTTCCTGAGTCACACACCATAAACCAACTCTGGGTATGCAAGAAGAGCATTTTTGTGAGTATGTTGCAAAGAACAGCTAAGACCAAAGGGCTTCAGAACACAGCCCAGTCCCATAAAAGTTCCCTGATTTGGGTCTGTGTATGTGACCAAAACTAGATTATGTCCAGTAAAAATGGAGTAACAGGGACCAGATTTACTCCCACCTGAAACGTCTAATATATTAAACCAAAAGCCATTCACAACACTGGACCTCACGTAACAAATGACAGCAATCCTTTAGAGGTCAAAAAACAAACAAACAAACAAAACCAAACAAAATGAAACAAAACACCTCATTATTGGCCTTAGTTTACTGCCTGTTCAGAGTTTTCACACAGGGATGGGAAATCCAGACACAATCAAAAGGTCCCCCTAGTTGAAGAGGTATATGAAAGTCTGGGGAAACCAAGAAATTATCCGCCTACAAAGATACAACCTCACAGAACCACCGCACTAAGACTGGTTATTTCACTTTGCTGCCTCAAAATCTCCATAGTGCTACAAATTCTAAACTTTAACCCATTATCTGACTTTTGTTAATCCCAGAAGACAATGTTTTAACTTCTTGAAGATAGCAAAATAATTATTTTGTCCTTTTTTTCACTCTGAGCCCCACTTTAGACCTCTGCACTATTTTTTTTATTAAATTTTTGAGATCTTCCCCCACATATGAAGAATATGTGATTGCTGGCTAGCCAAAATATCAAGTGCCCTCTACAAGCATGAATAAATGTAGCAATCATTGCTGAGTGCTTCCTATGGGGAAACCATAAGTCTTTTTCATAGATAACTTCATTAAACCCTTTCAACAATACTATGAGGTTGTTGTTTTTTTTTTTTTCAATTTTACAAAGGAGAAACAAAAGATCTAGACAAGTCAGTTAATTTGTGCCTGTGTAGTGAATCCTCCTCTTCAGCTAATGTTTAATAAAGCATGTTGGTCATTCATTCTGGATTTGATCAGGTAATAGTCTTTAAATTGGACTATATATTATCCATTGTATATACCACCTCTCCAACAACTGTATCACTGGTTACATAGTTGACAAGGGGAAGAAATGTGGTTCTATCAGCCAACATACATTTTCATCCCTGGAAAAAACAATTAAAAAATTAAGAAAAAAACTTTCCTATTAATTCTTTTAATTTTTGCAGCACTTGACCTAATACTTTACATGTGCTACATGTTCATAAATTGTTCCACAAATATTTATTAAATTCAGAATGTATGATAATCTAAGAAAGAATTGAAAAAGAATAATTTATTATTCTTCAAAAAGAATCCTCCTCTTCAACTATGTTTAATGAAGTATGTTGGCCATTCAGACTTATCCCCGATGAAACCTTAGGGATAAGTTTAGAAGCATGAAATCAACTGTAATCTCATTCTTAAGTCAAATGGAATTTTAGCTTGAAGAAAACATACAATTCTGAATAATTTTGGAATGTGACTGTGGGCACATAAACCATCTCTTGAGTATCATTAGCATTACAGAGAAAGAAAAACGTGAAGCAGGTAGAGGCACAATACAAGGACTATATGACAAAGGGTTTGTGTAGCAGATGAACAGCAAGGTCCCCCTAGTCCTAGTGTGACCATCAGAAGGGATATTGTGGTATAGAGCAAGTACTGCAGGTTAATGAAAGACAGAAAAGCCTGAAGGGAAAAAGGCAGCAGAATTTTTAAAAAAAGGTTGAATGATAAAAAGTAGAGAAATATTAAGAGGGCACTATATTTTTCTAGGAGGATACCAAAAAAATCACAAGTAGATACTGGATCACAGTCTACAACTTTGATTTAAAAATATAAAAGAAGTGAGGGAGTCATTCACATTCTCCTAATACAGTAGGGAAATGATCAATGTGCTGGAGCTAAAGAAAAGGTAATTTGAACTTACATTTTGGTTAAAAAAAGATTTTTTAATACTTTAAACAATTGGACAATAGGCTTAACACCCATGGTAAGTCCATAAATTAATCTTCCTATAGGCACCCTATGAAAGGTCAGAGAAGACATTAACCAGACCCAAGGACTGAGTTGCAATCACAATAGTGGGATTGGTCAAGATGATCTTCTTCAAATAACAAAGATTCTATGGCTTTTCAAAAAGAATTCCAAATATTTATTTTTTTAAAAAAGAATTCCAAATATTTGTCTGATCAAACATAGCAACTCTTTGGTGCATTTTGAAGATGAATAAGCCAAAATACAAGCTCAAATTTAAATGAGTGTGAAGAATATGTGACCATGCATTGGGTATTTGGTGCATATCTATAGGATTCTATAAAATGGGTTGTATTTAGTGAAGACTGACTCTCTATGAATTCACTAATCATATATTTTATTTATCATAGCTCCTTTGAATATAAGCTAGTCAGTCACATCAATGTAATAATATGATTGGATTCCATTATATACTCCCACCTACTCACTATCTACTATATTTTGCAATGAGCAGTGTATCCCATACTTTCTGGGTGATGTGAACTTCGCTGAATATTACTTGTCAATACAGTTATTGGCAATTTTATTCAAATTCTATATCCATGGTGGATTAAAAAATATTTGAACTAGAAATAGATAAATTAGAAATACCCTTCCTTTGTCTTATCAACTTCAAACTAAATGCATGCATATATGCAGTTTGGTTTTTTAAAAATGTCTTGATATCCATTATTCCTTTAGTCAGAGGACTTGACTTTGGAGAATTTATATAGTTCCAATTTATGCTATTTATAAAAGAGTCCCTAAACTTTCATTTATTTTCTTAAAATTAAACAAAACCAAAACCACCTGCTTTTTTTCCTCATAAGATGCCACTTTTGAAAATTCACCTTTGCTTTGTCCACTTAGTAATCACTGACTTAACTTGTGCACTTAGTGTAGCCTGTACACAATAATAGCTGATAACAATAAAACTGTTCTATGTGAAAAACACAAATAGTTAAATTAATCTACAAAAGACTCAGATGAGTAAGCCAGTATTTCTTTTTTTAATTTTAGAACTAAAGAATTTGATGCTAAGAGTTTATAATTTGCCCAACATCATAGTTATTCGAGTAGCAGGGTCAGAACTTGAATCAGAATTCAGATCTGCCTGATGTTAGTGTTCACGTTTTTAAATACCCTCTTATATTGTCTCATATGTATGTCATAGATGCTTACAATTCTTATAACATGAAAGGTATTTGACCAAATTTTAATCGTCTTCCACCAAGGTAGTAAACTCATTTTGAAATCAGAAACTTCTCATTAATTTTCATAGTCTAGTATAGTATTTTATACATAGCATGCAATAATCAGTGAATATGAGGCTTCTAAGACCTAAACTAGAAAATTTCTTTTTCTTCCATTATGTTATGGGTAAAACTGCCCTGTGATTATGACATGCCTTGTCCATTTAGAAAGTCTTATGGCTTTTTTTTTAACTGCCATTTTCTTCCTAACCTTAACTCAATCCTATATGCCTGGGCAGAAGATTGTATAATTGCAAAAGACTTTGCAGACCTAAAGTTATTCATTCAAGTCATGATTCCTTATGGCCTTTTTGAAACTAGGCAGATTTCTAAACTGTATTGAGTGAAAACATACTAACATTAAAAATGAGGATGTAGATGCTACCACTTTGTAAACATTGCTGTGATGATTGAATGAGATAGTCTATAGTACACAATGCAATCAGTAGTCATTTAATAAGTACAATCAGGAGGCACTTGCCATCTATCCCTACATAGCCAATTACAACAAAAACCTTAACTAGATCGACAAGAACTGTCTAATGTAATAAACTTCAGGGGATATGTTAGTACATGCTACTACCATGTGCCAAGTCTAGTGTGGATCCTTGCCAGAGTTAGATGTTGGTCTCTTAACAATAAAGGATACCAAATCTCACATCTCAAGTGGTTCCAAGTCTAGTGGGGAAGACAGATAATGTAAACAGATAATTATAAAGCAATGTGTTCTGTGCCACAATAATGGTGTGAACAGAGTATCATGGGAACACAGAGAGAGGAAAAATGAACTGTCCTAGGACAGAGTAACCTGAGATAGACTAATTTAGAAGAACAATTAATAGAACATCCATAATTTCCCAAAGTTTCAGTACCACCTCTTGTGAGCTCATAAGACAAAGAGAATACCAAAGCCCCATATTTCTTATAAACTAGAATTTAACTAGCTTTTACTAGATCACCATGGACCAGAAGCATGAGAGTACTTTTCTTTAATATTAATGTAGAAATAATTTTATGAAGTAATTTATAGGCAAACAGATCTCAGGTACACAGATCAAAATTCTTGAAAAAGGTTACTGAAACTGCAGGATGAAAAGGCAAAATTGCTGACTTAAAACTACCAAATTCCTCAACAGAGAACAATGCCTTTGACTACACTCTTTAATAATGAATCCCATAAGTCTTACTCTCATGAAATAGCTCAAATTTTGGTTTACTGCCACCATTGACTTTTGTCAGAATTCTTATGTATAAAAGTAAATGTAAGTATCATCAAAGAAGGAAAGGGAGAAGTTTTCCCAGGAACAAGAAGAGGCCAAACTTTAAACATCTTAATAATATATAAAAGTGGTCTGAGAATTTCACTGAACTTCATAGTGTGTTTACATAGATTTACCTCAACTCTTCCTGGGTTTATTGTTTGTACATTTAGTTAAACAATAGTTTGCACATTTAGTTAGTACATTGAACTTAAACACATATCTAAAAGATACTGAGGAAAATTATATTTTTCCTTCCAAATTTTAGATTGTCAACAAGATAATTAGAAGAAAATAACAAGTCTCAGTATCTTTCATTTTCCATCTCTCTGCCTGTTTTTTCATCTCTAAAATAAGGTGGTTTGACCACCACTTTGATTCTGTAATTTATTTCTATTTATAGAAAACTGAGGTTTTTAATGTGACTAGCCACACCATCTGCTTTTGAAGAACTATATAGTAGCACCTTCTACATTATAGACTAAGTGAACCATGAGAGTGAAATAATTAAATAAAAAATTCTTGCAAAGATTTCAGCTTTGTCCACAAATTCGTAATAAAGTTTTTTTAAATATTTCATTGAGTTGAGGTAGATAATTTGTTTAAAAATGCAAGATTGCATCTGTATGTTACACATACTAAATGAGTTACTAAGGTGATTTGTAAAATGTATCTTTAATAGCTACTAATTATTGAATGCTTATTATGTGCTAGGAATTACTAATCCTATTTTACATATATTATTTTATTTCATCCCAACAGCAGTCTCATTATAAATGTCTTCATTATAAGATGATAAAACTAACACTTAAGGAATGAAAATGACTTGCCCAAGGACATGGAATTAATGTACATCTGAGGCAAGATTTGTACCCGAGTCTTTTGGATTCTGGACTTCAAATCCCTGCTCTTGGTCATGACCATCTGGTGTAGCCCTAATAGCAAGTTTTCATTCTTTATAGATCTGTATTGTTTGGATGTGGCCCTAATACCTTATTAAATTTGTTGCCAAAAGAAAATGTCTTGTTCCACTTTTAATCTATTTAAATTTGTGGTGTTACATGTCTAATAACTCCATGAAGGCCTTGTTTTACCACCATACTGTCCATCACAAGTAACAAGCACAAGGCATATAGCAAACTCATAATGGCTACATCATATGCACATTTGCCAAATCACTGGATTTTAATGCATTAACAACAGAAAAAAAATGAGGAAATTTACTTGCTCTCTAGTCATAGTATTTATATAAGTGGAAAAATGGGTATGGGTTTATGAGCACAAACCAAATTCACTTAGTACTGTAACATTACAATCCAGCTGAACTACTGTCTGTGGAAGACGAGAGCTCCAATGATGAATGGCCAGTACCGGCTTTCCACTCAAGGACATCAATTGTATACTGCATGCCTAACAACTCAAATGTCTGTGGTTCCACAATTGAGTGGTTTTATTAGAGAAGAAGGAAGAGGAGTGGGAGGAGGAGGAAAAAGAGGGGAAATGGAAACTTTTAAAAATAAATTCTCATATAGAATAAATGGAAAAAAATAGCAGCAATAGACCAAAAGTACTTCGTTCTTAATGTTAATCTTCACCTTCCTTCAACTCCCATAGGCTACCATGGCTATGCAGAGCCTAATAGGAGTCTGAATTTCACTTTAAAAACTACTCTTCTTTAAGCAATTGAAATAGAGAAAAGACCTCTCTCCACAAAATGCTCTGATGTAGAACTCTTAATTGCTTTTTGTAACAAATACAACATTGAAGCTGACTTTGTTCTCAGATCTCCACAAATCAGTTTATGCCATCTACCAAACTGTAAGTTTTATACATTAAAGCTAGACAATATTCCCTATGAACTTTTATCTAACAGTAATCCTGGTCCTCCAGCACTCTGAGACACTCTTTTCTTCCAAGGATGTTAAGGGAGGGGGTTCCCAGACTTGCTCACCCAGGGTGGAAGTGGCTTATTAAAAATTCCTTACTGACTTGTATTAATATAAATTAGTAGGTAGAGAACATAATCCAACACAAAGTACAAATTTTATTCAAATGATTCTATTAGCATAATTATCTTTTTTGAGGAAATTAAATGTACATTATTACACTCGATGTACCTCAAATTATAGAAGCAAAATTTTCACTTATAAGATTCTGTAGTTCTCAAGTAATTAGCTATATTGCGCCCTGGAAACTAAAATTAAATACATAAATTAAACCAGTAGGAGAAATGGTAACATTGTAAAGAGGGTCTGGATATACTGCTGTGTGTTATACCTGTGGCTTATCCTTAGAAAAGCCACTCTAGGCTTGGTCACACAAGAATCAAACCAGGTTTCCCACAGAACTGAGTTTGTTACTGAGGTGATCACTTGGCATCATTAAGGGGAAATTTTACTTCTGATGAAACAGTACTTATGCCAATAGGTCTCTTTTGCCTACTATGTGAACAGTGTTCAGTCCCTTAATTTCTCTGATACTCAGGGTGTGAATTTAGGAGCAAGATGTTACATAAATTCTAAGTTATAGTTAATATTCTTTTCATATTATACTAATGAAACTTTCAGCTTTACTTCTATGAAGACACACACATAGAGACATAACAAGGACATTTCACTATTTCTCTTACTGAAAGTAGTTTTGAGTTAAATGTATAATATTTATATTAGCTACATTTACTGATAATTGCTCCCAGCTCACAAGTTTAGGGACTTTCTACTAGCTAATGTTATTTAGTTGAGTGGAAAGATCATTCTGAAACAAAGCTTAAAAGCAAAAAGGATAAAAAGAAATTGAAATTCCATTAACATTTTATTCCCTTGCATATATAGTCATTATTTCTGATAATATAGGAGGTAGGTAACAAAATAACATTATATATTAGGTTCTTCCTGTTTCAGTCCCAGACACAAAGTAAGGTTCATCTTGAATACAAGCCCTTCTGCAAAGACAAAAATAGAAGATGAGGGGGTTAGATTATTTCACTAGCAATATTGGTACCACAGCCTCAGCCTCATTCAACATTCCCCATATATACCTGAACACCCAATCCATAGATGTTCAATTTAAACACATGCTCTTTCATATAAAATCTACATTACCAGAGCAGAAGGGATTTTAGGATACAAGTTGCTTACTATCAAATAACCTTTTTTTAATCATAGTTTCATTTAAAACTCATGGGAATGGGTATAAAATGTGAAGATTTTGTATGCCATTTTAATGCCCACTAAAGAGCACCCTTCTTTAAGGAGTCAAAAATAACTAAATGGTTTTACGCAACCAGTTAACATCAGTTACCCTTTGCCTTTGGCCAGTGTTAGAACAATGAGTATTTGCTGGCAAATATGGAAGCTGTCTATGGACCCAACATAATTGTCTCTCATCATTAATGTACTGTTACTGCCTAATACCTAACTTTCCAGCCAAAGAGACCATTGCTGAGTCATTGATACACCATGGCCCCTCAAAGCTAACGAGTCAATTGATGGTTAGTTGACTCTCTCGGACATCTTAAATTCTAGAACGGTCACAAAACAATAAACTGATGGAAGAAAACATTGGTACTGAATTTATAGACCTAGGGTTCAAGGAAGATTTCATGAACCTGACCTCAAAAGCAAGGGAAGTAAAAGCAAAAATAAATGAATGGGACTATATCAAACTAAAAAGCTTCTGCACAGCAAAAGAAATTATCAACAAAACAAAGAGATAGCAAACTGAATAAAAGAAAATATTTGCAAATTACACATCTGATAAGGGTCTAATATTTAAAATATATAAAAAACTAGTATGACTCAGTAACAAAAAAACAAACAACCCAATTAAAAAGTGGGCAGAGGACCTAAACAGACCCTTTTCCCATGAAGAAATACAAATGGCCAACAGACATATGAAAAAATGTTCAATCTCATTAGCTATCAGGGAAATGCAAATCAAAACCACAATGAGATACCACCTCACACCTGTGAGAATGGCTGTTATCAACAAGACAAACAATAACAAGTGCTGGAGAGGATGTGGAGAAAAAGGAACTCTTGCACACTGCTGGTGGGAATGCAAATTGGTACAATCACATAGAAGATGGTGTAAAGGCTCCTCAGAAAATTGAGAATGAAGTTACAATATGACCCAGAATCCCCCTTCTGGGTATCTACCAAAAACACTTGAAAGCCTTAGTCCACAAAGACTTATTTACTTCAGTGTTCATTGAAGCACTGTTTATGGTGGCCAAGACATGGAAACAACCAAAGTGCCCTTCAATAGATGACTGGATAAAGAAGCTGTGGTACATATACACAATAGAATATTACTCAGCTATAAGGAAAGATGCAATATTGCCATTTATGACAAAATGGATAGACCTAGAGATCATCTTGCTAAGCAAAATGAGCCAGTCAGAAATAACCAAGAATCACATGACTTCACTCATATGTGGAATATAAAACTGAAAGCAACAAAGAAAAAACAAACAAACAAACAAAAAAGCTCATGGGCACAATAAATAGTTTAAGGGTTATTTGAGGGGAAGGGGGTGAGAGAAGAGGGAGGGGGTGGGAGAGAAGGGAGGGGGAGCCAAATATATGGTAATGGAAAGAGAACTCACACTGGGTGGTGAACATATAATGCAACAAATAAATGATGCATTGTGGAATTGTATATCTGGAACCTATGTAACTCTTGATAACCAATGTCACCCCAATAAGTCTAACAATAAAAATGTTTTTATATTAAAAAATAAATAATATAGAAAAATAATTTTAGAAGGGTCAGAGATTTATTTTGACTAGAATCAATATATATTCTGCGTAAGAATTTGCTTGCCCTGCCCACTGAATTACTGCATAAGAGGTTTTAGAGTATTTAATCCCACAGCAAAAAATTTCACATAACATATCATTGTATCAATAATATAGACACACTTTATAGCTAAGGAGGTTTGGAAGTTGGCATCTAACCACAGTGTCTATTTGTCCTAGCACATATTGTACCACCCAAAGCTGTTGGCCTGTCAAGCTAGCGAATGGAATTTGAAGGCAAAGTTGAAGTAACAGCTTGAATATTGTAAAGATGGGCACCATCTTGTATGATGTAGTATGTACTCTTAATCAATGGAGTGGTGTCCCAAACAGGTAGGAGCTAGAGAATGAAGTGTGGAACGAAAAATGACCCCATTTACCATTACTCTCAATGACTTATTTGGGAATTTGCACTTCCCACATTATAACTCTAGGTTTTGTGAGTTTAGAGGTCTGGACATCCAGAATAAGTTTCCCTCAGAAAAGCATAGTAATAGTCTCATCAAATTTCAAACTAGCTATTACCTGAGCTTCCCAGCATTCAAGGAAAGAAGTCACTACATGATAAGTGTAATTGACCTTGTTCATCAGGAGCATGTAAGGTTGTTGTTACACAATAGGTGATGGGAAGACTATATTTGATAGCTAGGTGATCCAATGAGATAGTTCTTTTTCTTTCATTTCTTTGCTCCACTTAAAATGAATATGGACAAATATAATAACCGTAACTTAAGAGAAACAGTGACCAGGAGCAGAGATCCCTCATGGATTATGATCTAAATTAGTTAACCATGAATGAAGAATTTCTAGGATGAAAGTAGAGAAATTATAGAGTATTTTATCAATTTTAATCTCATACAAGTTGCAGTTGCAGAACCTTTAATTTATGCCACTATTAGTTCTTTTATAAATTTCTCCTATGAGAAGAGGTCCAGAAGAATCCTAAAGGAGCTGCTCCCGAAATAATACAAACAGGTGGATCCAAATATTTCAAGGGCTAGACCATAGTGGATGTTGTGGTATGCTCAAATTTCCAAACTCCTCTGGCTTAAAGCACTCAGCAGTTTGTCTAAACTGCTGGGGTGAGTAATTGATGAAGGTCTGCAAAAATCTAGTCTCCTTCCCCCAATTTAGTACAATTATAAAGGTCATCCCACTCTAGAACTACTTGTGGGATCAGGTAAGGCCTTTGTTGTAGTTAGCTCAAAGTCCATCTTCTTCCTCTGATCATTTCTTCTGTTTTAGTTTCCCACAAGTTTGATTCAGGAAAAACAAAAAGTTCCTGCCCACAAATATCCATCTCAGAGTCTGCTTCCTAGAAAAACTTTCCTATGGGAATGATATCACAGGAAACATACCAAAATTGATGTTAGATTTCTAGAGCTGTAACAATTTTCCATAAAATCAGTGACTTAAAAACCACAGAAATTTAGCCTCTTAAGGTTTTGGAGGTTATAAATTGAAAATCAAGGTGTCACCAGGGTTGATTACTACTGGAGATTCTAAGGAGAATCTGTCCCATGATTCTTTCCTTGTTTCTAGTGATCATTGGCAACTCTTGACATCTCTTGGCTTATAGATACATTACTCCAATGTCTGGATCATCTTCACATGGCAATCTCCTTTCTATGTTTCTGTGTCTAAATTTCTCTCTTCCTGCAAAAACACCAGTTTTTGGATTAAGGCTCATCCTAATCTAGTAAAACCTCATCTTAACTTGATTGTATCTACAAAGATGTTATTTACAAATAAGGTCACATCCTGAATTTCCAAGTATAAAATGGCGGGGAAATTCTCAGTTAACTAGAAATACAAGGGAAATATTTGAGCTAATAAATGACATCTATGTAGAACTTACAGCTAACATTGTATGTATAATGATATATTTAATACCTTTGTCCAAAATAGGGAACAAGAATAAAATATTAATTTTTGTCAGCATTGTTTAACAAGAAGAAGTAAAATTTCTTTTACTAAAAGCCAACCTCATTGCTTCCATAAAGAAATCATAAGATATCTACAAAATACTAGTAGAACTAATGTGTAAATATAGCAAGGTTGACAGACAATACTCAATATAGAAAATTCATTTATATTTCTTTATAATCCCAGCAAAATATTGAAAAGTAAAATTAAATTTAGAACTATCACTTAATAACATAAGATAGAAATAAAATTTAAAACAATGTGCAACAATTTTACATCAAACTGAAAACTAATTCATGATTGTGCAAACGTAATTGCGGTTTGTGCATTGTTGAAATTTGCCATTTGATATTGGAGTAGATTCTTAAATAAATGTAGTTATGTAATAAACCAATTTAATGCAAATTTCTCACTTTATTTCTTTTTTACTAATGACTTATTACTTGCTGTTTAGTTTATATTTATTTTAGACTATGGAAATGATGTTAGACAAAAAGCAAATTTGAGCTATTTTCTTATTCGAGCTCAAAATGAGTTATAAGGCAGCAGAGACAACTCATAGCATGAACAGTGCATTTGGCCCAGGAACTGCTAATGAACATACAGTGCAGTGGTAGTTCAAGAAGTTTTACAAAGGAGAGGAGAGTCTTTAAGATGGAGGAGCATGGTGGTCGGCCATCAGGAGTAGACAATGATCAATTGAGTGCAATCTTCAAAGCTCTCCTATTACAACTACACAAAAAGTTGCCAAAGAACTCATCCTCAACCATTCTATGATAGTTGGGCATTTGAAGCAAATTAGAAAGGTGAAAAATCTTGATAATGCCTCATGACCTGACAGGAAATTTTTAAAAATCATCATTTTGAAATGTCCTCTTATTCTATGCAACAACAACGAACAATTTCTCAATTGGATTATGACGTGTGATGAAAAGTAGATTTTATACAACAACCAGCAATGACCAGCTCAGTGGTTGGACCAAGAAGGAACTCCAAAACACTTCCCAAAGGCAAACATATACCAAAAAAAAGGCATGATCACTGTTTGGTGGTCTGCTGCCAATCTGATCCACTGAATTCTGGTTTCTGAATTCTGGCAAAACCGTTACACCTGAGAAATATACTCAGCAAATCAATGAGATTCACTGAAAAAGGCAATACCTGCAGCTGGCATTGGTCAACAGAAAGGGCCCAATACTTCACGACAACGCCCGACCACACATCACACAAACAACGCTTCAAAAGTTGAACATATTGGGCTACGAAGTTTTGTCTCATTCACCAATTTCACCTGACCTCTCACCAACCATCACTTCTTCAAGCATCTCAACAACTTTTTGCAGGGAAGACTCTTCCATAACCAGCAGGATACAGAAAATGCTTTCCAAAAGTTTGTCGAATCCTGAAGCATGGATTTTAATGCTACAGAAATAAACAACTTATTTCTCACTGGCAAAAATATGTTGATTGTAATGGTTCCTACTTTGATTAATAAAGATGTGACTGAGCCTAGTTATAATGATTTAAAGTCACAGTCCAAAACCGCAATTACTTTTGCAACAACCTAGTGCATCTAGTACACATAAATATCACATAAAAATTAAATAAATGTATAAATTCATTGTGCTATAAATTAAAATACTCTGTTAAACAGTGAATGCTCCTCTAAATAATATTTACTGTCCCAATTAATATGCCATAGTTTTTTTCTTCCAGAAAAAGTGATGAGTTTATTGTAATAAATTTGATGAACTCACACTACTTTACATAAAGTTTTACTATGAATCTATGAGTGATCAAGACAGTATGGAATTGGTATGTAAGACAAACAAAGAGATCAATGGTACCAAATAAAGGTTATAGAAATACATTCACACATACACCAAATTATTCTGTAGGAAAATGAAAGTTTCCTTCTGTAAAACATTCTTTAATTACTATACAAACTTTTGGAATAAAATTAACTTGTGTTTCTACCACACACCATACACAAAAATTAATTCAACAGAGATCATAGGCCTAAACCCAAATGCAAAACTTGTTACAAAAGGACAGGATATAATATATTAGGTGTCTGATACAACCCAGAGATTTCGTTGGTAAAGATTTCTTAGAATGAGCACAAAAAGAAAATTATAATAGATTGTATTTTATCATAATTAAAAGCATTCTTCTTTAAAAAAACATCATTAAGAAAATGATAAGTAATCCAGAAACTGGGAAAAATAAACGTCCAATGCATATATGGAGAAAAGACTTACACCACAATATATACAGAACTCTTAAAAGTCAATAATGAAATATAAAGAAGCAAAAATATTTCTAAATCATTTCAACAGACACTTTATAAAAGATCTAGAAAGTGATTTTAAAAAGTTATAGAAATGCGCTCAATGTTCTTAATGATCGGGGAAATAAAAACTATTAGAAATCAGAGAAATACAAATTGAAACACAAGAGAATTCACTCATTAGAACAGAAGAAAATTAAGTCTGACAAAAGTAAATATGGATAAGATGAAATGTGAAAAATAGTAGAATCACTTTTAAATATTGTTTGATATTTTTTATAAAGATAAACATTATTAACCCTATGGCATAGGAATTCCACTTACTTGCCAGATAAATTAAAAATACATCCACAAAAAGACATATATGAATGGTTGTACCTGTGGTATTCTTAATCTACAATAATCAAGACAGTGTGGAATCAGTGTAGTGGTAGACAATTCAATGAATAATCAATTGGTTATCTAAAAGACACATTTTTTCAACAAATAGTGATAGAAATAATAAATACATCCATAAAAGCTTGCACCTGGAAACAATTCAAATTCCCACCAAAAGAAGATAAATTATATATAATCAAATTTTACTTACCAATTTTTTAAAAAAATAATTTTTATTACGTGTGAAAACATGGATGACTTTCAAAACCATTGTTTTGAGTAAAGTAAACCATGGAGAAGCAAGACATATTGTATGACATGATTTATATGAAGTACAAAAATAGGCAAAACTAATCTACATGTTAGAAATGAGAACAATTGCCTACAAACATGAGGGGGTGAGGACTGACTCAAAAGGAACAAAAGTGAAATCCCTGGGTTCATGCAAATGATCTTATCTCAATTAAGATGTTGGTTACATAGATATATGTTGGTCAGAACTCTAAATTGTCCATTTAAAATCTTTGTATTGTACTGTAAGTTAATATTATTTCTCAATGAAATGAAATAAAATTAATAAAAATTATTCTAACTCTGGGAGGTGAATTAGAACAATAGAAAATTTTCAGATTATACTAGAGCCTTCATTAAGTGGAAGAAAGGCATTTCAAATAGAAATAATAAACAGATTTAAGGAATTTTTACAAAGAATCTAAATAATGAGAGAATGAATCATTGAATAATAATTTGAATTTTTTGCTAACTAGACATAAAAGCTTGCATTGATGAACATAATATGTCCCAGCAAGGGCATCGATGACACAGAGGGCAGAGTGCTTTATTGATATCATGAATTTGAGTATTTAAGATTAGTCATTGTACAAAAGAAATATTAAATTCCCTATTCACACTTGATAGATAATTCAAAGAGGCTTTCTTTCTAAAATTTGACAACAATCCTGAAATATTGCATGACATTATCAGTAATGAATTATGAAACAGAAAGAAACTTTTCTAGACTATCAATAATAAAGAACGATTTGAGATCAAACTTACTAGAGAAGAGACTTAATTATCTTTCTATTTTCCATAGAAGATGATATTTTAAAGTATTTACCATATGAAAAAGCAATAAAAAACTATGCTGACAAAAATATATGAAAATGATTATATTAATAGATGTCTGTCAAGTCTTTCATTAAAGAATATATTAGATTATTAATCTGAATTTTTTATGATGGTGGTATACTTTAGCATTCTATAATTTATAACTTATTATGAATTCTCATTTTAAATAAATACTTTCCCACCCATATTTATAATCATAATTCTGTAATCTTTTTTCTTAAGGTGGGTACACAAAATAATGTGAGATTCAACATCCATGAAACCTGGATCTCACCCTCCTACAGTTCCTTTCAGGGATCAATCTTATGGGTGATAAGAATGTCTCATTGTTACATTCCTAAGATACTACACTATTCTTGTTTTCAAGTGTTTCCACCATCAGCTTCACCCTTACCAGCTACTATTCTTCTTCACTACTTCCTATTGCATTAATAGGTGAATTTACTTGAAACATTTGAACCTTCAAAAAGGACTTATGGTTTGTTTATCAGCTCATTTTTCTCCAAATACATAATCTACGTTATATATTGTTACAGTTTGTCAGTTAATTGTGATGTTCTTTGTATGCTTGTCTCTAAATCTCTGTAAATAGGACTTCCGTTTATATGTAAAAAAATAAAATTACAAAACAGAATAGATACCACCAGATAATCCATAATTTATTTAAAACTCATAATGCTGAATTAATACTACAATACAAATAATTACAGTAAGATTTTATACTATATCTCAACTACAAAGAGAGGAGATAAAGTACAGTGATTTATTCTAAATGTGTTTTCCCATTTTTCTTCTGGTCCTTACAAAATTAACAATGGGAAGCATAGTTAAGATTTGAAAGATGGTATTTATACCAGTGGATGAATAGATTTAATCACTGTTACCTTGGCTTAGTTGGTAGAAGAGTTTAAAAAATAAAAGATTAGGCTATTATGCAGTTATTTAAAATGGTGCATGCATTAGAGGATTATAATGACAGAAAAATGTTCAAAATACATTTAAAAGGTGTTTACAAAATGGTTTGTACAGCACAATACTAGTGTTTATTTTTTAAATATTATATATATAAATGCAAAATTCTAGAAGGAAACAGAAAATGTTAGTGGAGGATATCTCTGGGTGCTATGACTGCTGAGTTTTTTTTTCTTTATGTTTCTCCATAATTATCATGCTTCTATAAGTACATGCTTCATTTTATAGTAAAATAATTTTTAAAATAATGTTTCTAAATAATGTTTAATGATGTGGAAATTATTCACATTACACTAAGAAAGAAATAGGGTAAAAATTATATATACACTACAATTCCAGGATATATCTCTATGTATATATAAGTACATGTGTATACAAATGCATTTTATTTAAATGTTTGTAAATGTATACAAAATAGCACTCACATATCCTCAGAAAAGATCAGAAGGCATTATAGCAAAAAGTTAACAGAGGTTATTTCTAGAAGTTAAATATATAGATGATTTTATTTTCACTTTATACTTTTTATATTCAATTCTTCTACAATTAATATACTACTTTGAAATGAATGAGCAAGAAAAAGATTCTAAGAATTGTATCAGAAAACAATTTCTCTTTTGTTTTACAAGAATAACACTGCCTAGAAATACTACATTAAAAAGCAAAGAAATACATAAAGTCAGATTTTTCCTACCTCAGGATGAGTTTTCTCAAATTCTGGATAAAATTTTCTTTCTTATTCAGAAAGTAAAAAAGAACACACCTCATACACATACAGTTTTCAGTCCAAATAAGGATATGAACAACTGGAGAAAAATTAAGAGAGTATGGGAAAGTGAAAATTGCAGCATGATAACAAAGCAAATGGTCAAACATATAAGCAAACATATTTATAATGATTTACAATTAGGTGAGCATGCTCAGGAACAATTATGGTTAAACTTGGTGATGCTGTAGAAGGCACTGAAGGGGTCAAATACACACACAACCTGAGCATTGCAAGAAGCTATTATTATTTCAGCAAAAACTGCAACACACACACACACACACACACACAAACACATACACATACATAAATACACACATACACGCATGCACAAAAGTCCAGGAATCATAAATCTAACCAGTGGAGCATGGACCAACTAGAACACAGAATCTGACAAATGATTACCAACTATGTAAAGAGGAAAGGGGATGGGATGGCAGGAGTGATATTCCTGATAAATTAAACTCACACAGAGAATATAGAGTAATAATGATGCCTACTCTTAAATGAGATGTTTTAACTCTTTAAATTATGTTTGATTTTTAATTTCCTCTATATTGCACTTGAGTTATTTCCAGATATCTTTGTTCAAATTTGATAAACACAAATTGGTATGGTTTACCAAAGACATACTTGACCCGGGTAGATTTTAACCCCATTACTAATACACAAGTGTCCAAGTAGGTATCAATTCTCTCTGGTTAAATATGACTGCAACTCAACCTAGCCTATGGACAGAAAGTAGGACAAGGGTGATACACACACACACACACACACACACACACACACACACACACACACATCTAACTACTATCAATAGAAAGCTGTAACATCCTAAAATACAAAAAGAAAAGAAAAGAAAAGAAACTGCAGTGAGCCTGCGTGTCAATGTTCTCTGAATAGAAAATTTCTTGACATTTACTAATCTCTGTGCACTTTGCACAATATTGGTACAGAAGTATTTACTCGTATTTCATCTAACTGGATTGAATTGAGGTTATGTATTATGAAATTACTGAAAGTTTCCAAAACATATTCAGCCTCACTTCATCGCTGAGTTAGTATGGTTCTCTAGAACCAGACCCTTGAGATCATTCACACATTCCTTTTCAGAGGAAGCGTCCATCAACAGTTTTAAACTATATGTAATTTTCAAGGCTGTGGGCCAGTGCATAGGGAAACTAGAAAATGCACAAATATCACCACTGAACTTTTGGAGGGTAATAAATCCTATTCATTTCTAACTTAAACTACATTTGAATCAGTGATTCACCTCTGAAAAGCAATTTTAGAAATTCACATTGACCATTTAATGTCACAATTCAAGAGTCTAATCTTCTAAATCTTCTGTTTACACTAATATATGATTAATTCAGGTAAATATGAAAGACCTAATTCCAGCGCAGGGGAAAAACATTGCCCATGTAGATTAAGTGCAATAGCTTTTTGTTTTGTTCAAAACAGATTATCTCATGTAGCATAATCTCCATCTGAAAATTGAGGAGATGGCATAAATGGAATGGGATTTGAAAAAGACATATAATGAGTAGGGTAGATCATGTTTACTACAAGAATATAGTCAAGGGGGCAGGCAGGTGTTAAAATGAGCCATCATCTAGAATAATTAGTCATTTGAACACTTTATGAGGTTTAGAAGGAGCAATACTGTCTTAATTCTATTCTCAACGCTGAGACAGACTACCTTTGAAACTAAAAATTTTAACTTCAAGTCCTTGGAACTTCAATTAGAAGTCTAATATAGAAAAAAATAACTCTCCTACAAGAGAACATTTGTATATGCAACTGCTTGACTATTAATAACATATTAGAACTATTCTAAAGATCATTGCTTTATTCTATGTATTATTCTGAAATCATTGCTTTCTCTGAAGCATGTATTAGGTCCCAGAAAAAGAATGAAAAAATTCTTAATATTTAATATTGTTATAAAACTTCTGCAAATCACCATTCAAAGAGTGGTAGCAAATAATAACATCTACCACCTATTAATATTTTACTAATTTTACTAACTTCATACCTATGTTTCATATCAGGAATTATTTTATTAGTTTTATAATCCATAACCAATAAACTTACAGTAAGAAATAATGTTAGGATTTTATCATGTTCTTTATTTTCCTTTTACTCTTTTTCTTTCCCCTCATTGCCATATCCCAGTAAACTACCTCATTCAGGGAGCAAATGCTGGAACAGACATTTTTTGTGTGTTTTCAAATTTCCTCTTATGATTCAAGTAAGAAGGGTCAAACATGAGAGAGAAACTTATATATTTTTGTATGCCTTCATGTTATCCTCCCAGATTATATTGCACTATTACATTTACACTCCGTTCATTCATTCATTCATTCAATTCCTTCCATCCATCTATTTAATTCAATAGGGAAAAAAAGCTACAATCAAGGCATTTATAGGTCTCATCTTCACAGAGCTTATAACTTACTGGAGGATATAAAGGACAGAAAAGCTGGTGCAGCACATTAAGCTCTATGATAAGGGAGTTTGAGACTTCAGAAATGTGAGCAGCTTCTCAGAGAAAACTGACTTAAAAGTGAACAAATTTACTCCTGTATGCTTGGCAAAGGAAGAAAGACTCCTGTCTCCTTTGCCTTGCTGTCAGGTATTACCTGGCTCAGCCAACTTCTGAAGTATCTCTCTCCAAAACTCTACTACCCTCTATTCTTTTAGTGTTCTTAATCAATAAAAAAATCAATAGACTATTTGGTAATCTTATTGATGCAATTGAATGGTCCTCTAGAGAACATCCAAGTATCCATAGAGGAAATATTTTAATACATTGGAATTCTTCATAACAAAATTAAGTGTATTATTTCCAATTATGAAGTTTCATGAAGCTACTAAAAGGAATAAATAAAATCTGTATGTCACAACAAAATATTCTGTTAGGTTAACATATTATATAAATGTATGTAATATAATACCATTTTTGTATAAACACATAACTACACAATAAAAATGTTTATGAATACATATCAACATATAGAAATGAAATTATTAAGAGGCTTTGCAGGGTTTCACAAAAAAATTTTATTGTTAAATTTATTGGAGTGACGTTAGTTAGTAAAAATCACATAAGTTCCAGGTGTACAATTCTATATTACATCCTCTATGTGTTATGTTATGTGGTCATCACACAGAGTCAGAAATGCAAAAGAGCAGATGAAAATGTGAATGCTCTGGAGCTTCTAGCCTGTTCACATTTGCTATTCACTCTCATTTTACCAGAAGTAGAATAGAGCTACATGACACATTGCTTCATAAAGTTGCTCATTCCTGATATAGATATATATTAATACCATTCTCTAGATTAAGATGTGCACAGGGTCAAGAATAACAGAGGCATAAAGTCAGGATGGATTTTAATTCCTGGTCCTCAAGAATTCCATTAAGCTATATGGTTTCCCACAATAATGATTCTACCAATCAATTACACTAATAGTCTAAAGGAGACAACCAAACCACAACATTAAAGTAACAAATAAGTGTTTCTGTTAAAGAAAATTAAATGAGCAACTGTAAAAACAGAAACTGTTATATATAAAAGCTATGTGTTTCATAGAAAATTTTGCAGTATTTTGCAAATATAAAAATACTAAATTTATCCTCAAATAATAGCATAGTAAATACTCAATAAATCAACATTAGAAAAGATAGATGGACAGATATGAATTTATATTTAACATCTATTAAATACTATATTCCAAGTACTATTTCTTACATCTGCTCATCCCCTAAGGCGACTGCCCCCAAGAAAATGAGTTCTATGGTCTGTAAGAGGAAGGAAGCAGCCAGTGTGCCTAATATATGCTGGGAAAATAATACAGGATGAACTTAGAAATATAGACACATCCCAAATAATGTGTGATTTTATAAGCCATGCTCACTGTAAGAGGTGAACACTAATAGAATTGAAGTTTTTAAATATTTCTGATTATTGTCAGGTTTGCAGAGGACAAGTATGGAAATTAGGAGAGTAGTCAAGAATCTTGCCAGTAGGAGGTATTGGTAGCTTAAACTAAGGTGGTACGTGAGAAGATATACTACAAAAGAGAGCAGATTCCAACTAGGTTTACAGGTTCAAAAATGATACTAACTGATTGGCAGCTTGTGAAAGATAAAGGGAAGATAAATCAAGTGTTGAACAGCTGATTAGATGATCATACCATTTACTGAGCTCAAATAGACAAAGCCTAGTATAGTTGGGGAAAACCAAGGGTTGTGTCATCTTATTCTGAAATGTCTGTTAAACATTTGAGATGAGGCAATTGGATCTACAAACTAGAGCAGGCCTGGGCAGACTTTTTCAGGACAAGAGCTACTTCTAATTTCTTTCAAGTGTTGTGGTCTACCAGCTATTTACTTTATTATTCAGGCAGTCACCCCAGAATTGCTTGGTGGTCCACTGGTGGACCCCAATTGACATCTTGCCCAGTCCTGAACTAGAGATTGAAACTGGAGGGGAAAAAAAGAAAACACATATATATGTATTGTATGTACATATGTATGCAAATACGTGTGTGGATGTGTATTTACACACATACACACACACACACACACACACACACACACACACATACACCAAGGGTGCTAAAAAATGTATACACATTTTAAGACATATTATCTATGTATTACTTTTTGAAGTTTAATTGAATTATGGTAACCATGTATAGTATGACTTTCACTTAAATGATGGCATTAATTGAATGAATACTAGCATCATCATGTGACAAGCAGGACAGTCAAAGAAAATGGCGGAAGCACAGTGGTTATTTGAGGGGCACAAGACCATTTTAAGTGGTATTTAAAATTCAAGAACGTTGTGGAAATGCACTGACAATGTAGGCATGAGTATGCAACAAAATCTCCAACACACCTAACTGCCCATATTCATGAAAAGTTTGAGGTGCATAGCACTGCGTGTGAGGTGCACAAGGGAAGATCTGGTAGGCCTCACACAGCAGCAAGTCCTGCTTCTTCTGCTGTAGTGTTGGAACCATTTAAACACTCACCACAGAAGTACCAAACAATGCACACATGAGACAGGAGTTAGCAGAACAAGCATATGATACATTCTTAAAACAGCAAAATGAAAAGCTTTTTCTTTTCTTAAAATGTTAATATATATTTTTGTCTCTCTCTCTCTCTCTACATACACGTGCACATACACACACACACACACACACACACACACACACGAGAACAATTAATTTTGCATACTCATCCTAGAAAAAGTGCTACATACCTCATTGCTGGGTATCACTATGGTCACCTTCAAAGCATTCCCCTTTGGAAGCTATGCATTGACACCAGAGCCTAGTCCACACTTCAAAGCAATTTATACACACACACACACACACACACACACACACACACACATGCATGGAAGTAGACAATCTCTCTCTCTCTCTCTCTCTCTCTCTCTCTCACTTGACTTGCCATTATGTGTTTTCTTTGTCATTTAATGTAATTCTAAGTAAAGTTAAAATTTTCAATCATTAGCATGAAGTTAACCATTTATTTTTATATTATACAATACCAGTTTTAACTGGAAATATGAGAGCATTAATTCATTTAAAGAATTATCAAAATTATAGTTTGTATTCCACAGCTAATCCCTAGGGCAAGCTGTCCAACCTGAAACCCATGGGCCACCTGAGGCTCAGAATGGCGTTGACAGCTGCCCAACACAAATTCGTAAACTTCCTTAAACATTATGAGATTGTTTTGTGACCTTCTTTTAGCTCACCAGCTATCTTTAGAGTTAGTATATTTTACGTGTGGCCCAAGACAATTCTTTTTCTTCCAACGTGGACCAGGGAATCACAAGATTGGACACCCCTGCCCTAGAGGGTGGCTCAAGCTAGCTAGAAAAGACAGTGGAAATTAGACGATGGAAGCAATTGGGAGGCAGAAATTATGGTTCTACCAGGCACAGAGTTAGCAGGAAGGGCACTTCCTTGGAAACGGGGACACTGCTGGGGCCAGTGCAAGCTGTTACTTGTGGCTGAGGGCCCCTGCCCGTGATTCAGGGTGTGCTGTGCAACACTTCATGACAGCTGCTAGACTGTCAGACTGCAACCATCTAGGACTGGTATGGGCTCCAAGAAAGTCAAGTCAGACCTTTTCTCTTCCCATGTGCTTGCTGCCCCAACCATGCTGAACAGGCAATACCCAGGGTCTTTAAACCTCCACACATGCCAGGATGCACCCTAATCTTTCAGGATACACAGGGTCGAGGGTGGGTTAGGGGCTTTCCTCCCACCCATACATAGTCTCATCCTGGCCTGACTATACTCTATGTACATGTAAACTTCCCAGCCTAAGGGGAGACAGTTGCCACCCTGTCTCACCCCAGGCCCTCATGTCGGGAGAAGAGCAACAGTGAACCAGAGCCTTCCCCAAATAATAAAACCCAGTTCCTGCCCCAGAAAAAGAGAGCAACAACCTTCCTGAAGTGGAGAGGCTGGGCAGGGTGTGGGGTATCAGGGTTAGCAGATGGCCTAGAACCCATGCCCAGGATACAGGGAGGTAGACAGGAATCAGGATTATGCATAAGCAAAACTCCAAGGGCCTGGCAATTAATCTATTAACTCTTCCAACTTCACGTAGAAAACATAACATCTAAGGTGACATTATAAGACTTTCAAGATAGCAATGACAGGCAATTACAGGCCATTAAACTACAGTAAGGAAAAGGGGTTCTGAATATAGAGTGTTATGTGTTTGCACTGGTAGTGTATCCATGGAGGGGATCCTGAGGGTTTGAGAGAGATTATTTGACAAGGTGTAGGATATATTTACTTACTCTTTCTAAAACCAAACCCATTAGTAAGTACATCTTACTTGGGACACATTTCTCCACGAAGCTGACATGTTTCTGCTTATCTTGCAAGCCTTGGCACTGATTACCTTCAGTTCAAGATGATCTTTTCAAGGATGTTTGTGTAGGGGAAAGCCTTGAAAGATACTATCTCTACTTTACCCAAAACAAAAAGGAAGCATGCTTCTCCCCGTTATAAAAGATCCAGGCTCCCTAAACTCAAGCTGCCTTTTCTGCAAGCAGTTTATGATGTGGGCAGCTGTCATCTAGCCCTCCTCATGTCTCTGTGGGAACGGGAACTTAGGAAACTGGCAATAAATAAATAAATAAAATGCTGATAATCTGACTACCAGTTAGTCTGTCATTTATCTCTGACTCAGGAATCTCATGTCTCTTACTAGCATCCATTAAAGTTTGGCAGACTCAATTGTTAGTTTGCAAATAAGGTAAAAATCTCACATATTGACATTTTTGCTTTAGATATTCCTCTCTGATCAAGACTTTCCAGGAATAATTGAATTTGCAAAACACTCTAAATTTCAGGTCATCATTCTCCTGTTAAGAAATACAGTAAAATGAAAACACGTCTTTAAAAAACAAAAACAAAAAAAACAAAAAGCAAGTGTCTGGCTTCTAAAACAGTGATTCATAAAGTGTGCTTTATTGGATCATAATTGATAGTACATGCAAACACATCAAGTTGCCTACAGTGGTATAAATTCAAGGTGATGCTGCTTTACAGCAAAAATTCTAAGATCGCCTAATAAGTCTGCAAATGTTTTCTTCATACACTTCATCAATAATAATTTGGAGCACATATTCTCAATATACGTGCATGTATTTATATATACATTCAATAATTGCACCACTGTATTGTTATATACATTGTAAAATACACAAAAATAAAAGAATTTAAAATATTTAAAAACATCCTCAAGTTTTCTCCTTTCCTCTTACTGAATTATCTTGTACACCCTATGATATAGATACACCCCATTCAGAGAAAATTGTTTTAATGTTTTGATATATGAGGGCTGTCCAGAAAGTATCCAGCCATGTAATATGAACAACAGAGGCATTGACCCTTCTCATTATATTGACAGTGGATGGATTTTTTTTTCCAGACAGCACTCATACACTAGAAATCTGCAAAAGAGAGATGTTATATGTAGAGTTTTTGAACATATCTGACCATGGGCTTCTTTTATTCCTAATGAATCTTTTAAGATGAATGCTTCGCCTTAAAAATATTGATCTATTCTCTGGAGAATGCAGACTCCACAGTTGTAAAACTCTAGCAGTCCAGAGCAGTTTCATTTATTTCCATTGAGTTTGCATGAATTTTTTTCAGCAGTATAGTAAGTCTCCAGTTTACCTAATTTTCAGTACTTCTTTTTATGTTACAAATATTCTTTACTCACTCATGTATCTAACATACAAAGTTCATTTAGGTTTTTATTCCCACTTGGGTTGTTTTTAAATACCACACGAAGTTTAGTGGGAAGTTTCATGGCCTTTGAGGAGCATAATTTCTTCAGAATGAGAATATATTTTTGGCCAGGGATAACTAGGTGATACCTTGATTGAATTGGACCCAAACCAAATGGTTATGAAAGGTAAAAAAAAAAATTTTAGTTCCCTTCCCCAGTAACATTTTAGGATTACTTTTGCCAAAAGACGTGATCCCTATATTATTTATGATTTTAACATTCAAAAGGGTTATAGCTTCAGCCCATTACTAAGTTTGAGGAAGACAGGTTGTTGGCTGATAACATAATTAAAGAATGAGAGACCAATTTGTCATTTCTTTTTCTTCACCAACCTCATCAACTAGAGATTCAAATATTTCACATAAATTAAAAATTTTAAAGTTTACTTCAGAGTTATTGTATTGGATGTTAAATAAGCTAGAAAACAGAAGATAGTTTAAATATTTCTGAAATTCTTGCCATAAGGGTAAATTAAACATTGTGGAGTATAATTACTGAATCAAGGCCATTGTAATTGGCCTTGATTCTGTCTGTGAACCAGTGAAGGAAATGGGAGAAGAGAAAAAGAAATTATGTAACAACAAATTTAGTGTCTTCTTTCACTTGAAACATTTTAAAATATTAGCCAGAAAAGGGAGATATTTTGCAAGGATTTGTGCCAACTGGAAGAGTATTGCCATTTTTTTCTATTCCCACAGGGAGAGATTAGATGAGACGGTAATTGATTTCTTCCAAGAGGAACCATCACCCATGACTCTCACTGTTCCTATAAATAATTAGTGAAGTCAAGCAAAGTTTCCCAATGGAATTTTTAGATTCTCTTGAATTAAAAAAAAATGCATTTCCAGATGTTTAATCAAATTTCAAAATTGTATGATACATAGGTATGATACATTGTGTTTTTGTTATTCTCTACTGAAATAGTCCATTAGCATGTGAATTAATTAAAAATTAGAAATTAATAGTGTACAGAATCAAAAAGAAGACCTAGTGAATAAGGTACTGAGAAAGAAGTATTTTGCCATAAGTACAACACAGTAACAGAGCTGTCATAATAACACCATTTAATTATCCTACATAGGGGAATATATTGGAGACAGATTTTAGAAAAAGATATTTAAATGGTTGAGCCACAGAGGACAAGGTAAAATAAAAATTGTCCATCATACGGTTTTTCGTTCATATCCAGATTTCTTTCTTAAGCCTTTGTGAGTTAAGAGCATGTATTTGGTACTCCCTAATTAACCTAGCACTTTAACTGAAAAACTGTAGTAAATGACTGAAAGGCATCAGAGCCAGAGAGTATGATGATAAACATGCGGTCAGTCTCATATCAAATAAATTAAAAAAAAAAATCAGTGGACTTGCTTAGGTTTTAAATAGTTCCTGTTGTACTCACTAGAACCTCAGAAAGCAGTGTGAAATCTTACCTAATTGTAACAGCATCCATGCTCTCTCCCCTGTATATATGTATATTTTCATACATATGTATTTTATATGTACTATAAATATATATTATATATACTTTAAAATACATAATAAATAAAAAATTTTAAAATATATACTTTAAAAAAATTGTGTTACAGTGAAAACAGGACATAATCCTCTCTTTGAAGTTGTCATCACACTGTATTTTTGTGGGCTTCTGCTTTTGGCAGGTTTCAGTGGTCTAGGATGGGGAATTACACAAGGTAGAGTCACTTGTCTAAAACAAAGAACAAATGCAGGGGATCAGTTGAACAGTACAACCTTTTCTATCCCCAGATATTGATAATATAACCAACACCCTAAGTGATTAAACATCTATTTCTTGACATGTAGACCACTAGCTGTCTGTTTTTGCTGCATGCTGCTAAGGTGGTGATTAAATTAATAATTTGATTGCAAGGTATGAATTTTATAAAAAGCTTGGGTGACGCAAATAAGCAGGAAGAGATCGCAGAACAATGCTGATGGCAGTTAGCCCCAAATATTAAAACTACCCCTTCTGCACGATTTAATTCAGTGCTAAATATTTGGAAACAGGAGAAACTAACAAAAATTTGCCCGACCCTACTAAAGTGAGGAAACTGCAAAACTATGTAAATACTGTGGAAGTAATGAAGGCAGAAGTCATGGAAACAGGCTCATGATTAAGCTGACATCGTGAATCACCAGGTGAAATAATAAAATTCCAAAAAGTATTAATAACATTGACTGGGCATTCCAGGAGTAATATATGCTAATTCAAATACTGAATATCCCAACTTGAGTTTCTAACTTTGTTTCTCAAAGATTTCAAACCTTATTGTATCAATGTTGATTTTTTCCCTTTTTCTGATTTTGTAGCTACAAGCTATTTTTCAATCCTCAGTATCAGAATGGATGTGCACAATTATAATTTATGAATTTGGCAACATTACTACAATGTTGTCTTATTTGAAAGCACATTTGTGTAACCTAAACCCTGATCACTATCAATACAGAATGGCCATGTTAACCTAAGCAGTCCTAACTTTATTTCATCTCAGCATAACTACTTTTCTGCTGATGAATTAAATATCAAAATGTTGTTTCAGGTTGCGTTTTAAGGCTGTGCCCTAGAGAGAAATTCAAGAATCAGCTTAGTCAACAGAGCTGCATTTCCTAGCCTACATTTGATTGAATGTGTTCTGTCCACAAAGTGCTTTGGAGCAAAGATGGTAGGTGATATATAATAACTAAATAGACAGAATTATATTGGGGCACTTAGGGAGGGAAACAAAAGAAACATGACTATTTATCGATAATGCCATGAGGCTGTTCTAAGGAAACTTAATGCAAAATATGTAGTCGATAAGAGCAAACTCAATTACTCATTGTTATTAACATAAGCAAAAATCAATCACTTGTAGAAATATTTTTAAAATATTAATTTGATCATCAGGTCTTGCATCAAAAGTACCCATATTCATTAATTTTCTTTACCTCAGTTTTTATCTCATTTAATCTTTTATATTAATATCTTAAAAGCTCTTACTTATTTTCTTTCAATTTTAAATTGCTTTCCAAAATACTGATAATGTCTAAAAAGTCCAGGAGAAGAAACATGCTAGTGATAACAGTCAACCGACAGAATTATTGGAGATTATAATAAATTGTTATTTAAGCCACTAAATTTTGGGGTGGTCTTTATATCTTAATATCTATCATAGAGAATGATAACACTTTTGAAATTGGTGCATATGTTTCTAGTTTCCCGCATTGAGAACAATGTGTGACCAAAAAAAATACATATTAGAACTCAGGCTCCCTTGAAATATTGATGGAAAAATCTAACACACACATACACACACACACACACACACACACACACACACACATTCACATAAAAAAATATTAAATAAAGTAAGGCATATATTAAAAGCATAATTAATACAAACAAGAGGGTTTCATCCTAGCAAAGCAAGTACAGCACAGTGTTAGGAATACGATGAAGATCTAAATAATGAGGCATTCTCGCAATCAGAGGGAATAAACTGAAACAACCTTTTGGGAGGCAATATGTCAATGTCAAAATTTAATATACATTTGCTTTTCTAGCTAGTAATTTCATTAGTAGGTATTTCTCTGGTAGAAAGACAAATAAAAACATAGCTTATTATACACAATATAGACTATTGATTGTAACATTGTATGTAATTGTTAAAAACTAAAAAAATAAATCTGTATACCTATATATAAGAAAATGATCACATGAATTATAGAAAAAAACTTTATTAGGCAGGTGTTTGAAATATAAATTAAGTGCTTATATCTTTCTCTCAAATGGATCAAATGGAGTTTAAAATGTATGCTATAAAGCAGGATAGAATAAAGCAAGTTGTTGATACTATCTGCATAAAAGATGTATGTGCTTTTACTTGAATTTGCATATAAAATTTTAAGAAGCATGCATAAGAAACCATTAAAGCCATTAAAATAATTGACTTGGTAAATAGGATGGGAGAAAAAGAGAGAGAAGAGAGAAATTTACTACTCATATTAGACATTTCTAGTATTTGTTTTTAATTATATGCACAAATTATTTTATCAATATGTTTTTATAAATATATATATGTGTGTGTGTGTGTGTGTGTGTGTGTGTGTATCTCAACATGATATACATAGGATACCAAAAAATTGTGTTAAAGTTATAATAGATACACTGATTAAAAAAATGAATACAAGTCACATTTGACTTGGGCAATTACAAGAGGTGCTCAGAGTGGTTACCATCAGTGTCCAGACACTTCTGATCGGAGAACTATCTGAGCAACATTGGCCAAAGTGTCCATTTTCATCATCACACCTGCCCTTATGCACATCGCACACAGTATCATGCATCTTAAACTTATCACAAATGTGTGCAGTTGTTAGGCACGTTAGAGGTTCTGTTGCATACTCATGCCTCCATTGTCATTGTACTTCCACAACGTTCTTGAATTTCAAATACCACTTCAAAATAGTCTTGTGCTCCTTGAATGACAAGCATGCCTTTGACTATCATTTTCTGTGACTGTCCTGCCTGTCACATGGTGATGTTAGCATTCCTTTGATTAATGCCATCTTTTGAGTGAATGTCATACTACACATTGCTACCATAATTCAATTCAACTTCAAAAAGCAATACATAGATAACATCTCTTTAAAAAGTTATATATTTTTGGCACACCCTTTAAATAACGAACCCTCAGTGGACCAAGAGAATACAGCTACCTTGTCATAGATTGTGATCATTGGCTATGTAGACTGTACTACCCTATTTTCTATTTGCCTTACATGTTTCCATACTAGATTGCTTGGTGCCAAATGAGAACCTAAAACTCTGACTGTGAGAAAAACTTAATAACTTTCCAAATTATAATTTTTGGATCCCTTTACAGAGTTGAAATCACAAGGAAACTGGATAAACTATATTCTAAGAGGTAATAAGCCCCTTTGACAATCAGCACACAGAGTTTCACTTCACTACAACAAGATAGGTAGAGAGGAGGAAGGCAGTCTTCATAGAAGCAAGGAAGAAGAAAGCAACTGAAATTTAACAAATTAATGAAGACAGTGAGCTACTATAACAGTTTAGATCACTTCGGAACCCCAAATACAAGAGGATTTTTCATCCACATGCCAAGTCTTTTTCACAAGCCTCCATGGGGTCCTCACAGAAAACTGGGGGCAAGGAAGGACACCTGTCAATGATACCTGGGTGGTGTGGGCATCCCGCATTGGCCTGGGTTTGAGTGTGCAACAGCAGCATCTGCAGGCAGAATTCATGTTTCACGACAGGTACATGAAGGTGATCAGCTGCCACTGCAAGACAGGCACAAAATCTATCCACATCTGGGCACCTTGTCTTATATGAGACAAAATTTGTCTGCTTTGGGGAAGAAACAGGAGACTGCCCATTTGCCAGGACTTGTCAGACACCAGGCAAGTGCAACTGCTGCTGGTCTAGGCCTGTAAACACAGGCAAAAGGCATTTGCATTGGAAAAGAGGCAGGGTACCTAACTGTGCCCAAAATCCTGCCCTGGTACAGGCAGAGTTCACGGCAATGGGGGAGGACAGAAAGGCCCCAGGGAGCATCTCTAAGCAGGGAGAATTGGTTGGTTTCCTCTGAGGGAAGAGCAGGGTGTTGGGAAAGTTGCACCATTACATTCGACTTGAAATGTTATATAATTTTGGAAAGATGTTATGAATTCAGGGTCTATTGTAAACCCTAGAACGTGTTTTCCCAGCCTTGGCACTTTTCACATTTTGAGCAGATAATTGTTTTGTTGTGGAGGTTCGTCCTTGCACTGTAGGATGTTTAGTAAGATACCTGGCCTCTGCAGTCCAGCTGCAGTGGCATCTCCCAGCTGTGACAGCCGAAATGGTCTCCAGGTATTGTCAAATGCTCACAAATGTTCAGAACCACTGGTCTAGATCAACAACGGATAGATAGATAGAAAGATAGATAGGTAGATGAGTTTAATCATAAGCTAATAAAGGAGATAAAATTGAAGTATAAAATACAATCAAGTTTCAAAGAGGCAGAAAATAAAAAAATCAGGGAATAGATAGGCCAAATAGAAAATACATAACAATGCAGTACAACTAAATAATCTAAGCACCCTATGTAAAAGTTAAGAATTGTGTTTCTATTTAATGTAAAAGCACCTCTCAAACTTGATATTTTGGTGTCTCAAATGTCCCTGAAAATGCAGCAATACCTGGCCCTCATTCCTAAACTCCTTTTTTGTCCCTTTTTATAAATCCCCACCCTACAGTAACCACCTCAGTTATCTTAATTTTTAAAGTAGATCACTTAACTCTTCACCAAAAATTCAGGGCTTAATATTATTCATCAAAAAGTCATTATTTTTGTATATTTTGTTAATAGGTATTTTATTTACTCTGGTTTTCTTAAAATGAGTTTTGACATTTCATCATCTATTGTTCCCACAGGTTCCATTGAGAGCTTCATGATGACAGGGCTCTTTGTCCATTTTGTTCAACGAGCCATTACAGCAAGCAGTGCCTGGGACAGTGCCTGGAACCCGGAACTCAAGGAAAAACATTTGTTAAATGAATGAATCACTGAATACAATAATAAGTAATTAAAATGATGCAGTAATAGGTATTTATCCTGTAAATCTAATTTGCCATTTCTTTATAAGAAAAAATTTACCTTTTATTTTATTATTTTTCTTATAATTTTATCACCATTATAGATAAAATAAGAATTTATTAACATGTATTTTTAAGTGGAAATTACCCAAAACACAATTATAATTGCCAAGAAACTTTTTTTTTTATTTAGTACACAAGATTCCTGGTGTGAAAGCTGAATATATCTAGAGAATAGCTACAATTCAATTGGTCAGTCAGTAGAGAACAACCTACTATAAAACCGAAAGACATGATGTGAGTGGTACCAGAAGTGATTCAAAGGAGAAATCCTAGAAAGTTATTTTTTTTAATAAAATACTGAATTAGGTGCTAAAACATGGATTGTCAGCTCAGAAAAGGGAGGTCATTTTTTTTTTTTTGAGTATTTCTCACTCTGGGTATTTTTTTAAAATTAGTTTCAGGTATACAAGAGAACATACTGCTTAGACATTTACAGACCTCACATAGTGATAACCCCAACGGGTCTATTTCCCATCTGATACCTTTCATAGCTATTACAATACCATTGACTACATTCCCTATGCTGTACTCTACATCCCATGACTATATATATATATATATATATATATATATATATATATAATATATGTGTGTGTGTGTGTGTGTGTGTATGTGTGTGAGAGAGAGAGAGAGAGACAGAGAGAGAGAGAGAGAGAGAGAGAGAGCTGTCTAGAAAAAAGTCCAGCCATAATGCCTCTATTTTTCATATTACATGGCTGAATACTTTCTGGACAGCCTTTGTATACCTTTAATTATAGTTGATATTCAGTATTATTTTATATTAGTCTCTGGTGTACAGCATAATGGTTAAGCATTTATGTAATTTATAAAGTGCTCCTCCTGATAGGTCTAGTGCCCATCTGACGCCACGCATAGCTTTTACAGCATTATTGACTATATTCCCCATACTGTATTTTACATTCCAGTGAATTTTATGTGATTACCGATTTGTATTTCCTAATCCCTTCACCTTTCTCAACCATCCTCACTCCCCCTCCCATCTAACAACCATCAATTTGTTATTTATATTGATGAGTCTATTACTGTTTTGATTGTTTCTTTATTCTGTTATTTAGATTCTACATTATATTGCAAACAACCAAGTCCAGAGAGGTTCACATTGGATCTGGGCAAACCACAAAAAATAATTGAGGAGCCGCAGACAATTTAACCATAGCCTTTGCTTTAGGAGAAAAGCAGCAACAAAACAGTGTCTGGGACTTCTCTCTCAATAGCTCATAGCTCCCTTCTGGAGTGTCCCATCCCCTTACATAGGCAGGAGAACAAAAGTGACAGCCAGCCAAAAAAGTGAGCTCGGAAGGTGCATAAACAACCAAATGGCTGGCACCTGGGAAGGTGCAAGTCATCGTTACATAACAGGTGTGCGTTGTTCCAGTGGAAGCTCAGCGAGAGAGCCCGAGCTCCTCCATTTTCCCCACACACATATAAGTGAGATCATATGGTATTTTTCTTTCTCAGTCTGACTAGAAAGGGCATTTTTCAAAGATTAAAAAGATGACACTAGGGAGTTCCCTGATGGTGTAGTGGCTTAAGGCTTTGGTGCTGGTGCTGTCATCGCTGCGGCCTGGGTTCGATTCCCAGCCGGGGAAATACCCACATACCAAAAAAGCAAAAACAAAACAAAACAAAAAACAACAACAAAAAAAGATGACACTAGACGTAAGAAAAATTAAACAAATTTTGTTAATATGAAGCAAAATATTAGGGAAAACAAAAATATATGAAAGTGTAAGAAAAATTATAGAAGTTCAATACTCAGGTGAGAATATGTAGAAATTTGCCAGTAAATCAAAATACATGGAATAAGAATTTAAAATTGAATTAACAATATTTCCTAAATTGATTAGTAAATGTAATTAATATTCTCCTTAAATATATAGCTTTGAGGCATAGTAAACCAATTTACTGATATATCCTTCAACCCCAAGCAAATAGCCACAGATGAGAGTAAGAGACACAGATGTCACCAGAAGGAAAAGGGAGCGGGGGGAGGATGAGGAGAGTAAAGGGGATCAAATATGTGGTGACAAATGGAGAGTAGACTATGAGTGGTGAGCATACAATGCAATATACACTTGAAACTTACGCAATATTATAAACCAATTTTACTTCAGTAAATTTAATTTTTTAAAAAATGAAATCTTAAAAAGGAAAAAAAAAACAATTCTCAAAACTATAGCTGTGCCTGTAAACAAGAAATGTATTAAAACTGCACATTACTGAATCTGAGTGAACCATGTATAGGCATGCTGGGCTCCAGCTCAGAAATAGGCAGTGACAGATGGGAATTCGGCTCCTGCATAGTAGCGGTGCTAAGTCCTACATACAGGACAGGAAATTAGATGTCAGGGTTTAACAGATCAGCATCTGAAGGAAACCTGCTTGGGTTCAAACATCAGCTCTATTGCCAACTAGGTTGACGCTGGGCAACACAGAAAAGTTAATAACTACCTCATACAATTGTGTGAAAATAAATTCTGTTGACATATGTGGGGCACTCAGAAGAGTACCTGGAAATCCAAGAAATATATATGTGTGTGTGTGTGTGTGTGTGTGTGTGTGTGTGTTAGAACCTGTCCCTTCTCAACTGTTTAAACATACAAGAGATGTCCAAAAAGTATAGAGTCATATAATATGAAAAATAGAGGCATTTATGGATGGATTTTTTCTGGACAGTCCTCATAAAATCCACCATTGCTCCACTTCTTTCACAAATTTGTGCTTTTGCTGGATCATTCCTGACAACTTATAGCCATAATTACCTCACTATCCCTGTCAGGTACTCCACTACTTGCTCTGCTTTACACCAAAATTCTTCAAAAGTTTTGCTATTAATGTCTCCAATTCATCTTCTATTATTACCTTTTAAAGTCACGTCCAGTATTTTTAACCTCCCATCACCTGAATGAAACTGCTTTGTCAAGGTCACTAATGACTGCCTTATTGTGATGCTAAAGTCAGTCCCAATCTTATCTGACCAATCTGCAACATGTGATCAAACTCATTGTTTTCTAATCCTTGATAAATACCCCCAACACTTGGCTTCCAGTCTTCTAACCCCTTTTTCTTTTCCCTTCTTACTTCATTGGTTATTCCTTTTTTATATATTATTTTATTTTGTCTTTCTTTGTTTTTCCTTGTCTCCCAGATCACTTAAGGCTGTAATGGACACAGGGCTTACTTCTAGGTTCTCTTTTCTCTCTCATGCTCACTCAGTCCTTTGGTAATCTCATCTGGTCTGTGACTTTAAATACTGTCTATATGCTGAAAACTCCCTAATTTATGTATCTTATTCAGATCTCATTTTCAATTCTAATTCTTGAGTCCATTTGCCTACTAGGCATTTCCACTTCAATGTATAAAAGACATGCCAAATTCAACAGATCAAAAATTCAGTTCATAATCTTCTCTTCAACTCCACCCTAGAGACTTGCTTTATTGTAGCCTTCACCACTGCAGTTGATGTCAAATTCAACCTTTAAGTTACTCAAGCATCCCAGCTCCCAAAACAGAAAAAAAGAGAGAGAACTAACTTTGTTTCATTCTTTTCTGCCAACATATAAAATCCATCAGTAAATTCTGTTGACTGTTCTTTCAAAATATATCTGGAATCTGACTACTTCCAACCATATTTTTTGTCACCAGCCTAGTATGAAACACCTCATCAGGCTTCTCTAATAGCTTCCTAACTATTTTGCTTTATAGTCTATTCTCAACATAGCATCAAGAGTGATTCAATTATGAGCTTATGGCAGATAATCTTATTCCTCATCAAACTTCTCTCCAATGGTTCTCCAACTCACTTAGAGCTAAGTTAAAGATCTCACAATGACTTACAGTACCTTCATGATCTACCCCACTTGTTACCTTTAGCTCCTGAAATACTACTACTCTTCTTCTGCCAGGCAAACTGGCTGTCTTACTCATCCTCATGTGTTACGACACACTCGTGCTCAAGTGGTTTCTTGAACATGCTTCCCTAGCTCTCCACTGGACTATTTCATCTGCTTCAAGTGTTTGTGCAAATTTCAAATTCTTGGTAAGGTCTACCCTAGCATTATTTTTAATATTGCAATTTGTACCCAGTCCCACACTCCCAGTCTATTTTATGGTATTATATTTGTCTTATTTAATTTACCTATTATCTCCTAGCATATCACATAATGCTAATTTGTTAAATTTATTATTTATTATCTGGTTCCATTACTAGAATATAAGCTTCACAAGAATAGACATTTATATGTTGTTCCTAATATAGCCAAGTACAGAACACAGTGTCAGGCTCAAGAGTTAATGCTTGAAACTTTTGTAAGCATTTCTATTGAAATTCATAAATTAGTCAAGGATATGAAAGCATGCCATAAAGCAAACTGAACATACTAGGTAAAACAGTAAATTTTAAAAAATGTAATAAATAGTATGATATTTGGAAAAGAAATACACAAACTTTTTATCATGTATCATCTACATAGAAAACCAAATTTCAATTAACCTTAAAAATAGTGCTCTCATGTGCTAGTAGTGACCATTTAAGAAAATGTAATAGAAGACAAAAGGGGATTTGAGGGGATGGGTGGAAAAGGTGAAAGGTATTAAGAAGTACAAATTGCCAGTTTTAAAAATAGTTGCAGGGATGTGAAATACAGTATGGAGAATACAGTCAATAATATCGTCATAACTACGCATTGTCTCAGATGGGTACTAGAATTTTAGGGGAGATCATTTCAAAAACAAACATAGCAGAAATGTGAGAACATTATGAAGAAAATCATTACACATTATTGAAAGACACTAAAATACTGAAGTAAATTGGGAATAATACATAATATATACTACCGTTTCTATAAATACAAAAACAATTCTGTTTTTATTTCAGTTTCTTGAAGTTACTCCCCTGCAATTCCTCTCATCTTAGGTCTTTCATAATATTTTCTCTGCCTGCAACTACTCTACATTTTTGCCAAGGAGACCTTAAATGAGCTCTTATACTAAGTTACCCTATTTTTTTATATTTCCAAATTACTCTATATGTCAACTTTTAAACATGTTATATGTCTAGTTTCTAGTTCAATATTTGCCTTTTCCATTCAACTATAAGATCAATCACCATTTGTTCACTATTATATCCCCAAGACTCAATACAGTGCTTGAAAACTATTATAGTAGACTCAAAATTACTTCCTTTATTCATTCATTCATTAGTATTGTGTTTGGTTTTTAAAGATTTATTTAATTTGAATACAATACATTTTTACCATCTTCCAATGTTAATGAATAATAAAAATTCTAGTCAAAGTTGTTTTGGGTTTTATGTTTGGTTTCATACACTTTGATTAATCTTAGAGAAATGAAGTATGGATAACTTTATATGAAGAATTTTCCTGCCATTTAAGCAGGTCCATGCACAGAAATTACACCTTATTTTATTATTTCTTAACACCATGGTAAAGCAGTGCTTATACCATTTTGAGTCAAAGAAAACTGAGTTACAAAGAGCTTGCTTACCCAATAATATCTCTAGATCAGATACTGGCAGATAACATGCTATTAAGTCACAGTGAATAAAAAAGGGGGTTTGAATAATACATATCAAAACATTGTAGCCTCAAGTGTCACTAAATAAGAAAGGCTGAGATGAACATTTTTCAAGCACCATTAATAATCTTGTCATATACTTGTTCCATTTTGAGGGTTAGAGCAATTCAATAATTCACCACACCCACCACTAATCTTTCACTTTCAATGCTATTTACTCTGATGTAGAATATTAATTAAATCAGTTCTATACAGATATAGTCTCATGAAGTGCTAAAGCAAACACTTGAAGTAGTCTCATTGAGAGATATTATATCAAGCTCGTCTACAAAATCCCCTGAGTACCTGAAGAATGCATACTTTATGTTTTGAAAAAGTAGGTGCTGACATTTCAATTTACTCAAGTATTTTGTTTCATTTCCATAATCTGTTTTTATGTGCTGCTTTTTTCTTTTTAAAAATGGGAGTGAGTTGAAATAAATCACTCCGTTGCATAAGGCTTAATAATTGCAAAAGTCTATATGCTTTATAAAGCACTACTCCATTTTAAGAGGTGCTTGTAAGAAAAACTGACTGCAATATTTCTATGTGTGATGATCCTTTAGTGAAAAAAAAGTTTCCTAAACTTTAGCCAATTATAATAAAGCTGTAGCTATATCCCAGATGTTGTTGCCTTTCAATTTTCGTTCAGTGTTCATGGAGACCACATCACACAGTCTTCATAAAGCCCATTCTTCTAAGTTATCTATTACACGCAATTTCTGAGAACCTCTAAGGAATGCACTTGTTCTCCTCAAAACCCTCCTGCTCATCACCACCAGTTCTCATTTTAGACCACTAATGCTTCTGTCACAAAACTAACTTTGCAAACAAGCTACATTTTTCATTCTTCAAAGCATGCTTTCGATCAATTGATAATATTATTACAATATTTTCACTGAAGGGATAAGAAAAGTAAGCTGAGAGTATAGTTTAGGCCCCAGCCAAGCTCTAGCAAACTGACACCCAGAAAGCCAGCTCAGCCTCCACCAAAGTTACCCATCCTCTTTAGTGCCACAGTACATTCTGCTTCCATCCCAGAGACAAAAGGAAATTCTGCTCCAATGCAAGCCTTCATCATTTCTTACCTCAATATTTAACCCTTCTCAAGAGAGGGAATTTTTAATCCTTTTATAGGGAAATTACCATCTCCATATACTAAGTAGGATCTGGAAACAAAGACAATCATACTATTTGACATAATTTCCTGTGTCTTGCATTTAAAATACTAAATAGCATTGCATGTGGCATACTAATAAGGCAGCACAAGTTGGACTGTGACAGTCTCAATCTGGCTAACAGGTTTGCTTTTAATATTGGGATGAAGACACTATCAGATTTCCACATCCTTCCTGGAGTAATCTGTTCTTACAGTAAATACAAGTAAATGTTTGGATATGTAAAAAATAACATATCCCCCAAGGACAAATAATAGTTTTCAGTCATGAGATAGCATAAATCCAGATACAATAAAAAAAATAATTTCTCGAGCTCAGCAGGAATATAGTTTTGCATAAGATAAACCAAACTTCTCTCATTAAACAGAACATATCTTGGTTGGAAGCAGCTGCATTTTGATTACTTCTCTTCTTCAGGGCTACATTATAAGGAGAGGGTAGATATTTGCTTTATATATGCATGAGTGAAAGACCAAACCAGAGTAGTCAGCATCCTAATCAATGCAAACAAACACAGAGTCCAATTTCTACCCTCACCACTGGAACTTCCAGCAAACTCAAAAGTGGCAGTTTTTAAGTTTTAGCGTTTTAAAATTCAATCTTCCTAAACACACAAAAATATTGCAAAAACCTCAATAGTCAGTGGCTGTTTTTGCTTATCCCCTGAGAAAAGCTGACATACTGCATACCTCCTCTAACTTCTATTACTTTCCTTTCTGGTTGCCACTAATTAACCTCTTTCCTTCTAAATCTTGTAAATCATTAAGCAATTAATCATTCACTGAATTGGAAAATCTTTTCTATTGTTTCCCAGTAGTGCTTTTAATCATACATTACTGTCTCATCTCCCCTACTCAATTGTGTACTTGGAATGTACAATTGTGGAGGAGGACAGATTTGTGTCTTTCAAATTACCTTGAGCTGTTTCTCAGCACTGAATAGGTGACCAGTAAATATATGTTGATCCTATTCTATGAGCATATTCAAAATAATACAGTCTGTACTGTCTTCTATTAATCCTATTATACCATCTACAAGTTATCTTCATTTTGGTACCACTGAATATTAAATATTCTCTCTCAGTTAATGATGTCATCCTATTTCCTAAGTTATAAATACCCTAACTTTTAATAACTCTTTCTTATTTTCTCAGTTAATTATCCAAATTTTCTCAGTTGAAATTTCACCTGAGAAAAGCCTGAGTAACTTTACCTCTCTCTTCAAATCCTCTGTATTTCCTCCAGTTTGGGAGTCACCTGGAATATTTTAAAAATTACTAGTAATTCTCCATATCTTCAGTCAATTATTATAACATCACTGTTCATTATCTTACTAACTATCAATATATTACTAAACACAAAATTGATTTTGTCACCCTCATGTCTGAAACATTCCAGTGTTTTCTTATTAGAATTTATAACCTTAGTTTTGGCATCAAAGATCTCCACTATGTGGTTTCATTCTTCTCTCCAGTCTGACACCTATCAAATCATTTTTTTATGCAGGCTGCATCCTGCCATAGTGAAATTTCCACTTTTTCCTGGATACAACGTTTAATTTGTACATGTATATATTTTAGCATAAACAAAAACATGTCAGCACATTTTAGTCCTCAAAATCTCAAAGCACAAGTTAAATATTACCTCCATTATAAATTCATCCATGTGTCTTCTAGGGAGAATTATTAATCTCTAATTTATATTTCCATCGCATATCTCTATTACTGTACTCAGAGTGTTTATTGTTTGCTATTTGTTAATATCCCATTTTCTCCTTGTTCTTCAGTGAAAATGACTATATGTTTATATCCCATAAACTTAATTCTATTTCTTGAAACTCATTGATCTCATGGAAGATAAAAAGCATACAATTCCAAATTATAAAGATACAAGTTGAAATTTTAACTCTGTAATTTTATTCAAATTTAAGATCCAATGTTCACCAGCTATAAGAAAATAATTCAACCTCCTTGTAAATGCAATTACCTGTAATGCAGAGCTTATAACTCTTATCTAATTGTATGCGGATAATTATCAATGGGATGATACAGCTGTATGTAGTATATTCCCCTTAAATGAATATTTTTATTGTAACATATTAGAAAATGGTTGATTAAATAAATCTTTAACTTCAATGTTTTCATTATCTTACTACGTGTTTGAGCTTCTGGCCAAAGAATATGCACCCAATAACAGGTCAAGAAATAAAAAATACAAGATGAGTTTTCCTGTTTTGATGTAAAAAGTAGCAAAGAATGTTGTCTCTACCTCAACAATTCAAAAAAAGCTGGAGAAAACACAAAACCACAATTTCTCAAACGTATCAGAGAGCAAAGTTAAAAGGTACCCATTAGCCAGGCAAATTCTAATGAAAGACAAACTTCTGCAAAAAAAACAAGGTACAAAGATGTCATATCTGTGGCAGGGAGTAGGACCACCAGGTGAGAAAAGAAAAACTGGGGAGAGAACATGAGCTAGGAGTGACAGATGCAGATATGAGGTATTTGGAGCAAGGAGGGAACAGTAATTAAACTGCATATCTCTCTATAACTAAACTGCATATCTCTGCGGGTCGCAACCTCTTTGGGGGTCGAACAACCCTTTCACAGGGGTTGCCTAAGACCATCGGAAAACACATCTCAGATATTTACATTACGATTCATAACAGTAGCAAAATTACAGTTATGAAGTAGCAACAAAAATAATTGTATGGGGTCACCACAACATGAGGAACTGTATTAAAGGGTCGCAGCATTAGGAAGGTTGAGAACCACTGATCTATACCTTCCTATGAAGCAAAAATGTTCAGCCTACTGATACATGGACGGCCAAATCTGTCACAACCAGAACACAGGTGAAGACTTCGTGGCTGGGGGAAGAAGAGAGAAGTAAACTCTTTATTTACTCTAGAAGATAACAGGAAACCAAGATGGCTGAACATCATTTGAACCTAGAATCTGATATTGTTATCAAATAGTGATCTGTTACTGGTAATTGAAAGGAAAGAAGTTTCCATCAAAATGAAAAACAAATACATGACAGAGTTTGTCATGGAAATGAAGCACTCGAAGGCTAAGAAAACCATGTTTCTAAAGCCAAGGTCCTTCATAACCATCAAGCAGGATTAGGGGAAAATAAATAGTAAAATCCTGACTCAAAGATAATCCTGGCACACAGCTACAAGCAACAGTAATTTACTGTGTGAGGTGGGGCAAGGGCATGAAGAGAGAGACCTACAGCTGTGACACAAGTATGCAGGAACAGCTGAGAGCTGAAGATGAAGTACTTACACTGAGAAAACTGATGCAGCAACACAACCCAGACCCTAAGAACAAGACAAGAACATCCCAAACTGAGGAAAATTGAAATAAATGGTACACTAAAGATAATCACAAAATAGTAAAAACCCACATCCAGCTCAACTCCTGAGTGGATTGACTGAACCCAAACCTCACTAACAGATTGACAGAAAAAGTGGCATGACTTTCTAGGCACAAAATGTATTGATTTCCACTTTTACTATTTTAACATGGTGTCATGCAGTTAATCAAAGATTGAAAAAGCAAACAAAAAAAATGAAAGAGAAATAAAACCAAACAACAGATTGTCCAATATATATATATATATAATGTTTTTTTAAAATCTAATGGGAAATACAAAAGAGAAAATACATCCATCCACAGACAGAGAATGTTATCACAGAGTGAAAATTACATAGAAGAGTCAAGTACAAATGCCATATATGTTTTTTAAAAGATACACAGCAGAAGAATATATTTGGCAGGTTTATTAGTAAAGTCAAAACAATAAAAAATGTAGTAAATTTAAAAATAGGTCAATATGAAGAGTCCCAAGTGAAACACAAAATGAGAAAAGAAGGGGAAGAAAAGACAGATTATCCAAGAACTATAGAAATTTTTATATGGTCTTACAAATGTGTGCTTTGAGTTCTAAAAACAGAAGGAAAAGAATGGAAGAGAGGGAATACTTGACGTGATAATGGTAGAGAGTTTTCCAAAATAAAGATATAAATGACATATGACATATTTGAGAATCCCACTCAGGATATATTAACACACATACACACAAACATACCATGTGGAAACATTTTAAAGGCAGGTAGAGAAGGGGGAAATACACATTGCATACAGAGACCAAAGAATTTGTACAACAGTAAACTTCTCGCCAGCAATATGCAAGTCAGAGGACAATTGTGTGCCATCTCTTAAGTACTTAAAGTAAAAAGACTGTCATCTCAGAATCATAGGTCCCATGAAAATATGTTTCAAAATCAGAGTAAATACTTGTTTGTACCAACAAAAATTGAAAGAACTCATTGCCAGCAGACCTATGACATGAGAAACCTAAAAGGAAGTTTTTCATACAAAAGTAATCTGATACAAAACAGAAATGGGTTTGAACTCTTGGACGTAGTAAAAAAATAAAAGATTTTAAAAAACATTTTCCTTACCTTTAATCACTCTAATAAATCATTTACAGTCTAAAAAGTAACTAATAAAAACATTGTGGGAGTTATAACATGTATAAGTGAAATGTATGATAATAACAATACAAAAGATGTAAGAATGCCATTGGCAATATTGTAAATTTCTTACAATATATATGAGTGCTATCATATTTATGGAAAGTTAGTTGTGATATATTAAAGATATGTAGTCAACCCTATGGTAATCACTAAAAATTTATAAACATGTTTGTCAATGATAAAAGCAATAATAAAAATATATAATTAATGCCAAAGCAGGGAGAAACTTATACAAAGAAAAAAACAAGACAAATAGAAAGCAAATAACAAGACAGTGTATTTAAATCCAAATATGTATTGTATATCATTACATTGTGATCAACCAAAATAAATGTTAGGACATTTTCATATTGCATTAAAAGGCAAAAACCAACCAAAAACTGCCTATAAAATATTCACTTTAAATATTAAGTTATAAATAGATGAAAAGTAAAATAATGAAAAAAGTTAAATATTGAAAAATATACTGTGGAATCCATAAAAAAGTGGAGTGACTATATTAACATTAAATGAAATCGACCACAGAACAAATGATAGGGCTAATTTTATCTGCTAAATGCTAGTATTGCAGAGGAGCACAGATAAAACTTGAGGAATAACTGATGCCAGACTGAAATTTCTGAGATAAAAGCGACCCAGTGAACTTACTGTTAGCACTGCTAGGCGTAACTATGGGGGCCACACCAAAGTATGAGCAAATCACAAGGTAGAATGTCAAGTCAAGATGACCCCAGGTTGAACAGTAGTGAATTTTATATTAATATGTTGAAAATAACATCTTGCCAGTTTAAAAGACAAAATGGATTCAGTCCAAGTAAAGACTGATTTCTTCTCCACTTTAAATGAAACACTGAATTCTGTCCTTATTTTCCAATTTGTTTTATCTTACTATCTTTTTCTCTGTAGCCATGACTGTTACAGAATACTATTTCTCAAATTTTTCCATCTTCTGACAGTATAAAATCTTTTATAGTGCAATGAGCTCGAATAGGAATTCATAACCAATTCATCACACTAACATTTATTGATCTCCTGTTAATTGCTATTCCCTTAAGAAACTCAGTCTAATGCAGAATGTAAAATAATAATAATAATAATAATAATTAAAATAAGTTGTAGTAAATACAACAGAAGCCTGTAAAAGGCACACATATGGCATCAATCAATAACTAATTCTTTCAAGTTGTAGCAGGCTTGCTGAACACATCAGACAGACATATAGATGAGTTCGCCAGAAGTGGTGAGTGGATATCCCAAACAGAGGCAATAGCATGTGCAAAAACAGGAGGCTAAAAACTGCATAATCCTTGGTATTTGCTACATCGTAAAGTATAATTAGGGGAGTAGCAGGAAGTAAGAAAGGGATCAGATTCAAAGGGCCTTATGTGTTATACAAGGAATATGAAGAGAAAGAAGTGCCTTAACTGGAAGAAAAGGATAAATAAACATTTTTTAAAGATTATATTAGCAGTAGAGTGAAATACTACTAGAATGAAAGAAATTTAAAATCAAAGAAACTATTTCAGTGACAATTTCCTTGTTTCATCAAGGGTGACAAAGGCCTGAAAAGTACCAATAGAAGCGGCAATGGCATAGAGGGCGGTAGCTATTTTTGAGAATATTTAGGAAAAGTATGATTTAATGACTAGTTAGATATAGACATTGAGCATGGGTGGCATTTTGGAATGGCTCCTAGATTTTACCTAAGATACTGAAAGACTGGTGAGTTGTTATCCAATACAGGTTATATGGAGAAACACATTTGGGGTGGGGAGATAATTAGTTCAAGTTTAGAAATTCTGAATTTAGAGTCACCACAAAAATATACAAGTAGAAATGAAAATAGAGAGTCGTTGGAATTTTTACTTGAGTTGGGACCCTGCCAAATCAGTGACATTCCTTATTAAGGTGTATTTTCTATGAGCAGCTTCATAAGCATATCATGGATTAAGATTATAGACTCTGAAGCCAGACTGCCAGGATTCCTGTTCTCGCTCTGCCTCTTTAAGGCTGCATAACCTTGAGCAATTATTTAACCTTTCTAGGCCTCAGCTTCTTAATCTGTAAAATGGAAATAATAATCGTATCTATTTCATAGGAATGTTAACAAATAAGGCCTGAACAGAGAAACCATTCATTTCAACATGATATTATTCTGACTTTGTACAGGCCCATGCCATAGACTACATTTTGTCTTGATTGTATATCATAATGGCAGACAGGGTTTTTGGTTTTTAAATATTTTGTGAATTGATAAAGCACTTGAACCGTCTGCCTCTAATGAAGTAAGGTCCATGGCTTAACCTTTATTAATTTGTTTTTTATTTTATTCATTGTAGTGTGGTTTACAGGAGACACAAATCTTTTTAAAGCTGTCCTGATTTGAAATTTAAAATTTAAGTAGCTTGTTATTTTTCATAAAGGGTCATCAAATTTGAAAAAAATTTTTTTTATAATTTAAAGTGAGTGTAACATAACATTGGGTCATGAACAAAGGTACTCTTGTTTTAGGCCAGTACAATTCCGATGGAAAGAATATAATTTTAATTCTGCAAAAATATACCAACATTTTTCCTAGAAAAATGAATGTTTCACAGACTTACTCTATTGTATAATCCAGTAGAATGGATCATGAACTTTTTTTTTTGCCCCAGATGACTTTTCATCATCTTATTAAAGTTCAACGATTCTTTCAGAATCCCTCTACACTCCTACCCTTTGCACCTTTGCCCCCTCATTAACTTCTGCTTCTTGTCCACCAGTCTGCGATTTTACATTTCACTTTTCTGTCTCCCATTGCCATCAGAGGAGTTAAACATCTGACTCCCCTGGAGATCTCACATGAACTTGAAAAATTATGAAAAAAAAAACTATCTATGGTATAATTTTATTTTAAATGCTACAGTTATAGAGATGAACCTGAACATATGGCATAATTCCAAAGTCGGAGCAGATTTTATATGAATTAATGAATCTTTTGGGAAAAGAATCATGTAACTAGTTAACTTTTTACTTTAATTCATATCTAGAATATTATTTGAGTTTAGCTAGGAGTGATTAGATTCAAGGAATCATTCTCTTGGTACTTGAAGTAAGGAAAAGCAGAGATCAGCAAATAAGGGGAAAATTATTCTTTAGGATACAGTATCTACTGTTTAGTGGTTTCACCTGTACACAAAATTCACTTACATAAATCTCATCTTTTCTTACAGAATAAGTTAGTAACTTGGCAACACATTTTTACTAATTCTCAATGTAATATGAAACAATAGATATGATGAAAAATGTTATTTTTAAAACATTCCTATTTTGAAAAAATACAGTGATGACATCTTTGCCAAATACTAGGTACACACACACACACACACACACACACACACACACACACTACAAATAACCTCAACTCTTTCATATCATAAATTTAAAATACAATTAATGTTCATTATTAATATATTAAGGAATAAATTATTTTTTGTTATAAAAATGCAGCAGGCTTTTGGAGAAATAATGTTCTTGGCCCAGGATTGTTTTAAAAAGCTGTCCAAAAAAGCAAGAAATAATGCCATCTTTTTATAAATTTCCCTGTAGCAGGCAGAAGCATTCAAAATCATTTCATTTGTTCAGATGGTGAGGACTCTCTAAAGGGACTTAGACCTTTCCTGCAATCACCAGCACCTGCAGAATTTATTCTGGGGTTCAGTGCACACCTGCGAGCCTTTATCATCCAAGTCAGCAAGGCTGCTTAAAACCAGGGCAGAGGAATTATAAACTTCATCATAGGATTTACTGTCCTGTTTCCATTGCACACACCAGTGAGGCATCCACCCACGCACTCAGGGTTCTGATCTTCTAGTCCCAACACTACGGCTACCCCTTCCTTTGTGATTGCTGAAGTCCTGAGCTCTGGTCTTAGACACTGTTGCAACCGAAGCTATCTTGCCAGCCTTAGACTGACATGGATCTCAGCTTTCTTCATACATGATATTGTGGATTCTATCTTTGGATTTTTAGCTTGGAAATTTTGCAAGTACACTTTTTTAAAAAGAAAAAAGATTTGCTCCAGGAGGAACTCTTGATGGCAGTAATTTACAAAGCTCTCTTATAAACAATGTTTAATTTGATCATCATACCCATCCAGTGAGGTAGGCTATCAGCCTTGTGTCATAACCCTGCATTTATCTTTCCCTCCCTAATTTCCACAGCTGAATCTACTCATAATCCTCATGTATAGAACAAGGCTGAGTTTAGTTCCTAAGCCTGTCAACAGTGGTGGAAAGTAAAATTATATTCTATTGGAGGTTGGAATCAAATCATGTATTTTAAGCACAGTGATTCGGCCAAGATATCTAGGTTTCCTCATGTCCCAAGAATCATTAGTGCATTGACAGAGTTTTTAATCTGAAGAAAAGCCAGCATACCTTTTCCCTACAAAGCTAAAGCTAAGAGTTGATCCCATTCATAAATATTTTCATGTGTTTTGAGTTCTTCTCTATCATTTCTTTCTGTTTACTCAGCTCTTTACTTCATGGCCTCAGAATTAGGGTCCTGCCTTATACTCCAGACACTGACAGATCACTTACCTTCTATCAGAACTCTTTTTTTAGGAGGCTGGCTACTTGCCACTGTGTGTCTTCTTTATATGCTTCCCAACTAGGTCCCTGAAGACTATAAATTGATTATTGGAAACTAATAGGCCCCTCCTGAATCCCCAGTTGTTACTATGACTGAAGTCCCTTACTAACTCCATACCAGCTCCCATCCAAAGTGCATCTAGGTATTGCAATAATAAAAATAATACACTTGAAATTTTTACTGTTTTCCAGGCACTGTTCTAAGCCATTTATGTATAGTAATTGTTTTCTCTTCAAAATAGCAACTCTCTGAAATAAAAACTGTTGTTGTAATTATTGTATAGGTAAAAAAAATTGAGGCACATATGAGTTTAATCAAATAGTCAAGAAATAGTGAGCTAGATTTTAACCTCAAAGTAATTTCATTTCTGGCATTGATGCTCTTAACCAAGATTCATTAAATCCTTTTTGGATACGGACTTTGGACATTGCACTTTGAATAGCTGGGTTTCCTTTGCAGGGAAGGACATTATCCCCAGTCTTTGTACCTCAACAACATCTTGTACCCAACTCCCAACTTCAGCGCTGTCTTTCTTTAGTAAATTATTTTCAAATACGACCATAATATTTTTTTTCCACTTGAATGTAGGCTGGCCTTGTAACTTGCTTTGCCCATTAAAATGTGATGGAAGGAATACTAGGATTTCCAGCACTAGACTTTTAGAGCTTTGTAGCTTCTTAAAATTCTTCTTAAAATCTTTCTTATAGGTATGCTGCATGAGACCACTAGGCAACGGTAAAGCCCAAGCCAGCTTCGTGGAAAGGCCCTGTGAGGGAAAACTGGATCAACCCGGCTAACAGGCCAGCTGAGCCCTGCCCCTTGTCAATCCTACAGCAACAGAAATGACTAGATCAGACTGGTAGAAAATGTATCCAGTAGACACACACAGTCGTGAGAAATAAATTGTATTGCTGTAAGACAATACATTTTAGGGTGATTTGTTACACAGTACTAAATAACTGAAATGTGTTCCTAATCTTTAAGTGTCTGGATTACAACATACCTTATACTTCAGTGCCCTGAAGAGCACAGATATAAATTTTAGAAAAGGTGACAAAGAAGTTCAGAGAGACTTAATAAACTCTATTTGTGAAATACAAAGTCTAGACTCAATCCCGGGTCTTCTAAATTGTAAGTGCCATGGATTTTCCTATACCAATATACTATCTTCATCACTCTCTTTAAAATCAATAACAAAACAATGACAACAAAACAAACAGAAAACAAAAACCCTACATACTCTAGTAATTATGAATGATCTCTAACCAGCTTAGCAATAGGCCATTGGACTTTACCTGAGATGTTTCCCAGACATGGTCTCTACTGGAATTCCCAGTGCAGTGGCTAACACCTTCACTCCTCAGAAAACTAAAATGAATGCTTTTTGATGGAAAAACAAAAAGAAGGAGTATGTGTTTCTCAATGACAACCACTCTTAAAAAATTTATACAATATTTTTTACTTTTACCTTCTTTAAGTCTTCAATTTATTGAAAAGAAAAGATGAACCTATTTAGCACCAGTTCATGAAGTTAATTAAGACTTAGTAATTTGTTATTATTGCCCTTGTCTATAGTCTATCTTACAACTAGTTCACAAATGTCAGAGTCTTTCAAATATCTTTCGAAGGCCATAAATAAACACAAGAATTTCGTCTTTTATATAGAATTTTAAAGTAAACTTCTGAGGAAGAATTTTGTGTTCATGGTATTCAGGGGTTGTTGATTTAGAATAGACAAAATCCTGTAAGGAGTATGTGTTAATTAATTAAGCATCATGAGATAAATAACATTAGTACAACTAGAAGATTGTCTATATAACCATGCAAATCTGAAAGGAATAATTAAATTTCCTTGAGTGTTTTCGGTGGGAGTTTGGGCTCTTTACTATAAGATCACATTATAATGCTTTTATTTTCTAAGCAAACATTCTAGAAAAAAAGAAAGTTACATTACAATGTCCTCATTATTTTTTCTAAACTAACTTTTTTTTATTATAACCAAAAATTTTACTCCAAACAACAGCAGTCATTTGTCCTAAATATTCTTGACCAATTACAATGTCATATAATTTTATTTCTTTCTGTAAATGAGATTCATTATATATAAAACTAAATTTGACATAGGTTTTCTATCTTTGCATTAAGTTTTATATTGTTTTGATTGGGTGTTTTCTGCTACTTTATCTTAAAAATTACTGATTTGATCCTCCGTTTCATCTAATCTACTGTTGTTTCCCTCTAATATATTCTTCATTTCAGCAATTATATTCTTTATTTACTTACGACATTTTTTTGTTTTCTATCTCTTTGTAGAAGTTATCACTGAGTTTACTCTCCCCTTAAGCTCATTAAGCGTCATGAGAACCAGTGTTTTGAAGTCTGTGTCTGGTAGACTACTTGTTTCTATTTAGTTCTTTTTCTGGAGTGTTACTCTGTTTATTTATTTAGGACATGATTCTTTGTCTCCCCATTTAAGTTGCCTCTCTGTGTTTGTTTCTATGTATCAGGTAGGACTGCTAATCCTTCTGGTCTTACTAGAGTGGTCTTATGTTATAAGTGTCCTGTGGGGCCCAGTGGTGCAGTCTCCCTAGTCACCTGAGTTGGTGCCCCAAGTGTGTCCTGTGTGTGGGTTGTGGTTGAGCCTTGATTGTTGTTTACACGTCAATAGAAGGAGTTTACCCTCAGGTTGTGAGCATAGGTCATGACTAAAGTGGAGGAGCTGTTGTGCAGGGTCTATTCTCCAGAGCAAAATTTGCTTCTATAGGACTGTGGTACCATCTCAGTCTGCCCTTTGGGTATGTTGTCCTCAGAGGTGGCTGGCTGATGTTCCCATTTGGTCCAAAGCTGGCCACCAGGCATGTCAGCCCTGGATCTTCTGGGAGGAGTGCAGCTTCAGGCCAAGGTCAGACACAGTCTTGCCCTACCCAAAGACATATGGCATGACCCTCAAAGCAATTCACAAATGGCTCCCACCCTGAAGAGGCCAAAACACAAACTCAGGTCCACCATTGCTAGTGGCAGGATTAGGGCTGTTCAGAAAGAGGTTCGGGAAATGCTAAAGCCAGATACTGCTGCTTGGGGTTTAGGAAGCTTTGTGAGATTTTAGGGAAATCCTGAATTATAGGGCTTCAGTTAGCTAGACTTCAGGTTAATTTCAACAATAGGTGTTTTGTAGTTTAATTGTTATCTTGATGTGGTCATGAAAGGAGGAAAGCACAGTGTTTACCTACTCAGCCATCTTCACCAGACGTTCTCACATAATGTCATTTTTAATCCAGAAAAAAATTTTTTGGTTGGTTGGTTCCCTGACCAGGAAACGAACCCAGGCCACAATGGTGAGAGCACAAAAACCTAGCCACTGGACCACCAGAGAACCCCCTAGAAAACTGTGAAGTTATGAATGTCATTCTTTCCTCATGTACAACAAACACAAATTAAAAAAAATAGATGTACCTTAAAATCATAAGGTTTAAGTAGGATTTGCAAACAATACCTCTGATATGGGGCTAATCCAAATCATATAAAGAACACCTTTGACTCAACAACAAAAAAACAAACAACCCAATTAAAAAGGGGCCAGAGGACCTGAACAAACACTTCGCCCAGGAAGATATACAAATGGCCAACAGACATGTAAAAAAATGCTCAATTTCACTAGCTATTAGGGTAGCGCAAACAAAACCACAATGAAATACCACCTTTATACCTGTTAGACTGACTAGTATCAATAAGACAAGGAATAACACGTGCTGAAGAGGCTGTAGAGAAAAAAGAACCCTCAAATACTTCTGGTGGGAATGCAAATTGGTACACTTACTGTAGAGAACAGTGGGGAGATTCCTCAGAAAATCAGGAATGAAGTTACTAAATGACTTGGCAATCCCCCTTATGGGTATCTAACCCTCAAATTTGAACACTTTAGTCTGCAAAGACTTATGTACGCCAATGTTCATAATAGCACTGTTCACAGGGGCCAAATCATGGAAATAACCAAACTGCCCATTGATAGGTTACTGGATAGAGAACCTTTGATACACATACACAATGCAATATTACTCAGCTCCAAGAAGAGATAAAATACTGCCATTTGTGACAAAATGAATAGACCTTGAGATTATCATGCTAAGTGAAATAAGCCAGTCAGAAAAAACCAAGAACTATATGACTTCATTCATATGTGGAATATAGAACTGAAAGCAATGAAGAAAAAAACTCATAGACACAGTCAATAGTTTAGCGGTTATCTGAGGGTTAGAGGGGAGGGGGATGGGTGAGGAGAAAGGTGGAGTGAAATATAAGGTGATTGAAAGAGCACTGACTCCAGGTGATGAACACATAATGCAATATATAAACAATGTACTACAGAACTGTACACCTGGAATCTATGTAAATTTTACTAACCAATGTCACCCCAATAAATTTAACAATAAAAAAAGATTATTCTTCTGTCCAGGAATATATTCTTAGAAGCAATTTTTTTGAAAGAGCCATGAAGAATACTCTCCCTAAAAGAAATCCTGTATGTATTATTTCCCTCTTTGAACAATAATATTGTCATGTCTCCTTCTTTCTTATTGACTTACATAATATTAATAGAAAATTCACCCCAGCAAATTACTTCAAATACTATCAGAAAAAAAACTGCATGTTCAAAAACAGTAAAAATTATAAAGTTGCCACAAATAATTCATATATTTTCAAGAGTGTAAATTTAAACTTATAATGATAAAAATGCATATTTCACATGGACATCTCTGTTTTAACATGGATAAATCACTTCCTCTTTTTACAGCTCAGTTTTGAAACCTGTTTTTGTCTTCAAAGTAGTTGTTTATAAAATACCTTTTGGTCATGTATACTTGCTATGTTCAATGTCAATGATTCCTCAGTAGATGTTAATGAAAGTAACAGGTATTCTACATGCACTTATAAACACACGATGAAAATTAAATTGTGATTGTGAAAGACTATGTATACTGCATAGAGCTTTAAGAATAAATTGTTGATGAATTTATTTAGCCTAATAATAACAACATTAATCAGGCTTTCTTCAAATATTAATCAGTAATTTAAATACATTCTTCAAACTTTTATCAGTAACTTATATTCTGTTGGTCAGTTCATGCAGCTCATTATCATCTTGGGGTAAAGTACCACAGTTTAAAGTTGAGTCAATTTTAACAAATCAGGAAGGAGGTGATTTTTGTTTTTCTGTATCTTCAACTTCAGGAACAGCTTTGCCCTCCAACCCTCATTATTCTGATTCACATTTCATGTCTTACTCTAACAGGATTTAATGCTTAATTGGCTTTCAACTGGGGATTAGCAAATATTACCTAATATTTTCTAAGGTAATTTGCACTTTAACAGCTATACTTTTGAAAACTAAAAACTTTTCATACCAAAGGAATAAATCTGTAACAGTGAAAAGACAAGCTGTTGAGACTTATTTTAATATAACGATTCCCAGTTGAAACTCCATCAACTTTTCAAACACAGATAAGGTCCCATTCTGCATTCTCTTGAGGTAGAACTCTCTGACAAGGCTTCCATTAATGCCTCTTCCCTCTAATGATACTTCTCACATGAGTAGCATTTCTCCTTTTTATTACTAAGAAGTAAGGCAATTAATATTTTGACCAAGCTCGCACACAACTTTTAAAAATAAATACAGATAAATTATACAAGCATACTAATTAATGAAAAGCTGGGCAACTCTGCCAAGTTTTATGGCCCTGAAGAAATGTGCACTTCACTTAAAGTTTCTTTCTATCACTGTGGTGTTTCTTACCTGCCATATGTCAATTACTTCCCTATTAAACAAAATCTAGTCAGAAGACAAAATATAATGAGCTTAGGTGAAAGTTAATGATTTGGGACTGAAATTAGGCTTATCTTCAATAAGGTCTTTCAAGTTCACATCTGATGATGTCCGGTATGAGCAAGAGCAGATGGCACCGCACACAGGACACCTACCTGAACTGTGAGATCAAGGTGGCACCTCTATAAGTGTTCAAAAGTGGGGATTACAAAACTTCCAGGTTGGCAGGTACTTTCCCTGCTCCTGCACTTTAACTGTCATATAACTTCATCCTGGTTAAACATGGCAGATGATGTTTCAATCCCCCTGGATTTTGCCTTGCAATATCATTGGAAGAAATATGGAAGCAATCAAAATATCCTACTTTTCAGCATCAGTTCAGTCTAAAGCTAGGAGAAATATAAAAATGACTTGGAGCCAAAACATTCATAAAAAGAACTTTGACAGCTCTCTTTGGGATTAATCTTTGGAAGTTATTCTTTACATACTTCTTACATGCATCTCTTAGCCATGAACATATAAACCCTGGTATGTGTGTTTCGAAATGAGAAGGAACCTCTGTGGGTCAAATGGAAACCAGACAGAGAAACAAAATGAAAACCAGGTTATGAGCCTAAGTGATATGATGGAACTCTCCTTTTCTATTCTCTTTTAGCTTTACTTTCATGGTCTCTTTGAAGGTATCACTGTATCTGCTGCTGCCAGAAGTTTGTTGTGTGATAGAGAAAGTAGAAATAGTCATAGAGGAGGGAAGAATCTGGAATAAATGCTGGACAGTCAAATGCAAATTTTCATCATCAGGTAGAAATTAGATACTTGGGTTGCTTTTTTAAAATGATTTGCAAAATAGGCCCAAAGCCTAATGTGGGAGGAGAAAAAGAAAAAGTAGCAATAAATAAACATATATAAATAGAATTAATTAGCTAAAAAAGGAAAAACCAAATAAGGATTAATGTGACAACTCCTAGGTCATATTAAAAAGCCCATGTATCTCAGTTACTTTTCAGAACCTGATCTGCTATTCCATTTAATTGCCCAAGTATAAAATCATCAGTGTTGTGGGCAGTGGTATATTAAATGTAGTAACTTGAAAGAAAGAACTTTACAGCACTGAAGTGTCTCTTAGAAGATTAAGTCACTCAAGAAAAAAATGTTAGTGCAATGATTTTCTCTGAAAGAAAACATTGCATCATTATTTGATCTTCTCATTAATTTCCAAGCTGTGCTCAGCATTTCTATGGCAAAGAAAAAATAAAATAGACTCATATTCAGGAAACAGAACAGGCTATGAAAGGGGGTAGCTTTCAATGATGGGAAATTGATATTGAAAGGCCAATCCCACTGCTGTTTTGTCAACAGGAAGCTGTAATATAAAGTTTGATACACTCTTTTTAAGCTGTGTTCCCAGGTCCCAAAGACAAACTTCAGGTAAGGAAAGAATCCCCTGAAATAGAACGCTAAATGTATATGTAACTTTGCGGGGAGAATAGGAGTTCACTGCCTTTCATCAGAATTCACAAGGATTTATGATCCCAACAAATTTAAGAGCTACTAAGCCAGAAAATTTTTGAACATCTTTCCAGTTCTGTGCCTCTGAATTTTATATTCTTTATGTCAAGATAAAACTGATATTTTCTCATTGATATGCAAAGAATGGTCAGAAATTATAATAATACAGAGATGAATAAGTTGTATTTTTGAGTATACATAATATGCCAGACACTTGTCTTTATAAATATTATCTCATTTAATATACAAAACAACCCTATAAAGTAGTTATCTTTATTGCCATTTACATAAGAAAACAGGGACTTAGGAAACAGATGGCTTGCATAAAGAGATGATTATGTAGCCTCTTCCAAGAAACAAATAAAAATAAAACATGTCCTTGATAGTACAGGGCCATATACATAGTATGGGCAAAGAGAAAAGACTCATCTGTCTGCTAGCATTTTAAATTCACATGTTTTTGGATTAAAAACAAGTATCAAATGGTAAAAGAAAGAAAGAAGACACAGCATGTGTAAAGTTGGGTTATGGGCCAGACACCCAGAGCCAATAAAGACCCTTGGGGGTTTTGGGTACAGCTAGCAGGCAAAACCAATGTCTTACTCTCCAAGCCTCCCAGGATCCCATCTTTCCTCTAAAGTGCAATGAAGGTACATGTTTATTTTACCCTAGGGATAACTCTGCTAATGATGTTTTGAGAGATTGTACAAGTGCAGGGGATGATCTCAGGGGTAGCTTCACAGTGTGTGACCTGAGTAGTCACACAATGCCCCATGCTCAGAAGGGTCCTGTGATTATTTCCAATGCTCTGTTGTTGTCATCTTCAAATTTTTAATATTTTTGGAAAAGAAGCTCTATATTTTTATTTTATACGGTTCCTTGCAAATTCTGTGGACAGTCCTGAGTCTTGGTTTGAAGTTTACACATTACCTATTTTCTGCTTTGTTTAGATTGAATTGTCAAGTTTTATTCACATTAAGAGTTCCAGCTTTGAGATGAGGATGGAATACGGAGTAGTAAGTGTGACCCATAGCTGTCTACACTATACCATTAACTGTCCAACCATCCAAACTGCTGCCTACATCCTATTCTGTCCCTTTAATCCAATGTATGCTAAAGGTGGAAAATGCCTTAATTGTCATCAAACTGATACTTCCACTTTTACAGATAATTGGTTCAGTTCAGTGAAGCTGGTTCAAGCAATTCAAAAGGATTCAACTAATCCATTTCCCCTCAGGTCCTGAAAATACCTGTCATGCACAGAAACACAACTTGATGAGAGAGAATCATGCTTGATAGGCTGCCTCCTAGAGGTGACAGGGCTACTAGTTGGCATCTGAACATGCCTAAGCTTCTTAATCTACATACTTGTATTTCATGGTCCCTAAAGTGCTCAAATAAAACACTATATGCCCAATTGAATATCCATTTCCTGGATATTTTCAATGTACAGGGCACAGGAAACTTCATTCTAATTTAGTTTTTCTTAAACTTTCTAATACGAGAACCACTTCACTAAAGCACAAAACGCCTGCCTCTTACTAACACTACTAATCAAACATTTTTTATAGATGATATCAGGATTGAGAGAATATATTTTAAAACTGCCTTGTAAGCTGTAGAGAGTAATAAAACATTGACTACTCTTTTAAGAGTGACTATTTTGAGTATCTTTCCTAATAATGTGCATGTGTGAGATAATGTCAATTTAGACAATGAATAGTTTATTTAAAGTTATGTAATTGGTTTGAGGGTTGACGCATATGTTCTCTGTTGAACAACAAAAAACAGAATAAAAAATATTTACTTAAGAGTGGTGGTAAGGTCTCTCTGTAATGAAAGTTCTGCCCCACAGGTCACATAAAATACCGAAAACATTATCACTAAGAACATAGTTTCTATAGCTTAGAAGTCCAGGCATGGCATAGCTGGTCCTCTGATCAAACTCTCATGAGGCTGCAATCCCGTGCAGGCAGGGCAGCATTCTCATCTGAAGGTTCACCTGAGAAAATATATGCTTCCAAGCTCACTCAGTCTTTCCCTGTAAGACTTCCTCTGTGTGCAAACACTATATATACTAGCATCTCCTGGGAGAGGTAACATATTAAGAAATACATTGAATTAGTTTAAGCTTCTCAATAACTACATAAGTACAAAGCCCAGAGGAAATGGTGTGGTGATGAAACAAATTTTGTTATTAGTTTGATTTATAGTATTATGGTGTTTCTAAGGAGAGTAGACACAAAGGAAGTGCTTAAGAGGGTCCCAGAGCATCCAGAGAACAGCATAATGCCTCTAAATGTTGGAGAGAGATACACAGATATATCATCAAGGTGTTTGTTGAGGGAGATGAGCAGGAGCACAAGGGGAAGTAGACTGTCATTTTCCCCTCCTTATTGTTTTTTTCTAAGAGTCAATCCAGTCTGAGCATTAAACATACCTAGTTGTAAGAAACAGGGCAAACATGTATCAAGATGGGCACAGTAAACTCTCTAGTTACTCCGGGTCAAGTCTTTGAGATAAGGCAAGATCCAAAGGTCATGTACTGCCTCAGAAGAGCTGTTCTTCATTAGGCATGTCAATGGAATACAGTAATGTCTCATGTATAAGTAGTACATAACATGAACCAGAAATTCTAAATGTATATAATCTCATTTAATCCCAAAAGAACTGTTTGGGTAATTATTACCATTTGTGGAAGATACACTCAATGGTGACCCCAATGAGTCATGCCCTAATAACTCCCCTCCTCCTGAGTGCAACTATAATCAGTGACTTACTTCTTACCAGTAAAATACAGCAAAAGTGATAGGATATCACTCATTTGATTAGATTATGTTAAACATCACTCCTATATTATATAAGATTTCTGTTTTAGCAGAATATAGCTAGTGTTTTTTCTTGCTTACTTGATGAAGTAAGCAACCACATTGAGGAAGTTTATGTGTCAGTAACTTGTGGGTAGCTTCTAGAAACTACAGGACCTAAGAACCATCAATAGCCAAGGCCTCCAGTTATACAATCTCAAAGAAGTTAACTCTGCTAATAATTTCAGTATACTTAGAATCATGTCTGTCCCCATTTGTACCTCCAAGTGAGAATCTAGCCTAGTTAGAACCTTGATTGCAAACTTGTATGACCCTGAGCAGAGAACCCAGGTCAGCTGTACCTAGATTCCAGACTTACAGAAACAGTGAGATGATAAATGGATGTTATAAGCTTCTAAGTTGTGATAACTTTTTACCCAGTAATGAAAAGATAATATAGCATTCTGTTTTGTAATGAGACTTAAATATCAGAAAAGATAAGTATCCTCAGTCATCTACAGACAGGAAAAAAAACTGCTCTCTTCAGTACCAAAGTCTGTGTTTCATCAATTCTCATCTATGCCGTCAGGCAGTGAACTCTGGCTCCTTTCCCTGCAATCCCGATTTCCCAGTTTTTCTCATTTATCTTGCTTTTCCTCCATCTCCTCAAATTTCAGTTATCCTTTAAATATGTTACCCTCCACCAATACCCTCCAAGGCTGTCTGTTGAACCCAGGCTTAGCATTAAATTTTGGATGCTGGTATACATCCTTTTGGTTTGGCTAAAATCTGAAATTATATACAAAAGAAATCTGAAATTATTTCAGATTTTTTTCATTTAAAAAATTATGAATTCAATTTTTGTTATAAGATGCAAAACTTTAACAAAACTATAATTTCTTTCATGGAAAAGAGGAACTTTCAAGATGAAAATGTTCTTCAAGTTTTCTTATTTTTATGAACAAAATTAATGCTTTCTTTACTGTTATAGTGTTGCAATTATATCAAAAGAACTAAACAGCTATGAAAATACATTCTACTTTGTCACAGTTTGAATGTTTGGGTCTCCCCAAAATTCATATGTTAAAGCCCTAACCCTCATTGTGGCTATATTTGAAGAAGAGGCTTTTAAAACAAGTAATTAAGGTCCAATGAGATCATTAGTGCCCTTCAAAGAATAGACATCAGAGAACTTACTTTTTTTTTCTATGCACATACACCAAAGAAAGACCATGTGAGAACGGAGTGAAATGGCTGTCTTCTGCAAGACAGAAAAAGAGACCTCACTACAAACCAACTCCTACTGATAGCTTGGTCTTGGACTTTTCAGACTCCAGAACTGTAAGAAATAAGTTTCTGTTATGTAAACCATCCACTCTGTGGTATTTTGTTATAACAACCCAAACAAACTAATACATACACCTCTCATGGAAAAACAACACAAAACAAAACAAAAAACAAAACAAAAAAAAAACTTTCAGAAGTAGCGTACAAAAAAATTATTTCTGCTTCAACATTAAGGCTTAAATAATCAAAGCTACCACATCTAATTAGCTGAAAATATTCTATAAAATATAATTCCCAGAGCACCATTTCCCTTTAGAATCTGATTTAATATATCTTGGGAGGGACTTTGGTATCTGTATTTTAAGCACTGAAGACCAAAATACCCTCTGATTTATTTTGTTGCTGAGATGCTTGTTCCATGCATTGAGAAGTATTGCTCTAAGTGTTCTTACAATACTAAAATATCTTAAGTATTCTTATTTAAGTATGTGTTTATAATGAATAATGATGGAAAAGGGAAATATGCTAAGTAATTCAAATGCACACTTATTTATTATTCAAGATTAAAAAAAACACATTTATTTAGAGGTAATAACTTTCTAAAGGTTGGTGTGTGTGTATATATTTATATATACACACATGTATGTATATATGAGGGCTGTCCAGAAAGTTATCCAACCATGTAATATGAAAAATAGAGGCATTTACATCTGGATTTTCCCTGCGTACCCCTTGTACATGTATACGAGTCCTGTCTGGAAAAATTCCAGCCATAAATGCCTCTTTTTTCATATTGCATGGCTGGATACTTTTCAAATTCAATAATCAAAATGTTTATATTACAATAAAACCACAAAAATGTTGCTTAAATTAATTTTTCTACTTATTTGCCATATTTATTGTTACCCCCAAATAAAGTACACACAGAAATATTCCTTTTAATGCTTATATATATGTATTTAGTATTACAAAAAAAAAGAATCATGGATCTAAGAAACTGAATAAGAAACAGATGCTGGGAAATTAGTGACATCTAAAATGCAGACTACCTTCCTTTCTATTATAAAGAGACCCACATCAGGATTCTTATTGTGGTGTATTCTCTCAACAGAAGTTTTATTTGTTTGGTTTGGTTTTTTGGGTTTTTTTTCTAGTAATGAAACCCAAGTCAGGAAGCTTTCAAGTGGTTAATACCCTTACAAAGACTATGAATTTTTTTAGGCAAGTGTTATTTTGAAAATGCCTGCCCTACTCAACAATTGTTTAAGGTCACCGAAGTAATAAAACTTTTCACAGGGTTCCCTGATGGCCTAGTGGCTAGGCATCAGCGCTCTCAATGCTTTGGCCTGGGTTTGATTCCCACCCAGGGAACCATAAAAAAAATAAAAAATAAAAAAATTTTCAAGCCCTGTTGCCCCTGTCATACCCCTTCTGGTGCCCAACATGATTCTGTACAAGCAGATACATGAGCTTCTTGCTAAAAGAGTGCTCTTTTAAAAAAACTTACTATTTATTAAATTTGGGGTTACTCAGAGCATTCCTTACACATGCCCTTCAAATCTTCACTTTGTAGATTCTCAGCTGAAAGAACAACTACAGGGATATGAAGAAAGACCTTCCTTGCTAAGACAATTGTGTTGAGACTTCTTACAAAAAGATAATGAAACAACAGGTCATCATTTTTATGCATTAATTTCCAATTGGATTTGAGAACCACAATATTTTGGTGTCCTGATTTTTTGAAAAAAAGAAAAAGAATGACTATCTTACATTTATTAATGTGATAACCAGTCAAAAACCCAAGCAAAGTGAAGGAATAAAACAGATCTAACATATATTAAATACTTATTTTCCCTACGTTTGGAAGAAAATTTCAGTTTTTAAAAATAGTTTTTAAAAAACAAGCCTATACAACATAAACTTGTGGATTAAAATAATAAACTTTCTCTTAGCATTTAGTTAATTTTTTCAGAATATCAGAGTCTGCAATTTTCTTTCATTTTGGGGGAATTTTTTCCCCCTCTTTCTCTCTCTTAATTGTGATTGATACTTTTCTTAATCTGTAAACCTTTAGGATTTAAACCTAGTTCTGGCTTTCCTTCTTTTTTATTTTTTAAATCAATTTTAATTTCCTCTTTTTTCCTCTGGTTGAATCTCTGATACATAACACAACCTCTCCCACACATTTTAATAATGTTCTATTGTTCTACATCACTACTTCAACAACAATTTCATAGATCAGTTATTAAATGCACCCTCAGTAAAAATAATCTCCCAAACTTGCATGATTATTATTTTAGAAAAGTAAAATTTTTATAAATTGTAAATTAATAATAATAATAAATTAATAATAACAGTAACAATAACAATAAATAAACAAATTGGGCCCTAAATATGAGACACTGATTTAGATATTCTCTCTCTTATCTGTAATGTTGTGTTTAATGCACATTCATGGAGAACATACAAAATTTTGTAGTTAGTTTAGAGTATATTAGTGGGTAAAACAATAACTAAGAGAAAAATTAGATTATAGACTATTAATTGATGGTGAAATTTTGCTGCATTTCAGTAAATACTAAGTTCTTTATAATAAATGTGATTGTTTTTAATCAAGCTTTCCCCCTTAGTTTTAAGCTTTTTTAAACAAAAGTCATATGTCATTTATCTCTTCATATACATGAACAGTATCTAATCAATTTCAATAAATTTGATTAAAAAATGTTATGTCATAATATCTGTGGCCAATCCTCCCCAACTATTCTTACCTAATACAACAAACTTCCATCTGTTATTAAATTATAAATAGTGCATTAGTGCATTTTATTCATTAATTATACATGTAATTACTATTTGAAATCTAATTGCCATGAGATGCAATACCTATTGAACCTTTTTAATCTGTTCCTTTACATATTATTATGTAGTACCCATACCTAAAAAATAGGGTCATAAGACAGAAATTATGAAGTCTGAAATTTACATTTCTGAAGTTGCCACTGTTCGCCTCTGTTGGCAGCACTGTATACAACTCAGTAAGTTTTCATAACTTTGGTATATCTGTGTCTGACAGCTGTGTTTGTGTCAACATGTGGTAGTGTCTTGCTGAGTGGCATTCATTATTGTGTGCCATAGGGAAATGTTAGAGCTTGAATTAAAGCAATTAACAAACATTAAATTTCTTGTTAAACTTGGCAAGACTGGAAGTGAAATCAGGGACATCTCAGTCCAAGTTTATATGGATAATGCCATGAAGAAAATGGCAGTGTACAAGTGGATTAGATGTTCTTCTAAGGAGACAGAAAGTGTCACTGATGAAGAGAAGTCAGGGCCAACAGTAACAGCAGAACTGACAAAAACATAGCAAAAGTTCATTGAATTTTGCATCAAATTATCAGCTTACTGTGAGAAGCATAGCAGACTAAGTAAACATTGAAAGAGAAACAGTTAGGAAAATTTTAACTGAAGATCTTAGCATGAGAAACGTGTGTGCAAAAATGGTCCTGAAGGAACTCACTGATGAACAAAAGCAAAGGTGAGTTAAATTTTGCCAAGACCTTTTGGAGAGGCAAGGTGATGTTTTGGGCCATATTATCACTGGTGATGAAACATGGGTGTACCAATACGACCCTGATACAAAGTGTCAAAGTGCACAATGAAAATCAGCCAATCCTAAATGACCAAAGAGTTCTGTCAGTCCAAATCAAAAGTCAAAATGATGCTGTGAACATTATTTGATATCGAAGGAATTGTTCATTATGAATTTGTACCAACTGAACAGTTGACCAAGTTTACTATTTGAAAATTCTGCAAAGGCTGTGTGAAAATGTTACACAAAAACAACCTTAGTTTTTCTCCAACTCACGGCTTTTGTATTACACCAACCTACCAGCTCACACAACACTGTCTTGTGATGGAATTTTTAGCCAGTTAACAAATAACTGCATTGGAATGCCCTCCCTATTCAACTGGTCTAGCCCCCAATGACTTTTTTCTTCACCTGAAGATAAAGGAAATATTGAAAGGAAGACATTTTGATGACATTCAGGACATGAATATTCATACAACAACAGCTCCGATGACCATTCCAGAAAGAGTTCCAAAATTGCTTTGAAGGGTGGACTAGGTGCTGGCATCAGTATATAGCTTTCCAAAGGGAATATTAATACTTCAAAGATGACAATAGTGATATTCAGCAATGAAATATGTAGCATTTTTCTAGGATGAGTTCACGAACTTAATTTTCACACCTTGTAGATTCTGTCAAAAGCATGTCTCTATAATTTAGAAGAACTTAAATCATAAACAATTATATTTACTATGTTACATTTAAAATAAATGACTTAATGCTATGATTTAGTAAAATTTTTAAGATTAATTGCAAAAAGATTCAGTGACCAAATTCTCAGAAATAAACAATTGTCACAAACAGCCACTAATGCTTAGTCCTTGAAAGTTTCACCATTTATAAAGCAACAAATATGACTTTCACATAATCAGTGATGTTTGCATATTCATTACCTGCAAATCACATCCAAGTTAACTATTGAAAGGAGGGTAAAATCATTCCCAGCAGGTCAGGAAAAAAATAGTACTTAAAGGCTTTGTAGAGATAAATTTGAATACTATAGTCAAGTCTTTCAACTTCAATTCTGAGGTTTAGCCTAGGAATTCTCAGTCTTTGGATTAACGTTCAGAGTTTTCAGTCCATTGGAACATAAGATAACATACATTTTATATGAGTACAAAGAGATGTAACCAGTAACAGGATGTGTAAACTGTGTAAGTAATTCAAGGGTTCTGCATTGGTTTAATGTCTTGCTCTTACTGTTGTTAAACTCTTCACAATTTTAACTGTGAACCTGTGTGCTGTTAAGTCAAGTCCAATGGGACAATGGAGCATGCCCATGAGAGGCGATACAATGAGAGCATACACAGTCTCAGGCCGAAGAGTGTGGTAGCAGCATGTATACCTGGACACATGATATGCATGTCTGGGCCTGTCTGTGGCACCACATGGCCCAAAGAGAGAGCTGAAACTGGGGCTTAGAGCCAGATTGGTGGCAATAATAGCAGTGATGGCAACTGCAGCAGCAGAAGTGGCAGCAGTAATGAAACACCAGCTTGTCTGTGCATTCCCACAGCCCTTTTCTGCTACATCTGCACAGACACTTACTATCCATCCTGTATGCTGGGAAAAGAACCTCCGATGATCAGGTAGTAAATATTGTCAGTAAATTGTAACAAATAAAAATGTACACATGATTGTTGCAATAAAGCATGTCATCAAGCTATTAAAATTATTGAGGAATTAGACCCTGATTTTGATAATTGCTTCCACACTACAAAGCAAACACCCATAGGCATAAGAATAGAAACTGAATTTAAAGGTTTTCACATTTGATAGAAAAGGACATTATTTTCATGTGAAGGTTGAAATGAAAAAATTATTTACAAGGAATTATTTTTCATTAACTTACCTTGCAATTGAAGACAGTGATAGAAAGCATAAACAGGCACTTTGAATTATAAACAAATCATGAGATCACATTTTTCATATAACAATCACAAATTACAGTAAATGTTAAAGACACATTAAAAAGCTATTGTACAAATTTGCACTGAATATTAAGTTTAGACTTACATGAAATTAATTTCTTATAAAGAATTAAATTTTTAAAAAATTATTCCTCAGGAATCAACTCTGTATATAATTTTTATTTTGAAATAATTATTACAAAGTTATTCCAGCTCCAATAGCAGTTATCATCAGCAAAATGACCCCTCTAAAAATAAAACTTATCAAAAGTTATTTGATAATTATTTGCAATTAATATTATTTTCATTTATATAGATTAAAAATAAAATTGCTGAAAGTATAAGTTTGATAACCTAACAAAGTTTAGAAATGCAGGTCAGAAAAATCAAGTTATCACATTAGTAAAGTATTATTATTATATAATCCCATATAATAAAGTATATCATCACCATTATAAAAGTTGTAAGACCAAACTATTATTTTTCTTCATATTTTAAGATTATGTTGTTCTTTATATGTGTCTACTATATCAACTATGTTTTATGAGCAATAAAATATTTTTAAACAAGAAAGTTTTATATTTAGGTATTTTTAACTAAATATTTTTCTTTCTATTTTGTGAATAAGGGGCTCTGATTTTCATGGATTGGGCCAAATAAATTACATACTCAGCCCTGTATAGAGACATCTTAATTCATTTTTACCCATTCTTGCCATTTCATTGACCACATCTAAATTCTCCATATCAAAAATTTTGTAGTTTTTAACCTAGTGTGGTTTCTTCTAGGATATACTAATGTTAGATTAATATTAGAGAACAACCTCAAGCAATGCACTTGATATTCTTAAAAATCTTAATTATTTTACCTGTAAATGTTAGATAGTATATTATATATTATAAACTATAGTGCTCCATCAGATATAGGCATTATGAATGATGAAATACCTTATATATCTTATAAAATATCCTTAATATCTTTCCATGAAAAGTTGTTATGCACAGCAGCACATTTAAGGCTCTGCACAGTCCTACAGAGTCTTTGTTTAACCAGAACCTGTACAAGTATTTGACCGTGGGCCCTTTTAAAAAATAACACTATCAACTCACTCTGTAGCTGCCATTTCCTGGACGCTATTTGAGAAACACGCACTAATACAATGGTTCTTTCAGGTTTCAAATTCAGTTTTTGTTCTTTAAGTCAAAATGTTCCATAATGTAGGCTTATTTTTACAATGCTCAGGTAGGATGGATATTTGTAGTTGGTACTTTCCAATAAATCAAACTTGAAAAATATACATGTGTGAATTTGCAACCACTTAACTATACGAAAATGTTTTTTCTTGCCATAAACACTTCAACTCTCAGAGAAGAAACACAAGAGATGGTACTACCAATCATTGTTATTTTTTTATAGAAACATACTAAAAACATAAACCTTTAACCAAATGTTAGGATATGTAAATTGTCCATTCGTGAGAAATCATTTGGTTGATAGATAATTCATATGATCATGTAAATGTATATTGTGAGAGTAATTATATATTTTAAAATGCATATGAAAATTTTGCAATATCATAGCATTACACAATTTTAAAAATATAATGAACTATATTTACTTTTCTCTCTAATTATGCCCAAAGGTTATCCTTTCAGCAATAGTTTTGCTATAATATTGTCATATATAATCAATGTAGAAAAAGCAAGGTTACCATAACTTAGAAGTTAAGAGAGCTGAAAGTGGAGTCATGTTTATGGCTTGAATCTGTTTTCTGCCAACTGATGTGGGGCAATTTATCTTAAAGTATTTTATTCATATATAAAGTAAAGCTTAAAATAATTCCTACCTCTTTGAATTGTTTTGAAAAATTAAATTAAAACATAGAAATACATTGTAATAGAGATTGAAACAAAAAGAATTAGAAAGAAACTGAAACAAAATAAGAAGTAGATAAAAACCTAAGGTGGGGTTCCCTGGTGGTCTGACGGCTAGGCTTTGGCACTCTCACTGGCCTGGATTTGCTTCCCAGTCAGGGAACAAAAATAAAAACAAACAACAAAAAAAAAACATAAAAATAAAAATAAACTATTATAATACAAAACCTAGCATATATAAATCTTTTTATTATCTTCAAAGGGATAATAGAGAATGCGATATCTATGAAACATATACGGAAGTTATGTGTGCGTCTCTGTGTATACATATATGTGCATATCTATCGGGGTGCTAAAAATGTACACACATTTAAAGAGATGTTATCTATATATTACTTTTTGAATTTGAATTGAATTACAGTAGCAATGTGTAGTAGGACATTAGCACTAAAGATGGCATTAATCAAATGAATGTTAGCATCACCATGCGACAAGCAGGACAATCAAAGAAAATGGTGGAGGCACTGTTGTCATTCAAGGAGCACGAGACCATTCTGAAGTGGTATTTGAAATTTGAGAACATTGTTTGAATTTTCCCCATGTTCTTCTGACTTAATGCCCCTTGACCTTCATCTATGGAGGACCTTAAAGGATGTGGTGTACCATACAAAACTGGTCACACTGGCGGTACTTCAGGAAAAAATTGAAAAAGCATGTAAAGTGATACAAGTGGACACTTTGGTCAACATTGTTCAAGCAGTAGTTTGCCATAATCCGAAGTTTTTGACCGCTGATGGTAACCTCTTTGAGCACCTCTTATAATTGCAGAAGTCAAATGTGACTTGAATTCATCTTTTGAAATTGGCATATATTAAGTATTACAATTTTAGTAGTTTTTTCCTCTCTTAAAATGTGTATATATTTATGGCACCCTCTGTATATATATGTATATATATATATATGTATCTTATAAGAATGTAAACAATGAAAGCAAAAATAAAAAAAGAAATGAATAGAAAACATAAGATAAATGCAATGACACCACTGGAAAAGTAAACAGAAAAAGAAGGAATAATTAAAATCAAGGAATCAATTGAGGTGGTTGAGTGTGCAAATAATAGCATTTTTAGAAAGAGCAAATAAGGAAAATGGAGAGAAAAAGTAATAAATGACATAATATAAGAAAATTTACAGAATTCTCGAGATTATCTTCTAGATTTAAAGTGCTCATTAGAATAATAAATGAAAGAAACCCACACAAACTCATTATTATATTTCAGAATATGGTTTTTAAGAGAAGAGCCTAACAATTTAAAGAAGAAAAGCAAATAATCTATATAGGATATGGAATGAACTACAACAGTACAGAGTAAGGAAGAAAAACAGCATTTTCATACATGCACATTTTCGATAAATGTACCTCTATAACTTGAAGCTACTTCTTATAGATTCATCCACCTGGAAGTTACAGAATGCTTCAAGAAACAAAGCAGTGAAAAAGAATTAGAAGTTACCTTGAAAACAGATGATCCAAAGAAAGAAGGAGGTGAACAGAATTCACGGGATGGTAGCGAAAGCCAGTCTTAGAAAACATTTGTGCATCTGGTCAAAAAGAACAGGCAGTTTAGATCAAAGAAGGGAGACAGAAATCTCCAGGAGGAATCTCTTCAACAGAAAATAAATAAAACTGATAGACTACCAGAGATATTAGGGTATTGGGTGCAATTTAGCAGATTTTCCAGGAATTTGGAGTAAATTAGTAATGTAAACTCTGAATGTTGATTTAACAAAAATTGGGATATGTTTGTTTTGGGAGTACAGCACAAGAGGACAGCAAGAGGTGATCTGAAAAGTGATACAACAAAAGTAAAATCTCAGTGTTGATTTAAAGAAGTCAAAAAACTTCTCCAAAGTTTGGAAAAGCAAGATAGAAGTATATATGCTGAATATATGAACATACATATATATTTTTATATTTTTCTTTTCCAAATTGATAGCCTTGAAAAGTAGAATTGAAAAGTAGGAAGGAATAAGGTAAAGAGTGTTATTTTTTTATAGGAATGGTAGTACTATTTGACTTTGTTTAAACTTTGTTTAAATATCATCTTCATAAAATTAGAAATTAAATTATAAAGAAAAACAGTGATATCATGCAAAATGCTTACATATTTACCCAATTGAAGTTAAGTTTTCAAAAAAAATCTATTTTGAATATCGGTCTGTCATAAATTTTTAATCTGAGGGGACTTTTTTATGCCACTCATAACAATTATGGGACATATTCCCTTTAATCCATCCGTATTTAATCAAGGAATATAGATTAATTTAACTAAAACAAGAGCATTTTTATACCATGTAGAATCAATAAAACGAACATTATAATATCTACTTATTTACATTATCTACAAGAGTGTTTCTTAAATCCAATGTGCATTCAAATCACCAGAGAATCTTGGTAAAATGCAGGTTCTGATTTTTGTAGCCCCGAAGTGGCACCTGAGATTCTGCACTACAAATAAATGCTCAGATGATATTGATTCTGAGGGTCTTGGGACTATAATTACCAACACAGCTTACCTCTTCACACTGAAAATAATTATAAGTTATATATATTTATTTCATTTAAAAAAACTTAATTAAATAATTTTTGGAAATTTTAGATTTAACATTAATTTCAAGATTCCTCAGTGTACTCAAAATGCTACAGTTATCAGTCTCCAAGATGGAAACAGTTTCCATATTTTCTTGCTACTGTTGAAGAAAAAATTATTTATGACATTTATTAAAGAATAGTAAGGCAGGCTTTATTCAGGAACATAACTACAATTTTTTAGCTGGGGAACACATTGAACTAAACTCTGAATACAAAAGGAAAAGTAAGGATTTATAGCTTAAGGGCAGAATGGGGTAGTCCAAGAATGGGAAATTACTAGAAGGTAGGTAAATTTTGAAAAAATTGAACTAATAGTATTCTTGCTGAAGGCAGGCAAGGTGAACCCATTCTTGCTAGAAGTGGAAGTGGACCTAGGACAGAACCCAAGGTTACGGCCTAATCAGAAAGAAGACTCAGAAGAACCTCACTACAATTAGGGCGAGGAAAGAGTCTTTGTCATCTCATAACCCATTTTTCTGAGGGGTGGAGAAGAATAATGTATTAGCATTTGATACCACATATATAGCAAAAAAAAATAATAATAAAATGAGTTAAATATGATTTTAATTTATTTTACTTTGAGAATATAAAAGAAATAAAAAGCTTCCTAATACAATATCTTGGGTAAAAAAAGAAAAGCATAAATGATTAATTCTTTCTATTATTTAAGAATTGTGGGGGGATAAGGCAAGATGGTGACTGGAGAGGAGGTCCCTAAAGCCTCTCCCAGAAAACACAATTGAATGGCCATCCAGGAGCCAAGAAAGAGGACCTTGAGTGACAAAACGGCTGTTGAGAAATCCATAAATCGCAAGTAAACACCTGAAGGTTGGAGAGAAGGGGGCGAGTTGGGGAGAGGGAAGGGAGCAGAGACTACAACACGACCTGAGCAGCACAGTTTGGGGGAGGGGAGAGGCCACAGGGGAACTGGGCTTTGGAGCTGCATGCTGGGGATTGAGTTTGGAAGCCAGCCTCTGGAACTTGTGAGTGGTGGAAAGGCTGAGCGAGGACTCTGAACTGCAAAGATGACACCCCAGCTCTAAGCCCCCTGGAGACCTACACAGGGCTGCAGTTCCTGTTTCCAGCCCACTGCAAAGGCGACCCTGCCATCTCAGGCTAGGCCCACAGCTTTGGACTTATGGAGCGTGCACTTCCTCGTGCACCCCAGGGTTCTGAAACCAGTGTGAACCCATAGACAGCCAGGTGCTAATCAGGGCTAGGAAGAAAGACTGATTTGATAGCATTCACCCCAGCCAGCAGAAACAAGCCTCGGAACAGCTTCCCCAGCAAAGGGCAGAAGGCAGAACAGCCTTTGGAAAGCCATTTGTTGTCCTCTCCCCAGGATATATGTGCTTAGCCTCCAAACGCAGTAGGAGATCAGAAACAAGAAACAAACAGCCCCCTCTCCCCCAAAACTTGACCCCCCAGTGCCACCTGGTGTCTGCCCTATAGAAAGACACAACAAAAGCAACAATCTGGGCACTGAACATAAAGGCCTCATGTCAAAGAGGAAGAACCCAGCAGACAGGATGAATTCCTTAAAAACTAAAACTCCTCAGACAGAACATGAAATTTACCCAGAAGACATCTTTTTAGAACTGGAAGGGTCAGATTTAAGTGACAGAGATTTTTAAAGCAGCCATTCTAAAGGCTGTGAGAAAAATGAAAACCTATTGGCAGAACACCATCGCTGAGATAAATAATATGAAAAAAGGATATAAATGACATAAAAAAGAAACTCCGTGGACAAAAAGAACAATTTAACAAAGAAATTCAAAACATAAGAAAGATTGAGACGGAAATACGAGAAATAAATAATACAATAAAAGAAGTGAGAAATGAAATAACTGCCATAGGAAACAGGACCAACCAGATGGAGGAAAGAATTAGTGATATTGAAGATCAGAACATGGAAACAGCTCAGAAAAAGGAAGAGAGGAAATATAGAACCAAAAGGATTGAAAGAACTCTGCAAGAACTATCCGACTCCATGAGACAAAACAACATCAGGATAATAGGAATAGAAGAGGGGGCAGAGCAATCTACAGAGAGCATACTCAAACAAATCGTAGATGAGAACTTTCCAAACCTATGGAAAGATCTGGAACCCCAAGTTCAAGAAGAAAACAGGTCCCCCAG
>PVJL010002676.1:0-185860 GCA_004026885.1 Lyroderma lyra
AGCTGGAAAGCGTGATCTCGGGGCAAATGACCAGCAAGTCACCATCAGTCTGTCTGGGGCCCCTGCTCAGGGTTAAGGAGGAGAAAAGTCTCCCCTAAAATCTCACGTCATAGGTCTAACCCCTCCAGGTCCCAGGTTTGAATTTGCCACAGGGTCAGGAAAACGCAGATGAGAAACGATTTCCCAGGGCTTCCCGGTTGGGTGTCGCCCGGAGCACCCTGAGAAACAAATGCGAGTCCCATTTGGAAGAAGTCACTCTCACCCAGGCCCCTCAGAAGTCTTCATTGTGTGCTAATACCGAGTGCAATAAAGTGTCACCAAACATACAAGCAAGTCACCACAAGTGAGTCAGCAGAAACGTCAGGCAGCAGATCGGGGCCCCCAACGACTCCAGGCAGCACGATTACCGTCCGGGTTGGCCCTGGAGTGGGGGGGACCGGAGAGGCAGAGGTGACAGAAGCGGCAAAGGGCTCGGGGCTGGCTCCCTCGCTTTGCTGGAGGAGGTGTGGCCACACTGGGCTTTTCTGCGGAGGCCAGTCTGCTGACTGCGTAGTGGCACGACCGGGGAGGGGGGGCACCATCTCTTCTCCACACACACCCCATTCCCTTGGATTGAATTGGCCGCTTGCTTCCTGCTGCATGTCCCCTCCCACGGTTCCCAGCAGCTGGAACCCTTTATCTCCGTTTGTACGTGTCCCCTCTGAGCGCAGACAAAATACCAGGGACATGAGCACCGCGCACCGATCTGGAGACCGCGCACACGGACGACTCACTGCACGTGCGGGTACCGAGCAGGGGACAGAGGAGACGGGGGCTTTGCATGTGTTGTTTGGTTGTCACAGCCTCCCAGGGAGGCAGGTACCATCCGTTACTGCCATTGTCCGGAGAAGAGACTGCGGGTCACTCAGAGAAGTAATGACATCCTCAACAGCAGCGTGGCAGCAGTGACAGGGGACAGGGGGAGGCTCAGATCTCAGCGAACACGGAGCAGGCCTTGTCAGGGGTGCGTGGGGGGCAGGCATGACGCTAGGTGTCTGTTGTGGGTACCTGAGGGGGTGACACTGCCGCGTGCTGATGTGAAGGGGTGCGGCGGTTTCCCCTTTGGGCCTGTCTGGTTTGAAGTGTCAGGGACCCCCAGGGGAAAAGGCCCCCCTGTAGCTTGGAAGTATTTGGGACTGAGCAGGATGTCCGGGTGGAGTCATCACCACCTAGAGCCACCTGTTACTGTCACTGCTGGACACACACACACACGTGCACACGCATGCACGCACATGCACGTGTGCACACCCACACCAGGGAAGTCCCCACAGTTGGCAGTTATTAGAGTCCCATTGGGAGTGCTCTGGGAGTCGCTGATGCAAAACTAGGTTCTGCAGGTGACAGGTCAGGGAGACTTCCCACCTTAGACCATGCGAAGTTGTCACCAACAGCGTTCCAGAGACGTGGGGCTATCAGGAGTAAAGAAATACGTCTAACTTAGAAAGCCATTTCGGGGCGATGCTGCTGGAGGCAGGGCTGAGCCCCCTCAGCGGGGCCGGATCTCCGTGGGCGGGAGCGGGGGCGGGGAGCGGAGGCTTTGATTGGCCAGGAGGGCGGCCCGTCATTGGAGCCTCGTCCTGACCTGCAGGATACGGGTGTGCAAGGCAGGAGCCCAGGCAAACAGGTACCGGATGCGATGGCGGGTCCCTGCCGTGGCTCTGAGCCAGGGAAGACGCAGGTCTGGGTCTTCCTCTCTGCCCGGGTCCCCCACGAGCAGTACGTGCTCTGCAGTTCAATGGTCAAGTGTGGGGGGCGCGCGGGGGCGGCTAGCCTGTGACTCCGCTGCCTTTTAGGACAGGCCCAGTGGGTAAATAGTGTCCAAGTTTCTAGAAACCAACTGACAAGCAGTCTTTAGCAACATGGTTTCTTGTGTCCACAAATGTGTGATGGAGATGAGGGTGTGACTCCACTGACTTTTAGGAAAGCTGTTCTAAGAGGCGGGGCAGTGCGTGTGATGACAGGCCTCCAGGCTTGATGTTGGCAGAGGGGAGAGGAGTCCAGGCCCCAGGCGTGTCTTAGGGGCTCTGCTGGGAGCACAGAGTTTGTGCCCCATGGCTCCGCCCTCCCCGCCCCACCTGCAGGGACCTGCAAGGACCCACTTACTAGTTCCAAGGACAAGCCAGCTGCACCAGGCGCGCTCCAGGGCCCACGAGCACCATCTTCCCCCCGAAGGCGTTGCACGGGTCACAAACGTGTTTGGGGCCGGATTCCACAATTCCGTTGGCATTTGAGTGGAGACACCTTTGGCTCAGGAGGAATCTCCAAACGTCTGCACCTCTTGCAATTACTTCTAAGTTTGAGAACCACGAAGAAAAAGGAAGCCGGTGGCTGGTGATACCAAAAATGCAGAAGCAGTGACCCTTCTACTGTGGTCCTTGTGATGTGTCCTGTGATGGACTAGGTCGAGGACAGGTAGGGCTCGAGGCTGCAGCTTCTGTTGCTGATTCCTCAGTTTCCCCGTTGGTTACTATTTAGGGTGCAGGGACTGCTCATGATTTTACATAGTCGAGAGGCAGCCTCAGGGTACCTGTAGAGCTCCTGGCCCCACCTGTGTGAGTCTGTCTGCCTGAGACTCAGTCGTCTTGTCTGGAGAATGGGGCAATAGTCCCAAACGGGCCGAATATGGTGTGGGTTAGAAATATGTGTGTAGCACCTAGCCTGGTGCTTGGTCTTTAGAGATCACTGTTGTATTACCTGCTGGTGGGAAGTTTAGGGCTGAAGCTTGGGAAGCTCTCATGGACCCCTGGGCTCCAAACCCCAGTGATGGCCTGCCATAGGAGACCCCAGTGGGGAGCACAAGGCCACAATGCTGCTCAGACTCTAGCTGCTGTCTCCATTGGTACCTGGCCCTACCCGGGGAAAGCAGGCCCTCTGCCCCTTTTCTTCATCTTCTGAGAACAGCCTTGAGTTATTCTTGCCCTTATGTTACCCAGACAAGTCCCTTTAAGCCACACTAACCTATTTGTCCAGCCAGATTGCATCTGTGCCGATGAAAGTATAGCGGGTGCCAAGAATGATCAAACCCTGCACACAAAGCGCCTCCCCTTCCACCTGCACCCCTGCCCAGTTCCTGGGTCGCCTTCCATGCACCATGGGGCCTGCCCTTCCAGGCCAGTTATCAGGGCACAGAGCAGCCTACATAAGAATAGGGGTTTATCTAGAACTTTCTGGCGTCATCACCCCGCCTATAGCACTTAGCACAGCGCTTCGTGCTTTTGATTTATGTGCCCTTTGTCCTACTCGACTGGAGCTGCTGTAACCACAGACCGGGAGGCTTAAACAACAGAAGGTAGGTGGGGAGGCCTGAGGTCGGGCCTCGGTGGCCGCTCGCCTCCTCCTTGCTCAGCCCTCACGTGGCCGTTCCTCAGTACATGCACTTGGAAGGGGAACTGTCTTCCTCCCTTCCTCTTCTTATAAGGGCATTAACCCCATTGTGAGGGTCCCACCCTTGTGACCTCGTCTAAATCCAACACCCCCAAAGGTCCCATTTCCTAATACACCATCACATTGGGGGTTAGAGCTTCAACCTGTGGATTTGGGGGCAGGGGGACACAATTCACCTGTCTCCTCACCAGGACAGCTTAACACCCCGGCATTCACGAGGCCCCAGTAGATGGTCAGGTGAATAAGAAAACATGACCTAATGCTTCAGGTGTGTCTCCCCATCCTTTAGAATGTTCTGCCTTCTTCCTTTTTTCCTGTGTTTCTGCTTACATGGTTATGAAGCAGCCATAATAGGAAAAAACAAAACCAAAAGCAAGTTATGAGATCTGGGCATGAAGAGGGCATTGAAAGCCTTAAAGGAAAGAGGCTATATAAACTCAGAGTAAAACCTTCTTGCCAAGCAAAGAGGTCACTGTGATCAGCTTCTAATGACCACAACTGTTAGCCAGAGGGAAGGCCAGATAAGCCTGAAGGAACATGAGTCCCTCTGGGCCAGCAGAAAGCAGACCTTAATAGGTCTAGGGCAGGCATGAGGGAGACAGCATGGGGCATCTTACTATGCCAAAAACCAGGGAAGTGTCAAAGACGAACGAAGTCCAAGGAATACACGAGCTAATCTGCATGGACTTTCATTCACTAGCCTAAGTTTGAACAGTTAGCAGCAAAACAGATGATGACCTGAAGCATATCATAGTGATACAAGAACACAAGGCAACAATAAAACCCTCCTCTGCATTTGTCACCACTAGAAATTGCCAGGGCACAATGATTTCTCTTGACAATGGATAAATGAAGGCAGAGAATCAAGCCTTTGTCCTACCTATTTCTTTATAAGGAAAAGTTTTCTGTTAGAGAAGAATTCCAGCTACTAGGAGCAAAAGGAATTATAGAATTAGAAAAATCAATGTCTTGCAAGCATTATTGGAACCATGAGTGTAGGCAATTCTCACCATGAGATGCTAGAACCACAGTGTGAAAGTTCATGAGGAGCTTTATCATGGAGGAATCAGGCCAATACCACCTGTGAGTCCACCAAAATGACAAGGATATGCCCCAGGTGGATGGCAATAGCAAATGCCCATACCTCCTATAAAGCCGACTTGCCTGAAAAGCTGAGTCTGAGCAAGCCTCTCAACTTGGCTTCCCATGGACAGGAAATGCAGATAATAGAAGAAGAGCACTATGGGACATAGATGACACCATAGGAAGCAAAAGCCAAACCCAGACCATTCAGAAGACAATTGATCTATTCTAAGAAATTAATGACATTCAAACAAAGAGAGACATAACATTGCTAGAGACTAAAAGAGACTTAAGAGATGAACAAGCAAATGCAATATGTGGCCCTTTTAAACCTGATTCAAGCAACCGAACTGTAATGACAACTTTTAGATAATCAGGGAGATCACTATGGGGAAGTATTAGGCGATAGTAAAGGAAATATTGTCAACTTCATTGGGTGTCTAATGGCTCACATTTTTCTTTTTTCTTTATGTATTTTTATCAGTTAGAGAAACACATTGAAGTCATTACAAAAGAAATGAAGTAGGTTCTTGGCCCTGCTTTAAACAATCCAGAACAAATAGAGGGTAGAATAGGTAAAACAGCACCGGCAAAATATTGATAATTGTTGTCACCGAGTGATGAGTATACTCGTATACGGGTTCATTATAGGATTTTGTCTACTTTTGTGTATGTTTGAAATTTTCTGTAACGAAAAGCTAAAAGGGACCGCAGAAAAGAGGACCTGGGCTACGGTTCCGATCCTGTCACTACCAGCTTTGAAGCTCGAGCGGGCCAGTTCGCCTCCTGGGCTTCGGTTCCTTATCAGCAAAATCAGTTCCCAGCACCCAACCGTCCGGTTCTCCACCCGGGCTTCAGCTTGGAAGCCATTTTTAAAGGACGTTCCCCTTATGTCCAGGAGGGGGCGCACCCAGAGCACTGCCTGGGGAGGAACCATGTGGGGTCCAGACGGAAGGGCAATGCAGAAGCAACCCAGGGTTCCAAGGGGACCATCGGGAGTGTGTTTGTGTTGTAGTTTAGCTCACCAAGGAACTACAAAAAGGAAGGAAGATTCAGATGACGTAATTTCCTTCTTCTTTTTCCACTGTGTGCTGTTGGTTAAGTTCTGCACAGAAAGCTCTCTGCTAGGGGTTGAACAGGAAAATGGCTTGTTTGCGAGTTGGCCTAATGCAGAGGAGTGGCTTTCTTCAGCTGCGGTGTGATGTGACCGGTTTCGCTCAAAAGACTCTGACCTAACAGTTTATTTTTTGTAATAAAATTCTGAGTATGTTGGCCATGAGGCAGGAGCAACTTGTCAGCAGGGCAAGCAGAGGATAGTGTTCCTGAGGACCATAGGTATGACGATAGTAGCGATAGGTTCTCTATGTTAGGAAGTATAGCGACACCAAAATGGCTTCTGGACCCTTAGACTCTCTCTCAGTGGTATGCATTCGGGATAATACTGGATGGGACCAAATGTCACCAGGAAGATACATCTGCAAAAACAAAAGTGCATGCTAAAAAATGAATTGGGAGTTACTTATACCATGGTTATTCAGCAAAGTATAGTGAAGTGACTGCATTGATCTAGAATTCCTCAGTGTCGGCATTTACATCCCATAGCTTTAAATACAATCTAGATGATGGAGACCCTCAGGTTTCTATCACTACCCTCATCTCTCCTGGGAGCTGCAGACTCCTAAAGTCCATTGCCTCTTCAAGGTCTCTACTTGAGGGTCTAGCAGGAACCTAAACTTAACATACACCCCACGTGAACTCATGATGTGCATTACCACCACCCCAACATTCTACTTGCAGTCTTCGCTTGTTGATAAAGGCAACTCCATCTTTGCAGTTGCTCAGGGCAGATCTTGGAGTCAGCCTTGACTCCTCTTTTACTTTCATGCACCACATCCAACCCATCAGCAAATCCTGTCGGATGCTGCCGTCAAAATACCTCTACTTTCCCTGCCTCCTCCTTTGGCAGAGTGAACTGGGGTCCCTGACTAGAACTGGATTGCCTCGGTGCCTCCAAACAATCATGGCCTCGCCACCAGTATCCATGTGCTTGGAGAAAACCAGGACTCCATCTACATGATTCTCATCGCTGCTTCTTCCAGGCACCACAACAACTCCCTGGAGATCCCTCAGTCCCCAGATGCTCATCACATATGGCTGTGAGCCTCTCTGTCCCTTCCTAGCAGTTCCCCCCAGCCCCCACAGCCTTTCCACCATGCCTTAGGGTACTTCCAACGCACTTGGTCAATGGCTAAGAGCCCTGTGTCCTTCACCTCTTCGCTAAGTGTTCCCTTCATCATCTCTCTCTAACCCAGCGCTGCCCAAAAGACATGTAGCACGAGCCACGTGTGTAATTCTAAATTTTTTAGTGGTCACATTAAAGTAAGTAGAAAGAAGTAGGTAAAATTAATTTTAATAATATATTCTATCCACCATGCAAAAAGACATGTTTATGTCACCCAGTATATTTCAACACACAAAATGTATAAAAATATTAACGAGGTATTTTTTACATCATTAAAAAAAAAAACTACTGTCTTTGAAACCTGGTGTGTATTTACACTTAGAGCATCCCTCCATTTGGATTTTCAGTGGTTAAAGTGAAATGTCGTACCACAGCAATACAACTGTGTGTAGCAGGACAATATCTCATACCGCTCTGTTTCTAACTTAGAATTCAATTCAGTTAAAAATTCAGTTCCTCAGCCACACCAGCCCCATTTCAGGTGTCCCCTAGCCTCGTGTGGCTGGTGGCTGCCACATTGGACTCTGTGGGTCTCAGTGAGACCTTCCTCTGCCCGCTGCTCTCTCACGGTGTGGGCATCTTCTGCCCTTGTGTGCGAAGGTCTACACACTTGGGTGTCTTCCTTGCCATTCATTGCTGCTTTTCTGGAATAGTCTCTCTCTTTCCCACAACTATTTCTCTCACCTTGTGGTTACAGTCACCTGCCAAAGCCTAGGTCGATGACTTTGTACCTCGAAGATCTCACTTCCTGGCTCCCTGTCCCCTTCTCGAACACTCTCCCGTCATGGTCCTTGGTAATACCAATGTCTTTGTAATGGAATTTCCGACACACTGGCCTCTCAGTTCTCCACCAATGGTCCTGCCTCCTCAGGCGTCCGCTCCTGCAGTCCTACCCCAGCCCGTCCCAGTCAATACCCACACTCCTTCATAACAGAAATGTCATGCATCCCCGTCTCCGATTGCTCCTGTCACTTAAGTACTATGTAGTATGGAGCACCTCGATCCTCTCTCCCACGTGGCCATAAATAGGAATTAGAACAAAAATAGCTTTCCAAAATTAAAAACAAAACAAAACAAACCCCAAGCGATATTTCCATCTCCCCTGGCCCCTGGCCAGTGTGCCCAGCATCAGGCTAAATTCTCAGTTAAAGAACAGCAACATTTATGAGACCTAGAGACAGTATTCAGCATAGCTAGTTTCAAGCCATGACCCCAAAGAGAAAAAGTGTGCTGAAATAATCCTTTTATCAAGTATCACTGATTTCTGGCTTTAAGTGCAAGATACATATTTTTTACCAAAAAGTGGAGAATTCTAACCACATGATCTGTTGTCATTCTCTGAATTTATGTATCTACCTCAACAAATTCTCCATGTGCTTGCAACACATTATCGTGAAAACATGCTTCAGCACGGCCCTTTAAGTGTAGGATTTTCCGGGGTGGGAGACAGTGTTAACTGCGCCTTCTCCCCCGTAAAGGAGCTTTAAACGCTGTGTTCACGTGCTGCCACCTTGTGGGACTTTGGGGAACATGTCTCTGACGTGTCCTAGAGTTAGTTGACCTGGTGAGTTCTAGCCTTTCTGAGCAGGATTCTGTATTGCCTATTATACACACACACACACACACACACACACACACACACACACACACGTACACATACACATACATGTTACATGGAAACCCACACACAATGTATTCCACAAAGTGGGTCACTTCGCCCATGAAGTTACTCACAGGTTGTTGTAAATGTAGGAGAAGAGATGACAGGCACATCCCTGCCTCCAAAGAAGGAAAACACATGCCCCTCCACATGCCAAGGAGCCTGCCCTGTTGAGTCCACGCTGCTTAAGTGCTTTGGACCGAAGCAGATCTGGACACCCCAAGGCCTCAGAGACGCAGCTGAATACTTACGAACTCCAAGCTGAACTAGGCAGCTCTGCAAGTGTGTCATCATTGCTCTCTCCCAGCCCGCCAACATGTACCCTAGCCCCGCCCCAGTCCTGTGCCCGTTCTCTGCAAAGCCACCAACAGTTAAAGTCTGAACTTCTGAGCATCCGCCCTCGAATTGCTTAGGACATTCACCCATTGGAGGGCATCTGGGTTGTGTCCAGGTTGGGGCCATTGTGAATAAAGCTGCTCTCAACATTTGCGTATAGGGGGTTGTGGGATCTAAGATCTCATTTCTTTCGTGTGAATACCCAGGACTGTGATGACTGGATCGTAAGGTAGTTACATGTTTAGTTTTCTAAAGAAACTGTCAAACTGTTATCCAGGGTGCCCGTAGCATTTTCTATTCCCACAGCAATGTCTGAGCATCTGCCAGCACTTGGTATTGTCACTATTTTTTATTTTAGCTATTCTGATAGGTGCATAGTGATAGCTCATTGTGGTCTCAATTTGTATTTCCTTAATGGCTAATCATGTTGAACATCTCATGTGCCACTTTGCCACCTGTATATCCTCGTCAGTGAATGTCTCTTCTGCCCAATTTCTAATCGGTTTGGGTTTTTTCCAAACTATTGAGTTTTAAGTGTTCTTTATATATCCTAGATACAAGTTGTTTGTCAGACACTCGTCTTCTTAAAAGGGTCTCTTCCACAGGAAAAGCTTTTAGTTCTGATGAAGTTGAGCACTAAAGCATCATTTTTTCCTTGAAATTTTCAGGATTTTGGTTTGATGCTTAACAACTCTTTTCTGGCCCTAGGTTGTGAACGTTTTCTCATGTTTTTTCTAAGTTTTATAGTTTTGCATTTTACATTAAAATTTGTGATCCGTTTCAGTTATTGAGTTGTGGTAGTTTGTGCTTTTCAAGGAATTGGTCCATGTCACCTAAGTTGTCAAATTTATGCGTGTAGGGTTGTTCGTAGTATTCTGTCACCCTTTGGATGATGCAGGATCTGTACTGGTACCCTCTGTTTCACTGTTGATATTAGTAATACGTGTATTATGATCTCTGAGGTCTATTATCTAAGAGCTATTAGTAGCCTTTTTCCTTTGTTAGTTTTACTAGAGGTCTGTAGATTTTATTGATCCTGTAAAAACAAACTCTTTGCTTCTTTGATTTTCTCTATTAAATTTGTTTTTTATTTTATTGATTTCTGCTTTTCATTGTTTCCTTTCTAGTGCTAGCTTGAGTTTAGTTTGCTTTTGTTTTTCAAGCTTCTTGAGGGAGAGATTGGGTTATTGATTTGAGATGTTTCCTCCTTCCAATGTATGCATTTAGTGCTATAAATTTCCCTCTTGACACTGCTTTAATTGTACCCCACAGGTTTTGATACATTTTGTTTTCATTTGTATTCATTTTGCTTTATTTTTAAAAATTTTTTCCTGAGACTCCCTTTTTGATCCAAAGATTACTTAGGATGTAAGGTTTAGTTTCCAAGTGCTTTGGGAATTTCCTTCTTTCCATTACAGATTTCTACTTTGATTGCTGGGCAGCTGGACTTTTATCCCCATCTGAGCCCTTCCAGCCAATCCTAGCTCCCTTCCTTGTGTGTGGGTGGATGTCACAATGGGGCCCTAGGACATCACTGACCTTCCCCTGGTTACTTGATTCTGGAAATTGCCTCTCAACCTGCCCCAGCCCAACTCCCAGTCTCTGAGGGGCCCATCCAGCCCCTGCTCCCTCAGGCCCATCCCACTTCTATATGTCCAGAGTAAAGTCAATAACATGTCCCAAGTTTGCACCAGAAAAAAATAACTGAGGTTCAAACAGAGCAATATTGCCAAATGTTGACAGCCCAGCCATCCAGATGCAATGAGCAGGAACACTGAGACACGGAGCCCCCAGGTGAGTGACCAGGACTTGGGAACTCAGACACTGAAAGGTGAGTCACTGAAGCCTGGGACCCTGGGCCTGGGAATCAGGGTGATAGTGACCAGGAGCACCGGAAATGAGGTTCTCTGCAGCTTAAATTGGGGAACATGGGTGGAGGTGTGGCTGAGGGATGTTCCTGAGTCCTTTTTGGTGGCCAGAACCAGGACCAGCCTGAAGAAGACACACTACGACAGGTAGGAGGGACCCTACCTATGGAAGACTTTAGAAAGGACCTGTGGGGAGGTGGGCCTTCTGGCCTGGTGCTGTGTGAGTGGAGCCCTGTGACTGGCAGGGGACACTGTGAGTGAGTTAGCACTGGGTCATGGCCAGGAAAGAGTCTCCCTTCTATTATTATTTATTTTTTTAATTAAATTTATTCATTCCCATAGATTGAATGAGTGTATTTTAAGAGGTTTTATTTCAAGAAAAAATAACCTCCTCCCCTGGCCTGTCCCCATGGTTAGCCCCTTAGAAAACCACTTTCTCCTTTTTGAGCTGAGCTGCAAAGATCTCCCCCGTGCCTCCAGCACAGCTAGCTCTACTTCAGGGCACCCTGCTGTCCCCACTTTGGTTCTGTGAGTGTTGGGTCTCACCCTGGCCCATTGAAATTTGTTGCAACAATTTGGGTCATTGTTGTCTTTGCCTTAAGGCAATGGTTTTCTGGTGAGTGTTCTCAGTAAGGCTTGCTTTGCCTTTTCTTTCTGATTCTTCTCTGTGTAGCTTGCTTGTACCTCTCTCCAGCCCTTTCTTACTTATGTTTGAATAGGGTGAGTTTTTCCCAAATCAGTTTTTAGCAGAAAGTTCACCTGGAGGCTTTGTCCTCACGACCATTATTCCCGGAAGGTACACGTGGCTCTCTCTGGCATGCTGCCCGTGACCGTTCAGGTGCTAGGGGGAGAGCAGGTTCCAGGAGCTCTGCTAACAAGCAGGTCTTCTGACCCCACCCTCCCCCAGATAGTCTAACAAGGCTGCAAGTTGGAGGGCCCCACCTGAGAATCCCCCCAATGCTGGCCACCAGTAGTTGTGGCAGAATCATTGGCTCGGGTCTCGGGCTGGAATTTAAGGTAAGAGCCCTGCTGTAGCCATGTGGTTGTCATCCTGGCTCCACCGGGGAGCAGACTCAAAGTTGCTGCCCCCAGAACCCCACTTCCCAGCCCCTGACACAATTGTTTTGTGATACTGAGTGGATATTAGGATGTTTAAAGACCTCTGGCCCCCTGATTATTGCAAAGGCCTGCCTAGGGCGAATGGGACAAAAGCCTAGTCCCTTGTCTGGAGACAGGACAGACTCCACAACACAATCCACACTCCGCAGCACCCCAGGATTGATAGGTTCTCAGTGATAAACAGCGGTCACCACGGACATGAGCAGGCGGCGGTATCAGCAATGTTATGCATTCGGATGTCCAGAGACACGTGCACAGATGCATCTGTGCCCTGACCTCTCTGCATGCACACAGGTGCATGGCACCTGCTGCCCCAAACAAGGTGCAGGTATCTCAATTCCGAATAAGGGGCCTCAGCCTTGAACTAAGGTGGGAATTCTCTACTCTCCTGGGTCTCCCAAACCCAGAGTAAAGTGAGACGTTCCCCCTCCCGGCAGTGCCCCTGGGACACAAGGATTGCTCTGGAGGGGATTGCTGAGCAAAGGGCACAGACAGCCTTCAGACTTCATTGGCACCATCTGCCCTCCTGGGTCTCCAGCTGCTGAGCTTCAGGCTGGAACTGCACCATCAGCTCTCCTCAGCCTCCAGCCTGCCAGCCCTCAAACTGGAACTGGAAGATCAGTTCTCCTGACATCGAGCCCACTGTCCAGACTGCAGAGTTTGGATTCACCATCCTTTATAATCATGTGAGCAAGTTCCTTATAATAACTCTCTTTCCATCTATGTACATATCCTGTTCTGTTTCTCTGGTGAGCCCTAATATAATTCCCCAAACCGATCTATGGATTCAACACAATACCTACCAAAACTTCCACAGGCTCCTTTACAGAGGTTAACAAGCTGATCCTAAAATTCGTGCAGAAATTTAAGGGATCCAGAATTGCCAAACAATCTTGGGGATAAAAGAATGAAGTTGGAGGATTCACATTTCCTGATCTCAAAACTTATTACAAAGCTATAGTAATCAAAACAGGGTGCGATAGATGTATAGATTGATGGAGTAGAATTGCAAGTACAGAAATAAACCCTTTATTTGTGGTGAATTTCTTTTCAAACAAGATGCCAAAATAATTCAATGGGGAAAAGTCTATTCTACAAATGATGCTGGGACAACTGGACAGCTAGAGGCACAATATTAAAAGTTAGACCCCTACCTCACATCATATACAAAAATTAATTCAAAATAGGCCAAAGACTTAAACTATAAAACTTTTAGAAAATATAAGAGTAAATCTTTGTGACCTTGGATTAGGCAACATTTTCTTAGACATGACACCAGAAGCGCAAGTGATTAAAAAAAAAATAAATTGACTTCATCGATATTTAAATTTTTTCTGCTTCAAGGGCACCATCAAGAAGTAAAAAGATAGCTCACAGAATGGAAATAAATATTTGCAAACTGTACGAGTATATCTGATAGGAATCAAGAATACATAAGCAACTCTTACTTAGAATGCAACAAAAAAGACTAAAAACCCAACTAAAATATTACCAAGGATTTGAATAGACATTTCTCCAAAGATGATATACAAATAGACAATAGCACATGAAAAGATGCTCGACATCTTTAGGCATTAGGGAAATGCAAATCAAAAGCACAATGAGTTACAAGCCCAAGGTGACATGGAGGTACCTGAGGGGGATGCCACCCTTGGGAATGCCACAAATCCAGATGAATTTTGTCCCCCAGTAACAGTATGTGGAAGTCCTAATCCCCAATGCGATGGTATTTGGCATTGGAGCCTTTGGGTGTGATTACATTTAGATGCAGTCATGAGGATGGGGCCCTCATAATGAGATCGGTGCCCTTACGAGAAGACACATCAGCTGCCTTTCTCTCCTCTTTGTCATATGAGGATACAGTGAAAAGACGGCCATCTACAAGCCAGGAAGAGAGTTTTCACCATAAGCTGAGACCTACCAGACCTTGATCTTAAACTTGCCAGCTCCTGGAACTGTGTGAAGCAAATTTCTACTGCTTGAGCCATCCAGTCTTTAGTATTTTGTTACAGCAGCCAGAGCAGACTAACATACCTTTTTTTTCCTATATGTGCTGTAAATTAGGGAACTGTACTTTTTCACCACTAATACTAATTCTTACATTAAGCCACCAATTAGTTTTGGTCAGGCATTGTGGATTTTAATAATTAATCCATACAGACTTAAGGTGTTTCAAATAATTTGGGGCCATCTATTAATAAGGGTTCTCATTTGCTGAGGCCTTGAGTTAAGGGTGTAGTAGGGATTTTCCCACTGCATCTTTACAATCACCCCATGAAGTGTTTCTTTAGTCCACCATTTAGCAGATGAGGAAACTGAGCACCAGAGCGGTGAAGAGACTTGCCCAAGTTGACCCAGCTAGGCAGACCTAGAGCCAAGATGAGAATCAGAGCTGCTGGCTTCAGACACCACTGTGCTATCACTCTGCTCTCTTCTGCATGGAAACTGGATGCCAATTGCTAATGACTGTGACTTGTTCTCTGAGCAAATGAGTCCATTGAAGGAGAGACATCAGTGACATTCTTTCCCAAATACACTTTCGTCCTGTCTTGGCCACTCTGGCTCTGAGTCTGGTCAGCTTGTGTGCCTGTCTCCCTCAATAGATGGTCGCTCCCTTAAGGGCTCCATCGAGGCCTTCTTTTGGGTTCCCACAGCTCCAATCACAGTGCGACTGACACACAAAAACAACATGGGCCAGGAGTTAGTTATTCCAGGGACGCAGTACGAAGGAAATGTATCTTGCACAGAGCAGGCGCCGCGGCTCATTAATGAGGAGCAAGTCCCTGCAGGAGCCGCGAACGAACGTTTCAGACGCTGATTAGAATGGTTGCTACGCAGACGGCCACCAGAGGGCGCTCCAGGCAAAAGGATTCCAGGCCTGCGTTTCAGCCTTGTGACCTGTCCCCCCTCTAACGCTGCAGTCAGTGCTGTCTCCCAGAGGCGGGCACAGAAGCCCCAAGCGATGTGCCGAGGTCGGAGGCATGGGCGTTTACAGTTTGCTCTTTCCTCCAGGGGGGCAGAGGCCAGAAAATCACCAACTAGATGTCCCGAATTTTTGCTGTATGAAGAGTCAGGCTGGGTAAAGGCAATGCAGTTAGTGCTCGTATAAAGGTGTCATAAGGCCTGAGCTGGTCCCTGCTTTACCAGTTTCTGGAAGTGTGACATTAAGAGGTCACTCTCTCCTCTGGGCCTGGTTTCCCTCTGTAAAATGGCTGGGCTCAAGTTCCAGCCTGTTCTGGGATGTCGTCAGCTTTTCTAACCCCCCTTGGTAATGGCCATGCAATGCCGTCCACGCGGACGCTTAATCCCCTGCTTCCTGCCTCCCTTAGGGGACTGCAGTCATGGTACCAGCACTTGCTGCAGTAGGAACCGCTCATGTCCTAACATTCCTCTCCCATCCTCTTCCTGGATCCCAACTCGAGGTCTGCCTTCCAAACTCATGGACATTTTACTTTCTGGGAAATGATCCCCATGGTCACTGTCATTAGAATTAGCAATATATTTATACATCTCACCACAGTGAGACAACAGTATGTCCTATGAAGGCCACAGGGCTTCAATGTTCAGAGTTTAACGCTTGCTAACCATCAGCACAAAACCCTGGAAGAAAAAGAGGAAAACGCCAGGCTGCTCACTCCAGTGTTTCCAGCTGAGACTGTTTTGCAGCTCCTGGGGGACTGACACGAATTGGACAGTTTCTTGAGGATCGGGGTAAACCCAGTAGGTTGCAGACTTTCTGGGGTAGGAAGGAATAAGTCAGTTTCTGGTGTAAAAACCTGGCACTACCTAAAAAATTCCAAACATATCAATAGAAGTTTTGCAGGATGATTCTTAATGGTATAAAAGAGTGCTCAGTGATTCACCCACAAAGACCTTCTGATAGTTGACAACAGGCACAACCAAAAGCAAAATGTACAGTGGGTGACGGTTAACTGGTCCCTCCCAGCTCTTCTTATTGGACCTGTGTCCCCCATTTTTCTCACCACATGCAGTGCTCAAGGATCCAGGCTTCTTGGCCTCTCTCACCACTTTCTTAATATAATCAGTTTATCTACACCATGCTGAAAGGTGAAATCCCTTTCAGAAGGACCCCTAAATTCAAAGAGGCTGCTTGGGGAGGGTAGTACAGTAAGGTACAAGGGCTTTGCATAACACAGACCTGAATTTGAGCCCTAATTTCTAGATGTGGGCGTCATTCTCCATAGTAGCCTACAATGACCCCACTTCCTGGTATTCATGCCCTTTCTGGTTCCCTCTCATATTGAATCGGGTCTGCCCCCAGGTGACCAATAAAATATGGTGGAAGTGGCAGGGTATCAATTCCGAGGCTAGGTCACAAAAGGCTTGGAAGCTTCTGCTTTGACCTCTTGGATCCCCATTTCTAGAAAGCCTACCGGCACTCTGTGAGGATACTCAGGCTGCTCTGTAGGGAAACCCACGTGGAAAAGAACCAAAGCCTCCTGTCAATAACCAGCACCAACTTGCCAGTCTCCCAAGTCATGGAAGCGGGGCCTCCAACCCCAGCTGGCCTTGGACTGCAACATCATGAGAGACCATAAGTTTGAACCACCCAGATGAGCTGCTTCTGAATTCCTGACTCACTGAAACCATGAGAGATATAGTAATGATTGTTGTTGTTTTAAATCTTAACTTTGGGGACAATATGTTACATGGCCATATTAATAAGCACATAATCTTTCTAAGTTTTGGGAACATTCTGTCAGGTATTCATTTGGGAGACACCTATACAGCTCTATCATTTGTTAAAATATTTAACTTTTTCTCTGCTACTTGAATTCATGTGATCTTGGATTGTTAGTTCCCCAGTGTCCCTTTGCAAAGGCAAATCAAATTCTTTTCTAGAGGAAGGAGCATTATCCTTGGCTGTACATTATTTCAACAAATATTTTACAAATAGCATGTCCAACACACAAGTGAAGATAAACTAACACATGGTCCAAAGCAGACTTTCTTCAGCACCCAGAAGACATCCCTCGCCCATGGCTTATGTGTTAGGAAAACTAAGCGTGTGATAATAATGGCTCCAGTCAGCACAAATGGACCTAATGAAAGAGGAAAGAGGCTTTCATTGCTTCCCAAGCCTGGGACCCAGCTCTGGGAAGAGCAGAGAGCAAAGCCCTGTCCTTACTATTCTCCAGAGGGTAGTGGGACCTCCAATGGGGTAGCCAGGGACTCCTACAGCCTAGATTCTCATTTCTCTCAAAAATCTCCAAGCTTGGCTGGATAATGGCAAGGTTGCTTCCTTAAGGTGGCCCAAACCACGGACCCATGAAAGGGACCAACATGTTTAGAAGACCGAGACATGCTTAGCTGAATGTTCTGAACTTCATGAGACCCTGATACTCCTAGAAAACATGACTGAAGGAAAATACTTCTCCCTCCAGGAAGGTGAAGACTTGGAGCAGGTATATCAAATTTAGAAGAAAAAAATAACAATAATTCTTTGCATTGAATAATGTAAAATAAAAATAAACCCACTATAAGGTATTAGCAAGATCGGTGCCAAGTCCCTCATTTTGCAGGTGAGGAAACAGAACCAGGAGGCTGGAGAGGGTGTCCTAGCCTGCCAGCCCTCAGGGTGTGTGGTTTTCCTGTACATCCCTCTGCCCTGGTGGGATGTCCTCAAGTTCTATTTGTACCCTACTCTCAGGATGTTGGTACCCTGAATTTTACAGGGTATTAGCTAATACTGGCCCACCCAAACATAAAACCTCAATTTGACATAATTTCTGGTATCCCCTTAATTCTCTTTCTCAACCCAAATTCCAATACCCACTGCTTTTTCTAGGCAGGCATCCACAAAAAGTCTTTCTTCTGACCCTGCCAACTCATCGTGGCATATGGTTTTAAGCATGACACCACCTAGAATATCTTACTTCTCTGCACCTTTGTTAAGAGTTTTATACACTTACATATGCTGACAACGAGGAGCTTCCAAGTTCCTCTTTATAAAGTGATTAGCGATTCCCAGTGGAGCAGAAAATATGGTCAGAACTGCCAACACCCCCAGCCCCTGCAGGAGGTAAGCTTCCTGTCCCTGAGCAGGGTCTCAGACAACCTCTGCCTGTCCTGTGAGTCAAGGAGTTGGTCCAGCTAACATGGAAAGTTCCTTCTGGTCTTAATCTTCATAAACAAAGTCTTTTGATATCTCATCACTTCTGGGGTGCCTACCCCGCCTTATCAGCTCTCCCTTCTGCCTCCATTCTTAGTGATTTTTCATTCCCCTTTTCTCTGTACCTTCATGGCAACTTCTGTCATGGTCTGGAGAGACCTAACTTTCGATCTGAACTTGACCACCAACTAGCTATGGAAACCTGAGCCAATTCCCTAACTCCTCCGACCCTCGGTCTCTTCCTTTCTCCCTGCATCACGAAGCTGCTGTGAGGAAGAGCGGCCGTGAACATGGAGGACTAGCGAGGCTGACCAGACGTACCCTTTCCAATGGGACAGAAAGCAATGGTACTGTCCCATTTCAAATGGTATGTATGGTCAGCCTATTGGCACCTTGACTTTAGCTCAGTGAGACTAGGCCGACCATGCATACCATTTGAAGCAGGACAGTACCAGTGTTTTCTGCCCTGTTTAAAATGGGACATCTGGTCAACCTAGGACCAGTCCAGTGTCCAGCACAAATTTCCTCAGAAAACACAAACCTCCGTAGCTTGGCCACCCTGTCTTATGATCACTAATGCTCTCCTTTTCTTCAACCTCCAGGAGGACAGGGTTCATGTCTTTGCTATTTGTACCCTTGACCCCTAGGCCAGAGCCTCATGGCCGGTAGGCACTCCATGAATTCATTACTCAAACATTACTGAGGTAGAGAAGCAGGTGCTACCGAGGCAGAGTGGCTCAGACAAGACTGAGACTCTCAAGGGATCCACATTGTAGCAAGTGGGATACAAACACAGGCAAACAAACACTGAATTCTTAGAGCTGAGCTACTGTAATTTTTAGGTTTCCTTGACCTTCTACTATGACTACTACTGCTTTCATATATGCCAAAATAATTAAAGATGAAAGCCATTAAAGATGAAAGCACTTCAATTAAGGGATACTTTATTTTCCACGAGTTCTTGGAGAGCTTAGAGAGAAGTAGAAGCAATAGTAAAATAACAGTGAGTAGACTACTGCAATTAAATGTGATTTATAATCCCACAATTTAAGTATCACTTTCAGATAGTGGCAAATTAAAGCATTTCAGAAGATTGCTGAAGAAACACTTTTTTTCTTATCTAAGTGAAATGCTGGCACAGGAGGCCTCTGAAGAGAAACTAGCAGGTGCTGTTTTATGTGGTTGGCGTGCAGTGCCTCACGTCGCCTCGGTGTTTTTGAAGTCTTTGTAGTCGCTAAGATTGCCATGTCATTAAAACTGCCTCAGAAATTTCTTTTGAAATGGTGCAGGTAGCTGTCATTCCACATCTGTCCTGCCTGGCTTGCCTTGGAGAAGTGTGGGATTTATTTTTGAGAAAAACCTTTATTTAGCCTTGAATTTCCTGTATTTTCTGAAAAAAAAATGCTGATTAGTCAAGGAAACCAGAGGGATGATGTTTTAAAATTAATATATTTAATACCTTTGTCTGTTTAAACTGGTAGAGGCTTAAAATTTCTGAAGTTTGACCTTCTCATGCTCATGTTGTACGCCCTAAATCCTCAAGATAACTTTGTTTTAGTTTAAGATTTAATAGGATTAAGATTCAATAGGATTTGCATGTGTGTTAATAAAGATAGCGATGGAGAGAGAGGAGGAAGGGGAGGGAGAGGGAGATAGAGAGAGAGAAATGGCAGGGTAGGGGAACAAGCAATATACATGCACAAACAGAAGATTCAGCCTGGCGTTCATCAAATTAGTGTGGTTTGTTCCAGGTCGGGTCAAGGCTTAGTGTGGTTCAAGCATCTAAGCTTTATTTCTCGGGAAAAAATAATGTATAGATTCCAAAACACTGCTAAAAAGGAGCCAAGGTCAATCACAATTGACAGGTTGCATGAATCACATTGGAAGAGCTTGCTAAAAATAGGTAAAAAATATGTGGAATATGAAAAGTTTATTAATGACAATCTATATTCGATCTTCTATTTCTATAAAATTTTATTATTTTATATTTTTCTGTAACTTGCTTCATTTTAAGCAAGTGAAGTACAGTGCCTGCCTGGAAGTAAAGAGGTGCTAAAAAACAAAACCACAACAGGAACAACAAAAAAACACAGTGAAGCGAATAGGTCCAAGGGACACAGGAACCAAGTGAAAGATCTACAAATGCAAAGCTGGAATGATGTGAGCAACAAATTTTTAAAGAAGTAATATTGGATTATAACCCAAAGCATAATACAATTGTCCATGAATCTGTACTTATATAAATACATTATTGAATAAATAAACAAATAGGGGAAAGAGGCAATGAAGAAGAATTAACAAATGATTTATGTAGCTGCTTTGCCCTCAAGGAGGGGGAGTATCAATCTCCACTCCTTCAGCATAAGCTGTGCATTGTAGGGCTGTGCAGCATAGGCTATGCGGTGTAGGCTGTGCAGGGTAGGCTGTGCATTGTAGGCTGTGCAGGGTAGGCTGTGCGGTGTAGGTTGTGCATTGTAGGCTGTGCAGGGTAGGCTATGCGGTGTAGGCTGTGCATTGTAGGCTGTGCAGGGTAGGCTATGTGGTGTAGGCTGTGCATTGTAGGCTGTGCAGGGTAGGCTATGTGGTGTAGGCTGTGCATTGTAGGCTGTGCAGGGCTATGCGGTGCAGGCTGTGCATTGTAGGCTGTGCAGGGTAGGCTATGTGTAGTAACCTCCTTCCAAAGAGCACATCACGGGTGGTAGCGGCAGGGTAGGAGGAAGGGTGGGGATGTGAGAGAGTAACCTTACAGTGGAGAACTCCGACAAACACTACCTCCGGCAGGTGATCAAGGTCAACATCAACAGTGAAAGGTCATGTCGATAGTGTGTTCCTTTCATATGAGGTGATGAAAAGGGCATTTTACCTTTATGCTTTTCTTCCCTAAACCCACCCCTTAGTCTAATCATGAAAAACACAAAAGGAAATTCCACCGGGGAGGCATCCTACAACATAGTGCTCTAAATAGATCAGTACTCAAAAATTGTCAAGGTCATCAAAAACAAGGAAGGTCTGTGGTGACTCAATGTAATGTGGCATTCTAGATGGGATCCTAAAGCAGAAAAGGGACATTAGGTAAAAACTAAGGAAATCTGAATAAAGCATAGGTCTTACCGAATAATAGTGCATCAATATTAATCTTCATTAATTGTAACAAACACACCATAGTAATGTAAGTTGGGGGAAACTGGGTACCTTGTATATGGGAACTCTCTGTATTATCTTCTCAATTTCTCTGTAAGTCTAAAATTTTTCAGAAAGATAAAGTCTATTTTTTAAAAAAATCAAACACAAGCATAGGCTAGATGCAAGTCCAAGGCTATGGAAGTTCACAGGAAAAATATCACTAACATGGATTTGCTTTGCTAATAGCAAACATTTTTAATAGTCTGAAGAGTTTTTCAATGGACTCACTTAAAAACTTTTCATTCTCCAAGTATAATCTACTCAGCTTGTAAAACATAAGAATAATTGATAACATTTTTTAGCATTGCAACAAACACCTTGTTTCTATAAACTTGTGTGTAATCCATATAACAACTCAAGGGAAAATATGCTATTAATATTCCCACATTAAAGATGAGGAAATTGTGGTTTAGTGGGGTTTAATCCATTTCCCCGAGTTTGGACAAGGATTTGAACTTGGAAAGTATGAATCTTGCACCCACAGTCTTAACCCTCTGCTGTATTCACCCACATTAACAGCTAAAATAATCACCTTTGTTCTAGGTTAGTTGATTCGTAGACTATCTTCTAGGCAGAAATTTGAAATCAAAGACTGCTAACTATTGGATATCTTGTGAGTTTGTGATTTAAAATTCATAAAACTTGTAGAAAATAAAACATGTCAGTAAATATTCTCTCCATATTGAATTTGACATAGTGTGGAAACATGTTATTGAACTGAAAACATCTGGTTCTTGCCTGAAAAATGATTTCTACTTATCAAAGATGTTCTTCAATGGAAGGGAACATTACATCTGAGTCACTGATTTCTCAAATTTTGGAGAAAAAAATTTTTTTGTAAGGACATGGACTTCTCACCACTCACTCTTAGAATGATATGAGTGAAATTCAGATTAAGATACGTATGCTAACATTTCAAAGGAGCTGCTTATCCTCACACACACACTCCCACGGCACCATCTTTGACCAGGAAGGGTCGGTCTAGCAAGTGGTCTTTTCCATATTGTGAATGTGACTTGATGATCATGATGCTCTTGACAACATTTTGCCTTAAGGAACTTAAGGGCTTAATTTAAAAACTTTCAATGTACCTCTTTTAAAGTAAGGCCATTAACAATTTCTAAACTTAATAGAGCATAGCAAGACCTAAGGAAGATGAAAGCACCCAATAAATGGTGCCTGAATCCTACAATAATAATAGAAATAGGAGCCCTCCTGCCGTGGCTGTACCAGTGTAATGTGAGAAGGAAGCCAAGGTTCTAGCCCTGGGTTCCTTGTGGTGGCCCCTCAGCATTGGGTACAGGGACGGCTTTATGCAGCTGGTGCTGAATTTCCTTGGGTCCCACTTCACCGTGTCATCAGATCTGATCGTTATCTTCCATTCTCTCCCCTTTAAGTCCTCTTTAGGCTTTTGCTATTCCTCCATTTGTTCAGAGGGAGAATTCTGGAAGACCTAGGATGTAAAGTTCATTTTGCTTTTACTTTGATGCCTCTTGGCAGACATGACAGTTGTGGTGACGAGGAGAGGACACATGGGATGCAGCATGGTCAGAGCCATGGTACAGAAGCCACTGGTACAGGAGACAGTTAGATCCATGGAAGATGAGGTCCCCCAGACATCTTTTCACACCAGGAGTGCCAAGTGGTTTTGTCACATGTTTCTAGATAGTTCCACAGGGAGATGAGCTGGTAGGGATGAGAGGCCTGATGGAAACGGCTCTGTGGAGGGGACCTGGCAAGGCCCAGAGCGAGAACTGTGCCAACAGCCACTGTCCCCAACATTTCAATGCATGACATAACAATCCAGGTGAGAGCAGAAATTCTCTTAGCACCTAGTCTATTTTTGTTCCAGACCAGTGTGTCATTGTCTACATCCTCAGCAGGGTGAGTGCCAAGCGAGGAGAGAAAGAGTCTCATAAAAGTTCACTCCAAACCTTGGTTCTTTTTTACCTTCACTAAGACATGTCACCTCTTGGTTCTAGCAAGTGGAAATAACAGTCCTGTTGTGTGAGGCTCGTGAGCACCCAGTGGGCCGGCCTCTTCCCCACACGGCTGTCAGGGACCCTTCCCCAGTTTCCCGAATCGGATGTTGTTAAATGCAATTGTGGAAAAGAGAGGGGCTCTGACTATCTGCAAGTGTCCGGAGGCTGAGGATTTTGTAAAGGCATCTGGGAAAACCGGGGAAGGAGGCACAAGCCTAATTCCTGCTCTGTGTTTCCTTGGCCTCAAGCAGAGCCTTCCTTCGTGTGAAAGAGGCCCATTGCAGATAAATGCAGGTTGCCAACGGTGAGACACAATTTAGGCAAATTGCCCGACAGATGGTTCCACCCTGTGTGCACCAGCCAAGGGCCAACGTGGCAGACAGTAGCTCCTGCTGGTGTCTTAAGTCAGAGTCATGGATATAGGATAACTATGGGATCGCAGGGATCCCTAGTACTATTCTACCCAGGGCAAACTGGAGACATGCTCTCTCAGGGTTTTGAATACATAGCCTTTTCTGCTGCCCTCTCAAAGCCTTGACCACCAAAGGTCAGTGGCAAGGGGGTCAAGGGCTCTGGATCGGAGGGAATGCACATTCTTGCATGGTTCAGAGGATGGGGACAAACTTTGGACCCTCTATTCTAGCCAAGAGCTTGGTCTTTGGCTTACGGGCAGCACCAGAGGCCAGCCCAGGGGTCCCTGGTTTTTCTCTGGTCCCTGAAGTGAGATAAGGAAGGAGTGGGAGGTAAGCTTGGGAAAGTGGGGTCCGAATCCTGGCTCTGTAGCTTGGCTGTTCACTACACTTCCCTGAGCCTTCAGTTCCCATCTAGAACATGAGCATGATGTCCAGCTCACAGCATTCCCTGACGAAAGGGTCTGCTCTGCATGTTACTTGGAGCCTAATTTCTCAGCACTTAAGTACTTCATCCTTACCCCATCTCAGTCCACTTGGGCTGTTGTAATAAAATACTATACACCGGGTGGCCTAGCAACAACAGTTCTGCAGTCCTGGGGCCTGGAATTCGGGGCCAGGGTGCCAGCACAGTCAGGTTGCTGAGGGCTCTCTCCTGGTTCACAGGTGGCTGGCTGCTTGTACCCTTACATGGCAGAAAGAAGGGGAGCTAGCTCTCTGACTTCTCCTATAAGGCCATGAGTTCCATTCATGAGGGTCCACCCTCATGACCCAGTGACCTCCCAAAGGCTCCAAATACCATCACATTGGGGATTAGATTTTAACATGTGAATTGTGGGGGGGACACAAACATTCAGTCCATAGCACCCCCCTCCCAGTGACAGGCATTGTCATCCTCGGTGTCTGCAAAGCTGTCTCATGTGTCTTCACAGGCCGAAGTGTCTGGAGCTCTGAGGGGGTCCCACCACAGTCAGCAGTGGGGTGCTTCCTCCACCTGTCCACCTGCAGCCCCTCTCCTCATGCTGCAAGGTGGGCGCTGAGACCCAGCCCCTCCACAGCCGTACGAGAATTTCCTGATGTTAATGCTCCAACCACACTCTCAAAACTGAGCTTTTCCAAGTCATGAAGTCACCAGTCAGAAGTGGTATGGGGTATAGGGAAGTTGGCAGACCGACGGGGGGACAGTCCTTGCCGGTGACTGGTATGATCTGGGCTGTCCTAGCGAGAATGTCTGAGCCTCTGCTGCTTCCTCCATTGGGTGAGAACGATAAGGCCAGTCCCCAGGCACGGTGGTTTGTGTGTTAATGAAATAGCATGCGGGTACTACATTGACAACGGAATGGTAACCAAGGGCACACACAGCTGTCTAGAAGTAAGGGTCAGAAGTAGTGAGGGGTGGCTCTTCATCGGGGAGGGAAATAGGGTGATTGGAGGGGAGTCCTGAGGCCGAGGTCAGCGTGCAAAGCACCAATCCAGGATGTTTCAATAGGAAAATGTGCCCGCACAGTGGCCCTGTGTGGAGATGGTGCTCTCTAAGGGGCTGAGTGTCGTCTTGCGGGCTGTGGGGGTGGTGATGGGGCTGGGGAGTTGGCAGAAGAGAAGCAGGTACTGTTTTCCTTCTTGTAACCAGACAGCACTGTCAGAGGGACAGCATCATTAGGACCTTGGAGGCACACGGGGCAGGCACTGGGCACAGACGGCAGCAGGGTCCCCGCTGTGCCATGAGCTCCCTCCTGAGCCCGGGTCCTTCATCGGTTTGGACACCCAGCTGCTAGTGAAGTTCCCGGGGTGGGGGTTGGGGGGTTGGGGGGGTTAAGAGGGAGCCCCTGTGTTGCCTCCAACACGAGTTGCCTCATGTCCTTGGAGCATTTCTCTTCAGGAGGTGGGAAGGTGGGTTATTCATTGACCCCCAAATTGTCCTTCTCAGATTCTGTAATACCAACAGATCCACAAACAAACCAGAAATGGCTTTTCTTTTGTGTTTCACCCAAATTTCTATGTGGAAACTGAGATAGAGAATGTTTAATTTTTATAATATGTTCAGCTACAGAACAGCAATGAGAAATATTCATAAAAAAAACCTCAGAGGTGCTACTGACACTGTGTATGTCTTGGCTGTAAGACAGAATTAGGACTTCCTAATGAGTGAGGTTTTATTCCAGTAAAGCATCTCAAGAAGATTTTTCTTTTTCCTGCAAAACACCAGTTGAAGCAGCAGCTGTGGTGCAGAGTTTATCTCGTTTACACCATCGTCTCATTTCATTGCTAATTTTCACAGCATCTTCTAACAGCTCAATTTTTTTTTTTTTCTTTTTTGGCCTGCAAATATCCTAGGATTTTTTTTTCTTCCCCCCTGATAAATAAAACAAATATAAAGTCAATTCTAGAATAGGGTTGGCACGGTTTACTTGGAAAGAAGTCTGTGTCAAAGGTCAAGCCATGAGTACCGAAATAAATGGGGAGCTGCCAGTTAATTGTGGGCTGACTCCCAGGGGTACACCTGAGGAGTTTTCTGCCAAGCCAGGCAGCTTGCCCTGTCCAGGAAACCCCACCTTTCTACCTGTAAAGAAAGGATTGCTATTCACACCAGAGGGAGCACGCTACTCCGTGAGCCTTTCTCTCCTTTGTGAAGAAAAGAAGACTCAAGACAGTCAAGAAGGGCATTTGAGAACTAACTGGGAATCTCAGAAAGCAACAGAATACTTTCTGATTATGTTAGAAACAGCTTTTTAAGAAAAAAAATTTTTTTTAAATAGGGGAAAGATAAATAAAATTCAACCACATAAAATTCAATGAAATGGCTTTTGGTATTTGGTAGTCCCAAAACATTATTTATATAGGGCACAAGGTCCTTGAATGTTTTTGTTTAAATGAGTTTAAGACGAATTTGAATGCCCTTCCCCTGGGAACTCAGGGAAAGCCAGGCTGATGAAGAGGAAATTGGAAACAGATAGCTGCTGCAGATCAAACTAGCTAATTATGCTTCAGCATTTTGATTTCCTTAAATTTTGCTCTAATAGTAATTTTTATGAGTCCGTGATGTATGTAGATGTAGTAATTTGTGATTAAGCCTCACACTGTGATTATTAAATGTGATAATTTGCTCTTGTAGTACTTGCAGTTCCTATTTTTAAAATGGAATAAAGTGTACAATTTTCTTTGGGCTCCATGACATGTGCTTAATGGAAACTTAGCTATGTTTGCATATGTGCATGTTGGTTATACGACGGTAATTGACCTGAATGTCAAGTACATCACAGTTGAAAAGAATCAACTTTTGTGTTCCTCGATCCAATTATTGTTCAGCCCCCACAGTATGGACACAGTGAGCAGCAAGCAGCTTGGAGTCCCTGCATGCTTCTACTGAAAATATGCTATTGAAAGCAGACAGAACTGGACCTCTAAGAAATGCAAAAGCATTCTTTAGGACAGAGTGTGGCTAGGATAGCCACAATTCCAAGGGCTCCAAACCTCTATTACAGTGACAGACACTAGAATAGGCAGCATGTGTAGAAGAGGAAAATGGCACCTTAATAAATGGAGCTCTAAGATGCCCAGGTCTTGGGACCGCCACTGTCAGGTTACTCTCCTAGGAGGAGTGATGGGTTGCAGATGAAAATGCCTGGACTGGGAGAGGTTCCAGACATTGTTCTCCCATACCCCTGTGTGACCCTGGGCAGATGGCATGAAGCTTTGGTTCCATCTCTCAGATGCTGACTATTCTGTCTCTCACTCTCCTTACAGAGTTACTATGCAAACCAGGTGAGTTCAGGAATGTGACCATACAGGGGGACTGAGAATGTGTGAGGCATGGACCACGCTCCTTATGGCTCACATTGTCCACTCACAGATTTTGTGGAATTGTACTTTAGTATTTTGATGACACAAATTGAATGCAATCAATGTACCATATAGGAAACAAAGTAATTGGGTGTAAGACCACCTTTCCAGTTCAGATTAATGAAAAGAGGCTAAGTTTTCATCTCTGTCTTCAAACCTTGACTTGATCGGGTTGCTTAGACTTAGTGGTATGCTGGAGATGCTTCTACCAGTCAGGAGAGCCCATGCCGTGTGTCCCCTCCCAACTCCAGGTTCAAAGTCGTCGAGTTGGTAGCTTAAAATTGGCCATGCCGGAAGTATGTACTCCATAAAAGTTGACAATTGTGAACCTGTGGTATTGTGATATAGTAAGAAATACATATTTGGCCTTGGTTCCTGCTTCCTGGCACAGAGCTTCTAGAACCCTTGGAATTTCCTGAGTGATGGGGGTTGGGGGGAAAGGAGCGTCTTTGGTTACCCATAATAAGCACCTATCAATCATACTTGAGTTTATGCTAATGAGGTGACTCGTAGAGGAACCCTATACAGCTTCAGGGCGGAGGCTGGTTGCCAGATGATCCCATTATGGGATTAAAGGGTTGGCATTTTCAGTCTCACCTCTGATCTTCAAGGAAGGGAGAGGGGCTGGGGATTGAGCAATGATTTAATCAACCATGCCTATGTGACAGAACCACTGCACAAACCCTAAATAATGGGCTTGGGGAGCTTCTGGGTTGGTGCATGCATGTACATGCCGGGAAGGTGGGGCACCCCAAACTCCACAGAAGCTCCTGCGCTCAGGGCCCTTCCAGATCTCTCCATCTGGCTATTCACTTGTATCCTTTATAGTATCCTTTATAATAAACAGGAAATAATAAGTAAGTTTTTCTCCTGAGTTCTCTATGTCATTATAGCAAATTATCAAACTTAAGGAAGGGGTGTGGGACCCACCCATTTATATCCAAGTTGAACAGAGGATCCACCCACTTGTGATTGCCATCTGAATGGAGGGGCAGTCTTGAGGGATTGAGCCCTTAACCTGGAGTTTGTGCCAAATCCTTGTCATTAGTGTCCTAATTGAATTAAATTATAGAACACCCAGATGGTGTCCACAGAGAACTGAAAAACTACACATTTGGTGTCAGAAGTATTCTGTGAGTAGAAACAGATTATGGTATTATAGGCTTTTTTTTCTTTCTTCAGAGAACCAATTGTTAATTTACTGGCATACCACTGCATAGATTTTTTTCTGTGCTTGTGAATAATTTTGGTTTGATCTTATTGACTGGGAGATTCATGAACTTCATGATTTCATGGGGCTCTGGAGAAAGTCAGATAAAAAGCTCCTCTAGTTTCCTTACAAATGCATCTTGGCCACTTCCTGCAGGTGGTGCTGAGACAGACATGACCCTAGACCCCTCTCCGTGGATCACCCTGTGTGGAGACTGTGGACTGCATGCACATGTCCTAATTCTGATGAAGGCCTCCTAAAAGCACGACTTTGAGAGGAGATTTGAAATCTGGGAGGCCTGGGTTCAAGTTCCTTCTCAGCTGTTATCAGCTGTGTGACCTTTGGCAAATGACCTGATTTATCTAACTCACAGGTTGATTATTTGTAAGACAGGCATAACCCTCTACTTTACAGACTTGTGAGGATTAAATGAGATATTGCACATAAAACATTTGTCATGACCCATAGCGAGCTCTAAATAAAACAAGGGCAGCTATCAGTCAAATGGTCATTGTCATCGCCATCCTCATCATCAGGAGGAGATTGTGAATAGTCATGGTGATTCTTGTCTGTCCGTGAAAAAACCTTCTAAGGCCACGGTTGGTTGACCCACTTTATTTCTTCTTTATAAATCCCCAATAATCTTGGGCCCTCTCTCTCTAGGACCCACTAATCTACAGGTGAGAAAGCCTCTTCCTGTGAACGCTTTATATATCTTCGAAACAGTGATGCGGATACATACCAGCATCTCTCCACAGCTACGCCTCACTGGAAGTTGTGGGGAAACGATGTCCTTCACATCACTTTGCCTTAATTTGCAGCCCTATATTTTACTCTGAGGTTCAGAGGAATGTGTGTGCGTGTGTGTGTGTGTGTGTGTGTTCTGCAAATATCACAGGCAGGTTCACCTTCACCCCCTGATAGAACCCAACTGTAACTAATACTGTTACATGCCTGGTCTCATCTCCCTGCGTGAGTGCACACACATGACTGAAAGTTTACTTATGTACATATGAGAGTGGTTCAAATACTGATGGAAGCATGCTAGAGTGATGTGATTTTGTCTGGCTTTAACATTGAACTTGATGGCTTCTTTGTGCTGAGTTTGGATTGCAGGGCAAATAAAGACTTGGACAGTCATCCACCTATGATTTTAGTCTCTGTATTATAGCAAAAGCTTTTGGGGTTTTTTTTTTCTTCCTCCCTCCTTTTTTGCAAACAAGCTGAAACTGGACTAGGAAAGCTTTTAAGTGATCTGTCCAATTTCCAGTCATTCCATTTCCCTAATTAGATACAAAGAATAAATCTGGATTTTTTTTAATGGTCTGGCAATAAATGAAAATATCCCTAAAGGCTAATAATTAAAAAATAACAAAAACCACAGTCTCCTGTCCCCAAGTTCTGCTCCCCAGACACTTCTAAACATTTAATTCTTTTAATGTTTTCTTTCAGTTGCTTCCTACGTTTTTCTAAGTCAAATATGCTGAGTCCATAATTTTCCTATTTATCAGTTTTAAACATTCTCAGCTTTCTGCTATGCTAGGTGGGGGATTAGCTTTATAAATTCCCAATCCCTTTTTCTTAAGGTAGTTATATCCATATTTTACTTTATTTATTTTTTAAATTTATTTTCATTGTTAGACCTATTGGGGTGACATCTGTTAGCAAGGATTACATAGGTTTCAGGCATACAATTCTACAGTGCATATTTTACTCTAAATTACAATATTAGTCATCACTTATATTATCATGACTTTTAAAGTACTGTTTGTGGCAAAGTCCCTACTGTGTCATGAAAGAATTTCCTTCCTTTAGTAAAGTGGTTACAATCATCCCTTTGAGGGAGATGTCAGCAAACAAGCTAATGCAGACTCCTTCTCCAAAGAGAAAAAACCTTAACTCTGAAGGACACGCCGAGGGCTCTGGGCACCACACTGAGGGCTGATCTTGTCACTACTGCTACGAGCACCAGTGTGCATGGCAGAGCTCAGGGGAGGCCTGGTATCTCGGTAGACCCCTAGACAAACAATACCTGTGTGTGTGCGGCCCCTGCTCCAGCCATGGGCCATGGGGCAGGGTATAGGCCCTTGCTTGAGCATGCTTTTGGAGCCAGGAAGACTACCATTTACATCTTTGTGGTAGATAGAATGAGGCCCCTGTGATGGTTAACTTTATGTGCAAACTTGACTGGGCTAAGGGATGCCCAGGTAGCTGGTGGAAGATTGTTTCCAAAAGAGATCAGCATTTGAATCTGCACACTGAGTAAAGAAGATCGCTCTTACTAACGTGGGTGGGCATCACTCAATCCACTGAGGGCTGAATAGGACAAAAGGCAGAGTAAGGGCAAATCCATTCTCTTTGCTTGATCTGGGCTTCTCCTGCTCTTGGACATCACTCTTGGTTCTCTGGCCTTCAGACTTGGACCAGGACTTACACCACTGGGCCCTTGATTCTTAGGCCTTTGGACTTGGACTAAGACTTACGTCATTGTCTCCCCTGGTTTTCAGGCCTTCAGGCTTGGGCTGACATACACTACTGGCTCTTCTGATTCTTCAACTTGCAGACAGCAGATCAGGGGACATCTCAGCTTCTATAATTGTGTGAGCCAATTCCTACAATAGGAAAAACAAACAAACAAACAAACAAACAAACAATATGATAGATTCTCTGGTGAATCCTGATTAATACATCCATGCCCTGATCTCTGGAACCAGTGAACATGTTACGTTACAGGGTTAAAGGGACTTTGCAGATGTGATTAAGTTAAGGAGCTGGTGACGGGAGCTGATTCTGAATTATTCGGGTGGGTCCTATGCAACCCCCAGCTTCCTTCCACGGAAAAGAGGGAGGCAGAAGACTCAGAGAACGAGAGGTGACGGCGGTGTCAGAGACTGACGCGCTTTGCAAATGGATACACGCAGCCTCTAGAAGGTGGAGGAGGCAAGAAAATAGATTTTCTCCTGGAGGCTCCAGAAAGAATGCAGTCCTGCCAATGTCTTGATTTTAGGACTTCGGACATCCCAAACTGTCGGGTAATAAATGTGCATTATTTTAAGCCACAGGTTTGTGGTAATGTGTTACAGCATCAATAGGAAACGAACACAATCACGATTCCACGGCCTGTTTCCTGTAGTGGCTGCGGGGGGACAACTTAGCTTTCTTTGGGCTTCTGTGAAATGGGGACAACAGGACTCCCTTCTTAACCAAATTCTCGCCAGGCTCTTCTGAACCTGCTTCTCAGCTAAGCCTGGTCCTTGGCCTGCTGAGCCCAGTGAGTACAGACTCTTGTTGAACAAAATTTTAGCAAGAATTAGGCCAACCAGACGTCCCATTTGAAATGGGACAGAAAACAACGGTACTGTCTCGTTTCAAACTGACACCTTGAATTTAGCCCGGTGAGTCTAGGCTGACCACATGCACCATTTGAAACGGGACAGTACCATTGTTTTCTGTCCCATTTAAAACAGGACATCATAGGGTTCCCTGGTGGTGTAGCGGCTAGGCTTCAGCGCCTTGAACGCTACGGCCTGGGTTCAATTCCCAGCCAGGGAGCTACCAAAAGAAAAAAAAAAAAAAGAAAAGAAAAAAAAATGCAGTAGCAATTGCACTGGTCATTAGGATTAAATTATTTTGTATTGATTTGAAACATCAAAAAAAAGAAAAAAGAAAATGGGACATCTGGTCAGCCTAGCAAGAATGCTACTAGGTGAGTTTATTGACAATCTTTCATCCTTAATATGTAATTAATTCCTCTTAATAATTTTCCATCCACAGATTCTCTTACCCTCCCCATTGGCTATAAATCCCCAGCTGCCCTGGCTATATTTGGAGCTGAGTTACATTCTGTGCTGAAGTCCCCCTGCCCCACTGCAGTGACTCTAATAAAATTTGTCTTGCCATTTTTATTATAACAAGTGTCTAGTTTACTTTCTCTAACAGGGATGATAATGACACTGTCCCATTCTTGGGAAGATTAATGGAAATAACATACCTGGTTAACACCCCTCAGCTGGTGTCTGCCCCAATAATTTCTCTAAAAAGTGTGACTTCCTTCCTCTGAACCAGGGATAGAGATGAGCAGATCTGTAGCAGCTGTAAGAGGTAGAGACAAGGCCAGCCAGGCCGGAGCGCAGTGTCTGTGACAAGGCGGGACAGGACAGGGAGTGCCCAGGAGTCTGGACTGTATCTGAGCACAGGGGACCCCAACACCACGTTTCCTGGGCCCTCTGCATGAGGGTGAAGGTGGGATTGGGTGGGAAGCTGGATCTCTGAGGGCTTCTGGGGCAGTGAGGGGTCAGCTAAGACGATGTGAGACCACGGTGGGGCCGGGGGAGCTGTTATGGTCCCAACCCTGGTCTGAATTCCGGAGGGAGGAAGTGAGATGAAAGGAAGGTTAGAAGAGGATAATGCCAGGGAGGACCCCCAAAATGGAATTTGCTTACAAAAAATTGTGTATTTATTCTTACATAGTTAAATTTCAGTCACCGTGAAAGCACTCCCTGTGTGATGCCATACACCTATCGAGACACCTTTTCCACATCTCAGAACAGTTTTTGAACTTGTCAAGTTGGATGCCTTTCAGTGCTTCTGCCATTGTTTCTTCGCCTCTCCCACATCAGCAAAACGTTTTCCTTTGAGGACTTTTCTCATCTGATATGATAGCAGCAGCAGCAACACCGAAGTTGCTCTGGGTGAGATCAGGTGACTACGGAGGGTGGGGTGCGGGGGTCACAGCATTTTGGGTCAGAAACTGCTGACCACCCAGAGCGGTGTGGGCAGGTGCTGTCCCGGTGGAAGAGCCAGCCAGCCATCTGTTTGCCACAACCCGGGACGTTTCTTCCACAAATCGTGACGCAACCTGCTCGAAACTTCCAAATAAAAACTTCGGTTGACGATCTGACCCAGAAGAACAAATTCCGAGTGCACAATCCCTCTCACATCAAAGAAAGATAATTCCGGGGTGTTTTGGGTCCCCCTCGTCCGCTGAAACACATTTCCTGATGGGTGATTGCTCTGCTATGGTGCAAACAGAGGAAGAACAGAAGGGGATTGCAACGTGATTGCCCCCCTCCCCCACCCACGGGGCCTCGGTCATGGCCGTGGAGGCTCCCAGTCAGCGAGGACTCCTGAGTGCCAGGCACTCTGCTATGCATTTTACGTGTGTTTTCCCTGCTCGATCCTCCCCAAACCCTCACTTTGCAGCTGAAGAAACGATCAGGCATCTAAATGCTCCCAGCTCATACGGATGAAAAGTTCTAAGTCAATGGGCTTCACCACCAGGCCAGCCTGGCGGCCTCCGGGATTACAATGATAAAGTGTCCAGGCCGCTGTTCCCCGAGCCACCCTAGAAGATAAAGGCACCTACATGGCAGCCAAGGAAAGATTTGGAAATCCAGCAGAAACGTTAGCTGGCGGGGCCAGTGGTGCCCATGGCTCTCAGGCTGCACACATCTTCAGGGACACATTGTGACAGTCATCATGAGCCTCGTGGAGTCATTGAAAGAATGCATCTTAATAGCTTCAGATGGGTCGCCAGGGAGCGTCAGAGACTGGCTGAACAGCGTGACTTCTGCTGTGAGAGAGGGGAGCTGAGTGACAGCAGGACGAACCCGCCTTCCTGTCAGGAACTTGCCACATCAAAGAGCTGCTTCAGGGATAGAGGACTGCAGGCCGTGCCCAGGCACAGAGCACCGTTATCTGTGACATGAGAAAGCTGGTCCTATTTACGGTGCTTGCCTCCAGGTTAGAAAGTTCTATTCTATTCTGAGGCAAGTGAAATACAGATTTTTTTTACACTAGAGCAGCTCTGTAAATAAGCACTTGCCCACGGCAAGTGAGGCAGAAAATAAATTGTATTTGTGGAATCTACTGGGTCTCATCCTGTATTTGTTAGGGTTTGAGCAGGGAAGCGGAACCACGAGGAGAGACGTCTAATAGGAGGTTATATGAGGGACTGCACGCAGCGTGGGAGCTGTGAAGCAGTCTGGGAGAGGCCATCGCCTCTGTGCTGACACGGCAGGCCACCAGGAAGGCCAGGTGGACGTGAAGTGGGGAAAACAGAGACAAACTGGGCCCTTCCGAAGTGAACGGGAGCCTGCATTGCCCTCCCACTGCCACAAGCCTCCCGCTTCAGTGACCTGCGACCTGAGAGGCTTGCTGCAGGCTCACCTGGACCTACACAGGGAAAGGAATTCTGGGAAACCCAGTCCAGCTAAGCCAAGTTGACACACTCTAGATCCCCTGTGCATCGTGTCTGTGTTGGGAGAAAGAGCTGATGGAATGTTCTTGGGCTGGCAAACTCTCTTCAATGAACTAGCAAAGTGGTGAGGGTAGTGAGAAGGAATAAAACGAAGTCAGCTGGTTTGGAGCCTGGTGGTGGTGGAAATGCTCCCCCATGCTGGGAGGAGTATGAGTACAAGACAGGAGTTCTGTCTTCCAAGTCTTTGCCATCCAACGAGCCAAGACCTGTAGATGGGATGACCACAGATTCCAGGACCACCCTAGTTTTCACATATTTTGCTTGCATAATTATTAACACTCTTTTTTCCCTCTAAAAGCACCCAGGTTTAGGTGGTAAACTCTGCATGCACCCCGCATCTATGAGAAATAGGTCATAACAGCGCAGAATGGCCGTAGTGGTACCAGGAGGCTGGGTTCTTGTTCTAACACAACCACTAAGCTCTCTGGGCCTCATCTGAAAATGAGAGGTTAGAACTAAAGTCTTCACAGATTCATTAGGTCATTAATTCATTTGACAAATAGTTATGGAGCTTCCTACACCGTTTCAGCTGTTGTTCTAATGTGGGCAGATTTAGATGATGATGTGAGTGTCCCAGCTTCTCCTTGCTTTTGTCTGCTCAGTGGGATGCTAGCTTGGCTCATTAAATAGATCTTTCATTCTCCAAGGGTTTGCCAGACAGCCTTGGGGAGGAGACAGGAGGCCTCCTGGGGGTGAGGGAGGAAGAGCTGTTTGGAGCAGAGCTGTGGAAGAGAGGGGGAGTTCGCATCCACGGGGTACTGAGGGCAGCAGAGGGAAAGGGAGTTGGAAGACGTACTACCCAAGACTATGATCTCTTTTAAAGTGTTTGAGAAGTACCAGAGAAAAACATGAATATTTGTGCATTGTCTTTGGTCGCTTGGACTATGTTCTTTTAGACTGAGCCATATGGGTGCTAGAGACTCAAAGAGGAATAATGGTGTTAAATTTGTTCCTTCAGAAGCCCTTGGTCCAGCTTGAGGAACCCATGACCCATGTGCCAAAGAGTCAGAGCAATTCAAAGATGGGAGAGAGAAATGTGGCTGGAGGGATTGAGTAGGCACCCAAATGGGGCATGAAATATAGGCCAGATTAAGAAAGATGAGTTTCTTCTTGCATACTTGGGTGGATTGAAACAGAGCATTTCATACGAACAAAAGATCTGTTTTCTGTCTTCTAAGTGCTCATGAAGTCAGTCACGATGCCTTTTCACAAACCCCTCTCCACCCCTGAGAGCCATGACGTTTACCCCTATCTCCCTAGCGGTGTCACGGCCGCGTGGCTCGCCTGGCAACTTCCGAAGCATCGGCACACAGAGCAGATGAACAGACACTATTTTCACTACCTCCTTAAAATTATTTGGCCATGACAAGAAGGAAACTTAGAGACCATGACATTGTCTTGTTTATCACTGCATGTAAAGTGAACTATGTGAGAGCATCTCAGCACTTCTAAAGTCTCTGCTTGCATGCCATCCATTCACGTGCCGTTAGCCAAACTAAGTCACAAGGCCAAGTCCAGCATCCGTGAGGTGGGGAAGTGCATTCCACCACCGACACGGGAGGGGCGCACGGATGCTTGCTGAGCAATAATGTCGTCTACGATGAATAAGGGACAGGGAAGGGAAGGTATAGAGCATGGAGACTGGCAGCCAGCTGAGAACCTGTGTATTTTTACCAAAAGGCCATTGCTATGCCCATGGCCTGTGCCAGGCACCGCCCTCGGGACTGGGGACATATACACTACACGAGCAATGGCAGTGCAGTTTCTGGTGGCTTAAATGTCAGCAAATCACATGGTCCTTAAAAACAAAGAGGTGACTTAAATGGGAGCAAAAGAGGAATGCTTCCAACTCCTACTTCACCGTTGGGTGGCAGCCACCAACACTTTCGGTCCCCTCCAGGTGTCAGCTGCTTCCCAGTGCCAGGGAGTCAAGCATAGGGATGCCAAGTGAGTGTTCCCTACAAGATGCATGTGGCAATTAAGCCATCAGTCCCTGCAGAAGCCTGCCCGCTGGCTGTGTTTCTCTCCAACAGAAAATGAACCAAATTGCAGGGAAGGCTCCTGCCCCGAGCCCTGGGCTGCTCGTTATCCGTGCCACAGAAACGCAGCAGTGATGTCTCTAACGGGCCAGTTCTAACAGAGCAAACTCGAAAATCCGTGTGTGGGTTTTAACCAATAGATGGGGCCCGGTTTACAGAGCAGAACCCAACACACAGAGGCAGGGCCTGTGGGATGTCCTTGGAAAGTCAATGTCACATACTCAAGAGTCATTGGGGATGTTCCCCTACATTGTCACCCTGAAGACCAGACAATTCCTTCCTCCTCTGCCTTCTAGCACAGCCTAATCCCTCAGGGAGCTGAGTGAGTCCTGAGGGCCTCCTTCCTGGGGCAGATCACACCCTTGGTGTGCACCCCCCTGGGTTGGAGGAGTCACCGATGGTTGCTGCTGAGAGGGTTATGGAAGGAGCCGGGACCAATGGCTAGACAGCATCAGGCACGTGGGAGCAAGGTGTCCCTTGCTGTGGAAGGCAGCTGAGGGCAGAAGAGAAGGGCAAGTAGATGTGAACTACAGCCAAGGGGCCCCACCACGTCCTGGCCCAGAAGTCCAAGGAATCTAAGAATTCTGACATTGAACCTGGCCTTCCAGGTGATGATAGAGATAGATGTTTCATGGCAGAAGCTAGAACATTTTATTTAGTTTGTTAGCTTGATTTATAACTTAAAATAGAGAACTGGTTTGAACGCCTCTACTTGTATTCTTCAGCCAAGGCTCACAAATGTCCAAGGTGGGCCTGTGGTCGAGAAACGTGGAGCAAGTGGGCCGCTGCCCACTTGGCTGTCCCCACAGGTGTCTCTGATGAGAAATCATGGGGGTGTCTCCCAAATCAGTGGGCGTTTTAGATCTGTCTTATTAATGCTGGGGTGCACTTCAGCCAGCTGCCGGCTTGTGATGAGCCTTTCAGTGCTTTATCCAGCCCAAGTCATATTTACTCATTTCATTTTTTATAAGCATGGCTTTCCAACCCCAGAAATTCATCTGAACTACGCTGTGTACCTCATTTATTTATTGCAAATTTCCTGTACATTCAAAATGACACAAAATCACCAGCATGGATCGCTTTTTTATTAACACTGGAAGAAGCAAATTGAAGCCGGGGTTTATCAATCACGAGAGGCCTGTAGTCAAGGATGAAAATGATGATGGGGAGATTTCTGGGGCTAAGGGTGTGGATAAAGCCTGGGGAAGGGCGTATTGCAGGAGAAGGCTGAGAATTTTCATGGAGCCCCTTTAAAAAGCCTTAGTCTATTTGACTCCTAGAAGTTTTAAAAATTAAGTTGACTAATAATATGACCAAATATAAAACTACCAAGAGTAAAAGTACTGATGACCCAAGGTTAAATGTTTCTGGATAGGGCTCCAAGGGAAGTATTTCAAGGGCAGACACGCTGCACAAAGTCAAGGCGAACTACGGACAGTCACGCCATAACCCCTGACCGTGGGCTCTTGTTACTCAAGGTGTGGGCCTCCAACCAGCAGCACCAGCATCATCACCTGAGAGCTCATTAGAAATGCAGTCTCAGGTGCCCCTCAGACCTGCTGAATCAGAATCTTCCCTCTGACAAGACCCACAGTGATTCCCATGCACATTAAAATGTGAGCAGGGCTATCATCAATCTGTTGAAGTACTTGTTTTTCAGCTCTAAGGCTTTGGGCAGACTATAAAAATCAGATAGCCATGGCTGGAAACTTCCCACCCTTTCCACTTTCTCTCACTCTTTTGCCCCTAGCCTTGCAAATTTCTTTGCTCCACCCCTAACCCCACTGTCTGGGATCCCAGTGCCCCAGGTGGAGGTGCTCTAGAGAGCAGGGTTGAGGGGCTGCCCCAGAGGCTTTGTGAGTGTCAGGCTGAAGAGTCAGGCTGATCCCTGGACTCTCCACCACAGGAACTGTCACCACATCATTTCATTCTGTCTCATTGTAAGACCCTCACTATGATGACCAAACCTCACATGGAAATCATCTGACAACTTCTAACAAAGCGGAAGCAGTGACCAAAGCAACAGTGATACCATCCAGAGACCCAGATGCCTTTATGTCACATGGGAGGGGACTGTCACATGGGTGGCAGTCACATGAGTGAACCCATCAGCAAACACATCCATCTTAAGTATGCAAAAAAAGGTTTTTAGAAAGATGCCCCTGATTTTGAGCTCAGTTCAAAAGTCCTTGGAACAGTGAAGAATGAATGCCTCTTTTTGCTCCAGGAAAATTCTACTCAAAAAAGGAAAAGTTATCACCAACCTAAATCTCATTTAAGGTTTAAGTTTATCCTAGTCAAACCAGGACTCGTCCAAAAGGCCACCCAATTTAACATTTATAACATTAATTTTCTATTGTTTGCTTTTTTCTATTTTAATACATCTTTGTTATATATGTGCATGCACGTGTGTGTTTTGTGTATTTTATTTCCATCACCAATTTATATATTTTTGTGAAATAAATGAATTTCCAGAAACAGAACTCCAGTTTATAACTTTGTGCCTCTAGGAAATATGGATTTGATTTATGAAGTATTGATTTACAGCCGTGGTTTAGGAATTTAATTAATTCATAAGTACAGTGAATTGTATTTCCTCTCCTAGCCAGAGCCAGTCCCCCTGTGGGCATGGGGGTGCTGAGAGTAAACAGGGCTTCCTAGGAACTCTGTCTGGGGAGCAGCGTGGCCTTTGGGGGAAGCGCCAAGGCCCTGGAGCAGGATCGCAGGTCGGGAGTCTGAGGCCACCTTTACTAGCTGTGTCTTCCCTCTACTCCATTATTACTGAAATGGAGATATTGGCCCACGCAGTTGCAGAGTAATGAGATTATCGACGTGAAGTGTTTGTTCATCACAGTGCCCAGCACTTAGTAAATGTACAGTGAGTATGAGCTCTTAGCCATTCCTCCCCAGGGGGTCGAAGGCGTGTAAAAGAGGAAGCTGGAGTTTCCCCACCTGCCAGGCACAATCCTGTACGAGTACTTATTCACAGAATTAAATTCGTGCATCACCGTATTGACAAAGTAAGGACCCTAGGGATCCGAAGTAGGCTGACCAGACGTACAGTTGGAAATGGGACATAGCGCTGTTTTCTGTCCTGTTTAAAATGGTATGTCTGGTCAGCCTAATCCGAAACCTTCCCCAGTCGTGACCAGTGGCAGAGAGCCCCTAGGTGTTCCTTGGCCAAACCAAACATCTGGGCTGCCATGTGTCCTGTGTGGCCTTGCAAATGCCTTCAGGGAATAGCAGAACTGGAATGAGCTCCTGGAGGGAGTACCTGGGGCTTCCCTGGACCCAGCCAGCCTTGGGAGAAGGGGCTTTGGAAACCTCCATGGTTTTCTGCAGAAAGCGCACGAGACCTTCCCCTGGGGCTGGGCCCCTACACATCTCACTGTCAAACGTCCCCTGGGGCATCTGAATTTTAAAATGGTCTTCCCACAGCCTTGGGCTGTTAATCTCACTAAGTGCCCTCAGTGACTCCCAGTCCGTGAATCCTTGGTAACCAAGCCCCAGGGCTTCCTTCTCCAGCTGTCGCCACTGAGACACAAAGCACCCTGGGAAGAAGTAAGGGACCTGGAATGCTCTGTATCTCAGTCTGGGTGGCAGTCACATGAGCGAATCCATCTGCAAACACATTCGTCTTAAGTAGGCAAAAACATACTTAACAAGTGTGCACATCATCCGCTCTGCTATACATGTACTTACTGTAAATATACGTCCACTATATCCTATGCATGTACTTTGACTGAAAAAAATGAAAGAAAAACAGGAAGACCTAGAGAAGCTACAGGCAGCATACAAACACCTAAAACAATGCGTCCAGACTACCAGAGAGGGGGAAATTACCTTCTGCCTCTGACAAGAAATGAGAGAAATCTGAGTGCTAATCATAGGGCCTCTGGAAGCTTTGCTTTCGGTTTTATTTCTGATTTTCATGGATTTGACCTTTGACCTTAATTGAAAGCCAACGGCAAAGTTAAAAGCAGAGAGAGGTGAGCTCATTTCTTCTCTGCCAATCTGTTCCAATGAGACACTGAAGACAGCTCCTCTCCACACTTGAGTCATCTCCACCAAATTACTTCAAGAAGGGCTGTGGAATCACAGCCTACGAGAGTCCTGATGAATTCAGAATCGGAAATCATTAGGGCCTTAACAGCTACTTAAGCATTTGCTGTTAGAAATCCTTTGCCCCAGACACAAATGGTGGGTTATAAATTATTTATGGGCCCAATTAGGGATGTAATTGGAGTAATCTGGCTGGTTGCCATGGCACTAATGCAGCTAAAGTTTTCATCTTTCAGTTAAACTCTTTTTTTCCTGCTTTCTGTTACATTTCTCAATATCCTAGTCTGCTCTCCAGAGGTCTGTGGAAAATGTTCATGATTCTTTTTAAAATGTGTATAAAATTCAACTTTAGTAAAGAGTCACTATCATCGAATTATTCCTGCTATGGCTTCACTGTGCTCCCACAAGTATTAGCAAAAAGCACCGAGCTCACAGCACTTGTGAAGAAATGGCTCTGGTGTGTTTATGGAGCCTCCTTCCTCCTCCTATGCCATTTCAGGGCACCTCCTATCCCTTCCCTCTGTCCTCAAGGGCTGTCTTCTTGCTGTGAACTTCAGAGGTAAGGGTTTGGCTTTTTTACACCAAACTCTTCCTATAATACAGAATGAGCTTAGTTAATCCTTCCAAAGGCAGTAATTTGGTCCTGCTCCATTAAAAACTCAAGGTCCTTGCTGTGTCAGGACGACCGAGTTGGCTAAGGCCCCAAACTGAAAACTCAAGCTCCTCCATCCTTTTAATGCACTGTCCCAGCTGAAACACTTAATGGTTCCACACTGACCTCAACCACTGGGACACCTGCCCACTCAGGGACAGCGAGCCTGTGTGGATTTCCATGATCATTGCTGGGGTGCATCTCTCTTTATCTAGCCCTCTCTTTCCCATGACTCCCCTTTAATTCCTGTTACATGCCTGGTCAGCTAGACTGCTACTCTACCAGGCCCAGAGTCACTTAAGAACAACCATGTTGGTGGTAAAGGCCTGGGAAAAGCAGGACGGCCTCTCAGACAGCTTCCCACAAAGAGGTCATTTCCTTGGTGTGGCTCTCAGGCTGCCAGCTTAGAAATTGGATCTTCTCATTGTCCCAGAGGTCATAGGACTTGGGAATGGGGCTCATGCCTATAAGGTCGGATGGGCCACTGCATTCATTCAGTGCCTGCAGTCTAGCTACATGGGAGCCCAAACACCTGCTGGAGAGCTTGGGCCTGGAGCACAGAATTTGCTCTGCATAATGGGGAAGCTGCCTGGCACCAGGCTGAAATGGCCCCCACAGCCATCCCGGGAAGAGGACCCAGGTGATGGGCAGTACAGGTCTCCTATGGACACTGCCAGCCCTTGTCTCTGGAACTCTGCTTTGTCCATGCTCCTATGCCCATCTGAGTCCATCAACCCAGGCTGGCTAACACACTTGTTCTTTATAAGTATTAATAATATTGTGGTGTCCAGAACCAACCTCAGAATCAAGATACTCAGTCCCCCAGTTGCTAAGGGCTCACATATCAGTCCCATTCTGGAATGCTGCTTTGCCCAAGGCCATACTCCCTTCCTACAGACACCTGGCATCCAATGACTGGACCACGCAGGGGTATAAAAGCCCACCCCTTCCCCTCAATTTACACTGAGTGCCTGCCGGCTCCAGACCTGCCCTAAGGCTGGCTGAGGACTTGATTACAGCCATGTCACTGCCCAGCTTCTGCATCCTGTCCTCCTCACTCCTTCACAGGGGTCAGTCCTCTAGATTCCTGTCCTGGAGTCTGTTTCCTGGAAAAAAGATGACCAAAGACAACCACTATTCTGATAGCAAGCCTGATGGGCTATAAGCTGACTTTTGTATGTCCTCTCTTGGCCAGCACCTGTGTATTTAGAAACTGTTGTTAGAAACTGTTGCTGCCTCCTTTCATTGAACTTTGGGGGACACCCCTCAATGTTGGATTCTACATATGTCCAGGCACCCTATCTCTATTATAAGTGCTGTCACTCCTTACCTATGTGACTTGGGGCAAGTTAGTAACTTCCCTGTGCTCCGGACTCATCTGTAGGATGGAATTTAAAACTGCTTCCTCACATAGACACATTTTTGAGTGAGACAGCAACAAGGAACATGCACTACCAGACATGTGTCAAATAAGTGAGTGAATGAATAGGTATTAGCAGTGTTAACTTGATAAGACAGCTGATTCTCCTTGTGGGAATGGGATCGAAAAGGCTTAAGGCTCGGCTTGCTCTTAGGTATCTATTCTTTTTTGCTTTCTTTTTTTTTTTTTTTTTTTTTTTTTAATGCGGGTAGCTCCCTGGCTGGGAATTGAACCCAGGCCACAGCGTTGAGAGTGCCGAAGCTTAGCCACTACACCACCAGGGAACTCCCTCTCTTAGGTATCTATTGATTCACTTACTCACTCATCCATTCATTAATTCAGCCACTCATTCATTCAACAAATATTATTTGAACACCATGTCTGGTGAATCCCACAAGGAACACACAATTCCTATTCCCAGATATAATGGGGAGATAGTAGACCTTGCATTCTTAAGACATTTTAAAGCTTACCAACTGTCTTTATATCTATGATCTCAAATCTTAACAACGTAAATGTTATTTACATTTTCAGGTGCAGTTAAATGATTTGCTCAAGACCTTGCAGGAAGAAGTTGTATCTGGAATCCATTGTTTTGAATATAGGCCCCTGGGGCTTCCCATGACCAGACTTCAGACAAACAGATGTAAAAAATTAAAGAGTGTGTAATTAAGTGCCAAGTGATTGAGCCAAAAAACATTGCAGGCAGGCAGACAATAAGTGGTGAGAGAGTTATGTGAGGGATAGATTTCAGAATTTCCCTTGCCTTCCTGCCATGGCTATGGTGGAAACCACCAACCAGTGACATCCATCTCCCTGCAGTGCCTGCACGCCCCTTTCCTAACCACCAAGACTAACACTGGAATCTGGACTTGTTTTTTTTTTTAATTAAAATCTACCCATATTCTTAGCCTTTCCCACAAATTAACTTAGCATTCTAGTTCCAAAGACTGTGATCTCAATAACTATGTAATAGCTCTAGATAGTGATAAAAGGCGAAGGCCAGAAGTGGAAAGGTTTTAATAAGGTCAAAAGACAGTTTCAGTGGAGTCTTTGATAGGAGGTGATGGTTAGAGAGTAGGATGTTTAAAGTTGCCATTTCAGAAGTCATGATGTATGGTTTGACCCTAGGAATGGATGTTCAAGATGAAATAGAGAAGTCTTTGGAGATGATTAAGTCAAGAAACTAAAGATCAGGGATGGTGGATGATTTACCCAGATAGGAGTAGAAATCATCCAGTCTCATCTATTATGAGTTGATATTTATAGTTTAACTGTCAGTCTGGAGCGCCTTGCTGCACCCGCTTCCACTCTAATGAACTTGAATTATGTTCTATAGGCATTGGTAATGGGAGTTGTTAATGGAAGCCATTGAATGGTCAAGTATTTGAGAGAAAGCAGTTAGGAAATTACTGCAGTGGCAATGGAAATGGAGAGGAGAAGATGGATTTAAGAACTATTTAAAAAGTAGCATGCCAGGACTTAGGGAATGTAAGAGGGAGAACAAGGTGTCTGGAAGAAAATGAATTAAGTTTTGGACAGTAAAGTTTGAGAGGCCTGAAGGACACCACAAAAAGGACCTTCTCAAAAGCTGTTCTTATTCATTGGTTAGGCTCTCCTGTGTTTCCAGAATCTATGGTTAGTGTTAAGTTCAAAGTCAACCTTTCAGCACCAGAACTGAGGACAGCTCCAGAGAGGGTTCTCACTGAGTCTTCCCCTGACCGTCAAGGTGCTGGACCGCTCCTTGGAGGACCATATCCATCTCCTGGGGCACATTAAGAAGCATGGTTGTTCAACCACACTGATTCCTTGACTTCTTATGCCGGCACAAGTTAACTGGTTTCCCTAGTTTGGAACTCACTTTGGGGATTATACATACAGCTCATCACTCCTTTTTATCTACAAAATTATCTATTCAAAATTATCATAGATATCTTATGCTTATCCAGATATGCCAACTAAATTCTATTGGAAACTGAGAGTTTTATAATTGCCACATATGTGAGTATGTGATTCTCACTGGACAGGATCCAAAGAAGGGTAAGATGTGTCCTTCATTTTTATGGAGCTTACAATCTAATTGGATAGACAAGACATTCACACATTGAAGGGATAATCAGTCATATAAAGCAATGTTGGCATTCTGAGGATATTGACCTTTGGGGTGGCTTGAGAGAGGATGCTCATAGAATGTATAGAATTCAGTTATGCTGGGGAGGAAGGGAAGGGCACTCCAGGTGAGGAAAAGGCCTTGGCAAAAGCATGGAGAGAGGGATTTCCTTGTGTTGAGGGATGGGAAGGTGAGCAGATACCTATAACTAGATCATCGAGTAGATATGGTAACTATAGAAATCAAAATTTAAGAATGCCCATGGCCTTTGGTTCCTCTCACCTTAAATATATGATTTCAAGAGAAAAAAAAAAAAGCCTAGTACTGAAAGAGCTTAAGACAGGGGTTTTGAGATCACGTTATTCATTGTTAAAAACATTATGAGGATCTGCTACAAACAAGACTCCATGGACACAAAGATGAATTGAATACTTTTCAATTTCTTTAGTCTACTTGACTACCAAAATACCTTTGTAAGGTAGACAGAAAAGAGAAGCTGTGTGTGTTAAGAGAAGAAAGCTAAGCACAGAGTTCAAATGGCTTAAACTAAAGCCATGTGGTTATTTAGGGACAAAATCAACACCATCACCTGGGGCTCCTTTTCTCCACTATGGTGTGATTGACCCCAAACTTCATAAGCAACCCTGAGCCTGAGATAGTGATGAATAAGAAAGAGAGTGAGAAATAGTGGGCACTGAGCACTAATAGGTCATATTGAGTGCTTACTGTGTCAATAGCTGTGAATGAAGGAGCCATGGTCCTGGTATCATAGAATTTGATTTAGACTTTAGCCACCTCTGTCCTAACTGTTGAACCATACAGTAGTAGGCTCTTGCAAAGGCTGACACGTGTCCTACATAGTGGAAGTGCTGGGTTATGAGGCAGCCACACAAGCTGATGCCATCTCTTTTCTGCTTGGCTCTTTGCAATAAGCCAATTTGGAGAGACCTCTCCGGGGGAGACTTCAAAACCTACACTCTAATTGGCTTGATCCACCATGTGGACACCTAAATAGACCTGTTTCCCAAGTGAACTGATGTCACATTTAAAGAAGGTTGGGCATATGGGATTTCCTTCTGTTAGGTCTGGAGTCAGCGATTATGCAGGAGATGTAATTGGTCCCTCAGGATTCTCCACGCGTTTGTAACTCAGCCCTATTTCCCACTGCTGGCTTTTTTAGCCACTTATTTAGTGCAATCATTCAAGAGTAGCCAAGGATAGTGAAGAGAAGGAAACCATGTGATTCATTTCAGCACAAATTTTGGCAGCTTCAACAGCAAATTTTTTATCACAATGCACAGACAGACCTGTTAGTGACATAATCTTGAATTGATTCTTAGTTGAGGAAGGTATTAAGGCAGAAAATCATGCCTTATCCTTCCTGTTTATCCCAGAACAAATACCTTATTTCTTTAGTAAATAAATCATTTTTAATAATGTAATTGATCCCTCAGGATTCTCCATGCTTTTGTAACTCAGTCCTATTTCCCACTGCTTTGCTGGATAGAATTGTCTCAGCAAATTACAGGATTTAGGAATCAGCAATCTGAGATCTAATCCACCACTTAACATTTAAAAGATCCTTTCTTACTGACTCTGCATTAAAACATCATTTGAGGTGAAGCCATTCCCATTTCTCAGTATAGTTTTCTACATACACACACATTTTTCAATATATTATATTATTTATATAAATGTCTCACTATATTAAATATGTAAACTTCCTAGCTCTAATGTATTCCTTAAAGGTATTTTCTCCTACCATAAATATGATTAGAATGAACTGTTAGGCAGAAACAGAGAATTTAGAACTAGAAGAGATCTCTAGTTTTACCTTCTATTTCAAATAAGTTATCAACTTAAACATTCTGAGATTTTTAAAAACTTTTCCCTATGACTTTTTAATATACCTTCATCTTTCCCTCGATGGGGAGATAGTAATGTGAGTCAATGTACTGAGCTTAGGGACGTCTAAGTCCTTGTCTTTAGGTGGCTGTCCCAGCACCAACTCATGTGATTCCATAAACAAGACAGATTTTTTTCATAAGCAATTTCAAGAGTTGCAGAGCTCTTATGTGGAAGTTCAGACAGGTTGCATTATTTGCGTTCCTCTAGCAACCTAGTTATTTGAACTCAATTAAAAATGAAAGTCTAATAACAGTGGCTCAGGTACCTGCCTTGTTCTTATTTGTTGTTTATAGTTTAATTGTGACTCGGAGCAGGAGGCTGGAACTCAAGGAGAGGGGCTGCTGGTAGAATAAAGTCACAAACTGAAGCTTTCTGCCCAATAACTCCATATTGCCTGTAGACTCAGTATAGGAAATCATTGGGACAAAAGTGTAGTGTGAATAGATCAACCAGTAGATCACTGGTATTTTGCTTTGGTTTGATTTACTAGCAAAGTTTTCTCTCAGCTGGACCCTGGGCTGGAAAATTTGGAAGAAGACAATGGTTAGAGCATTGTTTTTCAACCTTGGCTGTGTATTAGACTCACTTGGGGAAATCTGAAAATCCCCCATGCCCAGCCTGCATCCCACTAATCAGAATCTCTGGGGGATGGGACCAGGCAATAGTATTTTTTAAAGCCTCCCAAGAGATTCTAAATGTGTAGCCAAATTTGAAGACTACTGTACCCAAAAAGTTACTGATGCCTGGGTCCCATCAGAAACATTCAGATACAAGATCTGGGGTACAGCCTGGGCACCAGGATTCCTCCAACCTCCCCAGGTGACTTCAGTGGGATAGTCAGGCTGGGAACTACTGTACAAACTGAAAGTCATTCTATATGTCGTGAGAATACCTTCTTGTCCATCCTATTCAATACCCTCTCTTCCACCCAGGGGAAAAAAATGTCTATACATTAAGAAGGATTGATTTTGATAGAGCTTTTCCTTACAAAGCTATTGAGAGAGGACTTTGTAATGTAACTGGGGAGGTGGGTGGATAAATCCACTGCTAACATCTGCTGAGGGTTTCCAACAAGAAACTACCTCTAGGGAGTTCCCTGATGGTGTAGTGGCTTAAGGCTTCGGCGCTGGCGCTGTCAGTGCTGCAGCCTGGGTTCGATTCCCAGCCAGGGAGCTACCCACATACCAAAAAGCAAAAAAAAAAAAAAAGAAAGAAAGAAAGAAACTACCTCTAGTAATGTGATATCTGAGTTTTAGGCTCTCAGGAAAAAGGAAAAGGTTTCTAGCTGGAGTGGAGCTGCCCTACACCTCACAGCCTCTGCTTCCCACCTAGGGGCGTTGAGTTCCTGTACTAGGCAGAGATCAAGAACTTCCAATTCACATCAGAGACCACAGAAGCTACAGAATTGGCAAGACCCAAGGTGAGGTGGGAACTTAATGGTTCTTCGTGCTAGAAGGGAGAGAAGAGTTTGAATCTTTGAGAGGAAATGGCCGAAGAAAGGGTGCCCATCATCGTTGGACACCTGGGAATAGGCCATATGGGTGATCAGCTTGGTGGCATATCAATTTTCAAATGGTTTCCAAACCCTGTTCCTCACAGGAGAGCCACAACCAGAGAAGTCCCACAAAGGTGACATTTGGGACAAGGCTTCAGGCTTCCTTTCTCTTTGAACAGTAGACCTCTGGAGAGGTATTGAGCAAAGGACAATGTTTGAACCAGTACTTAGACATTAGAGAGCGGCAGGATTTCACATGGGGGAGAAGGAAAACCTGACAAATGGAACAACCTTCCTGTTTCTTCCCCAAACTGCATAGCTTATGAGGTCAAACAGAGAACAAAATTTCATTTTCTAATACCCCAAACACCCAATTTTCAAGCATAAAGTCAAAGTGTAGTTCTTGATTGTGAAAATGCACGCTTGCATTCTCTCTGAGATAGCATGTGGAGGCCCCTCGCAGAGGCCCCTCTTTTCCCTTCTTAACCAGCTGGTTTGGCCTTGGGCCCAGGGGGCGTTGTTGGTGGGCAGGGCCTCCGGCTCTGAATGATGAGATGGTAATAGGGCCAAGAAGACGGAAGAGGTGGCTGGCATAACAGGGTGTGCCCTTACTGCCTTGAAGTAATAATACTCCTGTCCTGGGATTTTTTATGGACGCTTTGGTTCAAAACTGGTGGTCAGCCATCACCATGGTGTAGGTGGCAACCCCCACTCCACCTGTTCTACCTTCTCACCTGCTCTCCCCAGCATTACTCATTAGGCAGCAGAATTTCCAGGGCTTCCCTTCCACTTTTGATTAGCTTGTTATCTGCCTTTGCAGCGAAGCCCGCATTAATGAAGCCCCAGATGGGAGGCTAAGCCCAGCCATGGCCAGCGTAATCCGGCCCTCGGGAAATCCTTTGCTTCCCATCAGAAAGGGGCGGACGTTTGGCCGCTGTCCAGCCTGGGGCTTCAGGATTCCAGTTTGATAAAGCCTTGGAGAGTCTCTCTGGGAATCCACTTTTTCCATCAGAAGCATTTCAGGGTTAATTGCACTGATTTAATACACCTGGCTTTTTCTTACACTTCAAGCCTCAGTGGGAGAGAAAATACTCGGATCGAACAGCATTTATCAGAGAGCCGGGGAACCAGTGGTGCACGGTCAGGTCCATGGCTTGTGCCAAGTCAGAGGGAGCAGCAGTCACCTTCAGCCCCAGGGAGAGCTTTCTACACTCCTCACGCTAAAGGGTCATAAATCCTCCTGCGAGTCTTGGCGCTGAGGCGTCTGGGGCTCCGGCTATTGTCTGACCTATTGTCTGACGGTTTGATGTGTGTGTGTCTTCTTTCCTCAGTTAACAACAGTAATAGATTGCAAGCTGGAGTCATCTCCATGGGAACCCATAGAGTACAGTGGATGGACTCTGAAGCCAGACAGTCCTGGGTTCAAATCCTACCTCCATCACTGACAGTATAGGATTTAAGATCAAGTAATTAATCTCTCTAAGCTTCAGTTTCTTTGGCTATAACATGAGGGTACTCTTACTTAGTCCATACAGCAGTAGCTCTCAACTGTAGCTCTGTATTAGAGCCAGCTGGGTCTCAGTACCCGGGATGCTAACATGATTAATAAGGGGTGCATCCGAGGATTAGACGGCTTAGCACCCCCCACCCTGCCAAATGCAGTCAAGATTGAGAAGCACTGTCACATGGCCTATTGTGAAGCTGAATCAAGGCTGTGCATACAAGGCCTCGCTACTCAAAATGTGGTCTGCGGAACTGCAGCATCTGCATTAACAGAGAGCAGGCTTGTTAGAAATGCACACCTGCGGGCCTGCTGAATTAGATTCTGCATCTTAACAAGATGAGGTGATTGACATACATATGCCTGTTTGAGAAGCACGTGCATAAGGCACTTAGCCTCATCCTGGCACACAGTAGGAGCTCGTCAGGGGAGGAGGTGGTTTTGTGACTATTACTCACGTAAATGCAGGTCATGAGCTCACCGATGGAGGGCCTGCTTGGAACGAGAGGTTCTGACTGCAGTTCTCTGATCTACTGGTTAGGGAGGACTCTGAGCTTTCCCCCCTCAACTCTGAGAGGCTGTTGGGATGAGTCAATGAAAAGGAACCTACTCAAAAACTGTCAAACTCTCTCATAGTGAGAGGACAAAAAACTATTAATGTGTCAGCTTCGTCACTTCCTACCTCCCCTAGCCCACCAAAAGGACCTTAAAACCAAACCCTCATTCCCCCTCCTCCTCGGGAAGTCTTTCATGCTGGGAGAGGGCTAAACTGATCATCATAAAAGAATGGAAAAAGAGAGGACACAAGATTGGGGGGGAAGGTCAGTCAAATGGTGTAGAGAGTGGGGTAACAAGGAGATGACCCCAAACAATGACATCTACAGAAAGTGAGTAGGAGAAGCAAGACTTCTGAAGGCGTGGTATGTTTAGATCTCTTTCACACAGGTTGTATTTCTTTCTTGCTATTAGAGTCTAATTCCTGGAAGGGGACATTACTCAGAGATTTAACTACAAGAGTCCCACGGTTTAAGGGATTCACACAATGACATCTGTGGGTGCCCACCAGCCAGACGACCAGGTACACTTCTGTAGTCAAAGATAAGGTTAGGTTTATTGAGCTTGGTACAGCAAAAAGGACACACACCTGAGGAATCATGGAGAAATCATGGAGCAATCATGGGTCACCTCAGTAGGAGGGACCCGGGAGGGGCTTCTCGGCATTTGGGATTGTGCTGGGAGTTTATAAGGAGGGTGTAAGAAGGCAGGGCCAGTTGACAACCAGGCTGTTTTTCACTTTCTGGGGTCGTTATGGACTTCGCTGCTTATCCGAGTAGGGATTAATTGTCCTGGCTCATGCCCATTCCAGACTGACTTCATCCACCAAATAAAATTGTTTCATGGAGTATAAATGTGATATCATCCGCTTTTCTTTTTTAATTTGCTATGATAGTCCTGATAAATCACATTTTAGGGGAAGGGTCTTTTCAAGGTATCCAGGGACATCACTGCAATTTATTTTGATTACTTTCTCTATGTAACTATCTATCCTGGGAGATTACATGACAGGCTTTTTATACCTGCTCACTGGGATCTATTTGATAAATCGAATTTTTTAAGACATGTATAATTTCATCAAGATTTTCAAATGTATTTGCATGGAATTGTGCAAAGTAGCCTCTTAATGATTTTTTAAATTTCCTGTTTTGATGGTTTTTTCCTTTGACATTAACATTATGTGTTTGTTTGCTTCCTTTTTTACTAATTAGGTCAGCAGCTTGTCTGTTTTATTGATTTTTTTTTTAAAGAACCAGTTTTTGTTATTAATTTTTGCTTTCATCCTTATTAATTTCTTCCATCTGTTTCTCTGGCTTTTTTTTCTGTTTTTTATACTTGGTTACTTAATTCATTTATTTTATTTTTTATTTATATTAATATAGTGTATAGCTATAACTTTTCCTCTGTTTACTGCTTATCATTATTTTTAAAAATTCCCCAATTTTATTTAGTATTTCTTCTTTGATGCAAGAGTTTGTTTAAAGGTGGGTTTTTAAATTTCCAAGTAGGTGATTTGATGTAATTAATTTATAGCGTTTTGATCAGGATGTAATTCTTAAGAATTTATTGACATTTTCTTTGTGGCCTATCATGTGCTACAGTTCCATGTAGACTGGAAAAGGTGTATTTTCCATTATTAGGGCTAATAGTTAGATATTTATAAGATCTATTTGATTATTATTTTGCATAATTCTTCTATACGCCTACTGATTCCTATCCCCCACATTCCAATATGAGCTTTTTGGAATTGAGCAAGTCATGTTAGAGTTTTCTACTATTAGGGTGTTACATGTCTTCTAATTTTTGCTTTATGAAAATTGTTGAAGTATTATTTGTCACATAAATATTAACAACAGTTACATATTTATAAAGTAAAGACTTTAGCCTTATAAAGTAGCTTTTCTTGTCTTTTTTAAAAAAAATGCTTTGGAGTCCTAATTCCACCTTGTCAGATATCAAGAATGAGACCTACACCTTCCTTTAATTTGCGTATGTCTGTTATATCTTTGTCCACCCTTTTATTTTTAACTTTTTGAATCTTTTTTATTTTGGTTTGTCTTATATAGAACAGACATTGTTAATTTACTTTGTTATTTAATCTGAAAATCTTTTTTATTACATTTATTAATATATTGATAAATATATTTTATCTCAATTCTTACATATTTTATTATATACACATATTTAAATATTTGTCTTTATATATATGGTTTTTGTCTATATGGTTTATTTTATCTGCTCTCTGGGAGAGTATATAAATTTTGCTATTTAGAAAGGTTTGTTACACATGGAACCTATGTCATTCTTGCTAACCAATGTCACCCCAATAAGTCTAATAATAAAAAAATTAAAAAAAATAAAAATTAGACAACACAATCAATAAAGTCCTTTCATAAAATCTGAAAAAAAGAGAAAGGTTTGTATTACTATACTAATGTTTACTTTTATACTATTATCTTTACACTATTTTATAAGCTTTTGTATTTGAGTTTATTCTTCACTTAACTTTTAAAACACTATAACCACTAAATATCAAAACAAAAGCAATAGCAAATAATGAGCATATTATGATTATAGTCCTTCACTCATTAACTACTGTATATAAAATGCCAGCTCCCTCTTCTGTTTTGGGAAGTGCTCATAAACATGGTCGCACTCAGAGAGACGCCGCTGCCCCCCCCCTCCCTCCTGCACTTTTACCTAGACTTTCTCTTGTGCTCCTGTCATCCCTGTCCTGCTCAATCGGAATTCTGTTTCCGGTGCTTCTCCTCAGCACAGACTTCCCCTGACTCAGTCTGAGGAAAGCTTCTAACCCTAAGGATAATTCTGCAGAGACTGTGGAAACTGGGGCCAAGGTGGTCGAAACTGAGGCCAAGCAGGCCTCGAGCTGGAAAGAGCCCTACGGTACATCTAGAAGGAGAGGGGGAAAGACCACCCGCCATGACGGGGGACAGGAAGGGTGGCAAGGCCGGCAGCCCAGGAGAGTGGCATGCCTTTGTTCCAGAGGCCCAGGGCAGACAAGACGGAATATTCCTACATGTTCTGCGTGACTGGAGTCACCGGGTCTAGTCGCCACCTTCTCCTCTTATCAAAGCACAATTCTCCCTCTTTTCCTCCAGAGCCCCACTTTCTAGCTATGCAGGTATACTATTGGTCAAAGAGAAAAGTTGGGTACACAGAACTTGACACAAGTGGAAATGCCCCTGGAGGCAGTGGTGTACATTTTACTTAGTTAACTGTGTATTGAAATCATACTATGTGCTAAGCACTGTCTAGGTGCCAGACATTCAACCTTTGTTAAGACAATTGGCTAGAGGGAAATAAGATGCTATTTGCAGTTATGGAAACAATTTTTCTTTTAGAAAAGCTAATAAAAGCATGTGTATAATATTTAGTGAGAAGCTAATATATGGGAGGCATGTATATACAGCATGCCATTTAACCCCCCTCCACAATCCTGAAAACTAGATAGTATTACCCATATTTTATCATTTATAGCTGGTTCAGAGAGGTTAATTAACCAATACAAGACCATAATAAGAAGAGCCTAAATTTCAAACCTAGATCTATCTGGTTCTAGAACCCATCCTTCTGCCATCAATTTGTTTCTCAACTAGCCAACATGGACAATATCAGATAATAACCATGTGGTCTTGACATCATTAGCATCCTTAGTTAACTGCCTGGACTAACTGGGCTAAAACCAGTAAATTACAGAATTCCCTAAAAACGGAGAGCAGAGTCAAGGGCGGTGCGGGGAGGACAGACAGTGGGCACTTTTTTTTTGATAGTGGGTACTCTTGAGAGCTGTTTTGCCAAAGCCCACATTAAGTGACCAGCCTTAATTGTTCCTTTGTTCTCCCTCCCCGCTATCCTGGATTGAGAATGTTTCTAAGCCCTCCTCCCCTTCATTATGCAGGACCAGGAGCAGGCACCGTGGAGGGCTGTGTTCTAATGCTTATTCTTTGCTGCTATAATAAGTTTGAAAAGAATAAATAAAGCTATATCCACACATGAAAAGCCCACAGTTGAGTGGACAGAGTCTGACTGGCTTCTTACTGATAGATTTCTTCACAACCTTGCAGCCTTGGTTATCTTACTGGCACTTAGTGAAAAGATTGACAGTGAAAATAACTTCCCACTATAAAAAATATTGAAGACTGATGACATGGGGAGAAAATTACCTCCACTCCATGTAAACAGAGTAAGAAGTCACGTCCTGGGGAACAAGTTCAGTTACGGTGAGAAGTGGCTCCAAGAGCCTATGCACTGAGGGGCTGGGTGGCCACGTGAAGGAAGTTATTAATAATATTAATATTAAAAAAACATTAGAGGTTTGCCAGATGATGTGGTCTTGATGCCCTGACACCTGTTCAGAATGTTGAACCCCCAAAGCCAAAAAATTGCTATGTATTAGCCTGACCACTTATTCCAGGCTCTGATTATACAAGATATGACTTCAACGATTCTGTATTTCTTCCAAATGTACATCTAGGCACTATTCTAATGTCCTCAGTTTATATGTTTTTACCTGCAAAGTGCCACTTCTCTTGGGGCAGGAGGACTTGGTTAAGGAAGGTACATCTACCAACCAACCGTCCAAAAGGAAGCAAAATGGTTTCAGATTATTGGGATGTTTGGTGAAGAAATGCACATGATGGAAACAATATCATAGTAAAGAACTGGACCCCTCCTGAGTGTGACACTCCATACCACCTCTGTGACTTCTCTCATATCTTTTTTTGAAAATGTTTGAGTACATGACAGTCTCTCCAAGGAGAACATCTCATATATATATATGGTTAACTGTATTTTATTGAAGTATAATTTATAGACTGTAGAGGGTATACATCTTACACACATACAGCTCAACGACATTGTACCTGTAAGTTGTACCTATGTAACTACAACCCAAATTAAGACTTAGAACTTTTCTATCATCTCAAAAAGCATCCTTCTGCTCTTCTCAGTTAGTTGTTTCTCTTTAAAGAGTTCAGCATTTTCTTTTTGTGATTTGGCATAAGAAAGAAATAGGTCCCAAAACTTAATAGAAAAAAATATATAAGCTAATTTAAGAATTATGCTGCTGATATCACGTTGAGCAGAAATGAGCCAGGCCCGCCAAACCCGATCCAAATTGCAGGTTCATGGGCAAAATGACTACTACTTCTTTTGACTACATTTTTAAATTTTAAATTTTAATTTAAGAATTAGCTTAAGGACACGAATAAGCATTTTTTCCCCCAAATGAAACTTACAAATGGTACATGAGAAGGTGCTCAACATCACTAACCATCAGGGGAATGCAAATCAAAACCATACTGGGATGTCACCTCACACCTGATCAACTGTCTATTATCAAAAAGTTAAGTGGTAGTAAGTGTGGGTGAGAACGTGATGAGAAGAGAACACTGGGTACTGTTGATAGGTATGCAAACTGGTGCAGCTGCTATGAAAAACTGTGGAGGTGCCTCAAAATATTAAAAATAGAACTACCATATGATCTAGCAATCCCACTTCTGGATGCATATCAGAAGGAAATGAAATTACTACCTTGAAGAGATATTTGTACCCCCATGTTCATTTAAGCATGATTCACAATAGCCATAGCATGGAAATAACCTAAGTGTCCGTTGACAGATGAATGGATGTATATATACCTATATACAATGGTATATTTACAAGGGCTGTCTGGAAAGTGTCCAGCCATGTAAGATGAAAAATAGAGGCATTTATGGCTGGATTTTTTTCAGACATCCCTCATGTGTGTATAATATATACAAGGGCTGTTTGGAAGAAAATTGAACCATAAATGCCTTGACTTTTTAAATTACATGGCTGGATACTTCCCAGAGATCCCTCATAAATATTATGCACACACACGATGAAATACTATTCAGCCATGAAACCCCAACGTTTTCTCCTGATCCAAAAGATGAAGATGATACTTAACCACTCACCTCCAGCACACCCAGCTGCTTGACAAAGCAGGCTGTTTTCCATGGAGGTAAGCAGAATTACAAAGCTGGTGAACCTCATGGAGATGAAGCCTAAATCCCAGGCATGCCTTGGCTCCCAAAGACCAATCATGGCAATCACAATCCAACACACTGAGGACCAGACTTGTTGGGTGGTGTCTCAGTTATCTCTTACTATATTAAAAACAAAACAAAACAAAACAAAACAAAAACTTAGTAGTTTAAAAATGTAGTCAAAAGAAGTAGTAGTCATTTTGCCCATGAACCTGCAATTTGGATCGGGTTTGGCGGGCCCGGCTCATTTCTGCTCAGCGTGGTATCAGCAGCATAACTGGACATGAGTGTCCACTTTCAAGATGGCTCACTCGCTTGGCTGACAAGATGGCATGAGCTGTCAACAGGGAGCCTGGCCAGAGTTGGCATCCTGGGGCTTCAGTTCCTTTCCACGTGGGCTTCTCTGCAGGTCTTCCTGAACTTCCTTACAACACTGGGTCTAAAAATGAGTGTTCGGGAAGCCTGGGCAGAAACCTAAAGCTTTCCTATTACCTAGTCGAAGGAGTTCCAGAACATGGCTTCACCGCATTCTTTAGGACAAGCTAATCACAACCTCAAACACAAGGTTGGGGAGGGGAGTTAGCAGTCACCTCACAATGGGAGGAGGAGGAGAATTCACTGCCATCTCTGCTCTGCCTGCATCTGGTGGGACCTGCATCTGGCTACATGGTCTTCCTGGAGGAAGCCTCAGGTGGTTTTAAACTGTGTCCTTGTGCCTCATCAGTAGAATACCGTGCTTACTCAGGAGAGAATGCTGGATGATAGCATGATGTAGACAGACGTTGAAAGCCATGGTCACCAGTTCATCATTTGAGCTGTGTCTATCCCCTGTCCTATAAACAACACTTTCACCTACCTACCCTTTAGGGGCCTAATGCCTAGGAGGTAGGAGAAACACGCCTAATGGAAACCAAATACAGCATATCAGAAACTTGGAAAGATTAGCGGACTCATGTGAGGAGCTCACAAAATCCTTGTGGAATTTTACACGTTGTAAAACTTAATGGTTCAATATTTTCACTAACATAGAATATAGCTAAAATAGAAACAGTCTGGGGATTATCTTTGCCCAGCTATAATAATAAGGATTTCAGTCGCGCTAGCGATGGGGCATAAACTTCCCTCCTGCCCATAGCAGCCATTGCTCATTTATACAGAATAGGAAATTAGAATGCCTCAAGTGCAGGGTAAGGCACTCATATTAATGTAATTAGTTTGGGACATTATGTATGGATTGTTTCTGTGGAACCTGGAAGCCCAAGTTATTAAAATTTAGACGTGCACAGGGTTTTAATGAAGCACTTTCTTTAGCTTCTCTCCCTTAAACACACACACATCCAAAGGAACCACGCACTTCTGGGTGAGAAAAAGCCTGAAGTGAGGGAGATGGGGCTGCATTCAAGTTCATTGTGGCTAGCAGGAGGAAGAGCTGGGGCCGCTCTGACATTCCCAATTGGCTTCCCATTTGAGCCTTTCTCTACACTGACTTCCTCCGACAGAGACACACACAGGTCCTACCCAGGATGGTGGTGTCACTCTGCGACTGGGAAGCAGCTCTGGCCCGTGGGACATGCTCAAACAGGATGCCAAGTCTAATCAAAAGCCTCCTGACTTCCAGAGGAGGGAGCACGGGCCTCCAACGGCCGAAGCAAAATTATTTATCAATTTCTAAAAAACATTATCTACCCTCTGTTCAGAGAAATCAGTAGGATCTAAGAATTAAAAAGGTCTCTTTGCAACCCAGAGAATGGTACGGATCTCCTGTAATTGCTTTCCTTAATGCCATTACTCTGTAGGATTTCTCACTCCAAAATAGGAGCATGCCTTCCGGTAAAACGGGTGCACCAACTCCAGGAGCTGCCTCCTGCACCTCAAGTAAATGTCTTCAGATCCTCTGCTTGCTTCCCTGCATCTTTATATCTCTATAGGGGCTCCGAGCACTTTAGAACAGAGTACTCACTAGTTTTCCAGAATGTTCCAGGAAATAGGTTGTGAGCCATCATTTTCCCCCTTCTAAATGCTTTAATGTGATTGTTTGATGTTTTTGTCTTTTTTTTTTTCTTCTGTCTTTGGGTCACAAAGACAAGAGAAGAAACATAGATGTAGGAGGGCTGTCTGGGAAAAACCCAGCCGTAAATGCCTCTATTTTTCATATTACATGGCTGGATGCCTTCGGTACAGTCTGCGTATTTTGAGGTTAAATAAAAATACAAGTCACCAAGAATGGTAGGTATAACCATTTCCTCTGTAAGGTTTACAATCTTGTATTGTGAAGTTGCTTGTGCCTATACTAACTCTTCCAAGCCTGCTCCAGGAGTGTCACTCAGGCCAGTCTCCTTGTGTATCTCACAGGATGTGCAGGTGACAAAGAAAGCCACCTTCAGGACCCCCTTCCCACTTTACCCCTACACCCCTGGCTTCTGGCCCCCTAACCTGGGCTCAGGCCCTGCTGTGCATCTGGCCCTTTGTTAGGGTGACAGGAGCCTAATTGCATATTTCTTTCCTCATTGAAGCAAAAATGTTGGCCTTCTATGGGAGCTGTTTGCAGTATAATGCGCCATCTGGTCCTCTGTGATAAGGAAATAATTGATTATTTTGAAGACTCTTAACTCATCCTGCACCATAGGAGGAGCGAGGGGTCTAAAATTGCGTGATAGCTCTGCTTTCGCTGAAATGAAGTAAATGGCTATAGCTTCAGAGAACCAGTTCCCTTCTAATTAATTTATATTTTAATGAACACTGATAAGGTGATTACTATATACCAGGCACTGTTCTAAGGACTTTCCAAATATTAGCTCATTTATCATCGATACAGCCCTATACTTCAGGGAGTGGGGGTGGATAAGGGCTCTTGGGAATGTTCTGTTTGTTGATGTGAATGTTGTGAAAATGTGTCGACTGTACACCTGTAGTATCTGTGCTTATGTATGTTACTCTTCAAAAAAATTGAAACAAAAATTCCAGTGCAGTAGATGTTATTTTTTTCACCCCTTTTACAGTTGGGAAGACTGAGGCTCAAAGCTTGCTGATGGCCACATAGCTGATGGCCACATAGCTGGAATTGGAAGCCAGACAGTCTGATGCTGGACTACGGGCTCCTACTCACGCCTCACGCTGCCTCTGTGTGTGTGGTGCAAGGGAGACAGTGCAAGGAGCCAGTCAACGGGGCAAAAGGGGACTCAAGAGCAAAGATCTGCTAGACCACTAGGAGCAGCCCCCAGGAAGAGATGTCAGGTACTAGAACCCCACACTGGAGCCTTTGACTTGCCAATCCTTCTTGCACCTTTCTCCAAACTGCTTTTCGGTAAAGTGAGACAAAAGACGAATGCATTAAATGACCTAGAGAGTGTTTAGGTAGACACCCACACTCACAACTCTACTTCTTCCCTCCCCAGCTCAGAGAAAGCCCCATGACTCATCCAAGGAGGAAAAAATACTAAGAAACAAAACTTGCAAGTCATATCCTGATATTACGAAGACTCAATGTGACTTTTTCTATCCTCTCTGGTTGTATCTTCAGATATGGATCAAATTCCTAGTGTCTTTAATCACCATTTCATCTTTATCAACCGTAACAGCAATGATATTGAGGCCCTGCTTGATGCCAGGAATTGGACTCGTATTATAATAATGGTAATAAAGATGATGATGATGATGATGATTTTAAAATCTTAGGAGCTGAAGCCCAAGTAGATAGCTGTTCAGTTCTTATCAGGAGTGTCCATACCACCTGAGCAGAGATGTGCCTGTTAAACAAAGAAGGCTCTGAAGCCCCAATATGTTGGACGCCCATGTAGGACCTTAACCTCTTCTGTTGACCCTGAGATAAAGATTCAAATACAAATGATTCATTTGGGAAGCGGTCCCAGGAAGTGAGGAAGTGAGGCAGAGGAGGGAAGGGAGCCAGCACAGCAAGTGTGCAGGTGTCCACTGTGGGCAACGGGAGCTCAGTCCTGCTGGGGTCCCTGTGAGACTGCCCAAACGACGCGGGAGTTGTCAATTGTTTCACTGAGGACTGCTCGCCACCAACTGTGACCAGCCCTGCCTGTGTGCCAAGCGTGCTCTAGTCGGAGAGCCATGGGGCTTGTGGCAGGGAGCAAAGCCACGGTGAGTGCTTATGGGCTGCGGGTGGCCACTGACAGTCTCAGCTGCATCCTTAAACCCTGCAGGCCACCTGGAAGGGTTTAGCATAATGCATCAGCCACCCGAGTCTTGTTCAATGACCTAGACATGCTGCACCAACTCTACTTCTCGTTCTGGGAGGGTCCAATCCTCTAGACGATGACAAGGACCCAGAGCCAGCCCGGCAGGAGCTGATGCAAGTGCTCTGAACTCAGCCTCAGGGCACCAGGTCAGTCTTCTGGATTTCCAAAAAAAATTTTAAAGCACAGGGCTGGAGTAGAGCAGTCTCCACTAAGTGGATTCAAATCTATGGCTTTATTTTCTAAGAATATTTTCAACTGCAAAAGTAAGAAGTCAGCATTCCCTTGAACACGCTGACTCAAGGTAACCCTTTTACATATAATATATTCCTCTTTTCCTGAAGTACACGCCTCTCAATTCCTCCCCAGACCTTCCACAGGCTGGAGTTCACTGTTTACTTCATTTGCATGTTATTTTCCTCCTCACCATACCATTGCCTTCATTGGGGCTCAGGGTAGGGTGCCCCCAAGTACCCTACAATGACATGTTGATTATTTTGAATTAAAATCATTAGAGAAGCAGCAAGGAGGCGCATCCTCTCCTCTCTCTAACCCCAGGAAATAAATCTCCACGTGAAAGGTGCTCTCCTTGCCGCAGAAGGGCTACTAGGCCATCAGATTCATGAAGACACAGCCGTGTCTGCAAAGAGAGCACAAACCCACAGCTGAAAGCCTATGTAAACAAACCCTTCTTAATTTTACTAATTTACTGCCCTAAACATTCTACTTAAATTACCACAAGCTGACAATGCACTTGAGAATTGTATGACTGAAACCCATGCAATCCTTGCTAACAGATGTCACCCCAATAAGTCTAACAATAAAAATAAATTTAAAAAAATAAATAAACAATAGCATCAAAAAAATTAAACATTTAGAAGTAAAATTTATAACTTTAAGTTATGGTGCAAAAATCTTCTTTCTCCATATAAAATGTTATCTTGCTCCTTTTTTATTGATCTTGAAGGTAAAGCTTTTAGCATTTACCACTGAGTATCATGCTAGCTCTGGGCTTGTCATACATGGCCTTTATTATGTTGAGGTACATTCTCCTCTATATTCACTTTGTTGAGAATTTCTTTTTATCATAAATGCATGTTGAATTATATATAAAAAAATTCTTTACATACCCCTAATCCTGTACTGCTTTGTCTTGTCAAACACCCACAAATTTATTGTCTCTTTATGCAAGGACAGACAAATAAATGGCCTGCTCCCCTTCTCTCAGACAGTTATTCTTTCCATTCTTCCACGCATACATAATAAAAGCTGGGATTTTCTTGTTATTCTGCCTTGTGCCAATTGTGTGAGTAGCCCAGCGGCAAGAATTCAAGAAGCCTGGAGGAGGGAATCCGTTCTTCCTGACTCCATAAAGGCAGAGAGAAAGGGCTTACGGCCAGAGCAATTAAGAGCGGGGGCCGGTCAGGCAGCTGCAATCAAGATCTGCTTCAAAAAATAACCAATTGTGGTTAATCTGCAAAGTCAAAGAGCAGGAACACCCCTCAGTACTAAGATTAATACCGTCCCTCTGCTGGGGAGGAGAAATGAACGAGGGCATGTACGCACATGCAATGGCGTGTGGCACGCTGCCGCAGAGATGGACAGACTGAGACGGTATATACTGTGTGATTCCATTGAAAATACATTTTAAAATAACTGAAAAATCCATTCAAATGTGCAGTAAATGTAAACTACACACTGAGCTCAAAATATGAACAGAAACAAAGAATGGGAAATATCTCGGTAATAACTTTTATATTCACCACATGTTGAAATGGTATTTTGGATATATTGGATTAAATAAAACCTATTATTAAAATTAATGTCACTTGTTCTTTTAAGTGACTACTAAAAAATTTAGAATCACATATGTGACTCATGTTTCCATTGGACAATACTATTCTAGAAAACTGTGGGAAGATCAAGTGGTATAACATCAAGAGTCACACACTTAAATTTGTCAAGGGAATACTGTATTTTGCATGTATAATGTGTACTTTTTTGCCCAAATTTTTGAGGGGAAAATAAGGCTGTGCATTATATATAGGTAATACTAAATTCTGTATCTATATAAATGTTTTTAATCATTTTATTTATGCTTATGAGTTAAAAATGTAACTCTAGAAATCAATAACGATATCCGTATGCAAATACTATGTTGAAAAATAAATGCTAAAATTCCTTTATAATACAAAAAACAAGTGCCTAAATATAAACAAAAGCAAATTTGAATTAAAAAATTAAAATGAAAGATTTTTTCCCCTGAAAGCCTAGGCCAAGCACGTGCATGGGGTGCACATTATACACAGGAGTGCATTATACCCGGCAAAATACGGTAAATCTCATGTTACACGGATGTGTTCTTTATCACAATAAAACAAGTCAGGCACTTGCTTTTTTAAATCTATTAATAACCCATTCTTTGATTAATGGTGTTTTTACAGAACAAAACGTGTAACCTAAAGGAAGATCCACAGGATTTTGGAAAAGATACCAGAGGTTTGGTTCTGCTCATCACCAGTTGTGTATCCTCTGATGAGCTTTTTAACCAACTCTGTGTTCCATTTCCCTATCTGTAAAATGGAAATCAAAGAATGTTCCTCACAGGATTATAAATGAGGATTGATATAGGTAAAGTGATGATAGATTAGGTAAATGGTAATGATCATTTCAGTTATCTTGGCATTCTATGAAAAAAAGTTCCTACTTGCAGTATTTTTATTATTTCCATTTTGAATTTTATCCTTATGTGAAATTCTAAGCTTAATGTTTGTTTACATTAATAAGCACTCTCAAGAATTCTTTCTAGTCTTGTGAATTCTTCCATCAAGTCTCACAACAACAGAAGTTACTAAATTGCTAATTGGCTCTAATTTAATATAGCTACGTGAACACAAAGTCTAAATACTGTTTTTGTGCTTGAGTTTCATATCTCTTGGTACACTCAAGTGTGGACTGAGGGGTCAGTACTTTACATGAGCACTGGAATTGCATGGGAGCCTCTGAAATAACCCATCAGTGAACTCAGATAGTGTCCATTTCAGGCCTACTGAGGGCTCTCCAGACAAAGCATTGCAGATGGCATCAGAAAACCAACTCTTCCTTTTCCCTCCACCAAAAATGAAATACAAAAAAATAGGAGGATTGTCCATTGGCTGTGATGGAAATGCTACCTTGAATAACCATGGAAATGTGAATATTACTAGAATATTAATATTAAACACTGTGACAGCTTGGGATTGCTAACCTTTCTTCAGATTCACATCCATCATGGATGCGAATGAATTTTTAGCATAAAAAAGTACCAAAGTTAAAACATCCTTCTGTGAAGGTTCAAGGATCTCCTGGACTGGAATCAGGAACCACCTGACCATCTCCACCTTCCTCACACCTGGGTGCCACCTGATGGAGCCAGGACCCTGGGAGGAAGGCAGAGGGGTAGTAAAGAGAAGAGGAAGGACCAGCAGCAGAAGGGACTGTGGGCACCATCTGAGACTCACAACTCTGTGGGATCAAAGAGAAACCCAGTGGGAAGAAGAAATTTCTTCCACCATCCTCAGCAGTCTTCTGTATGCTCACGACTGATGACCAACAGGATGACGGTTTTATTTCTGGCAATGAAATTTATCAGAACTCCGGCATTCCAGGCTTAACAATGGGATAATAATATTAACAACCACCATTGGTTAGTAGACTCTAGGCTAAGCCCTCTGCATTCCTTACATTATCCAACCCATGAGATGACATATTAGTTACCTATTGCTTCATAACAAATTACCCCAATACTTAGCAACTTAAAACAGTGAACACGTATTATCTCACACAGTTCCTATGGGTCAGGAGTCTGAGAATGACTGGGCTCTGGGTTGATAGGTGTGGAGGAATCTTACTTACATGCCTGACAAGACAGTGCTGGCTGTTGGCAGGAGGTCTCAGTTCCTTGCCACTTGACTGATTGAGTTTGGGACTGGTTGAGTTTGGGACTGCCTGAGTGCCCTCACAACATGGCTGCCAGATTCCCCCAGAGCCAGAGATTCAACAGAAAGCAAGTTACCTTATGTCTTCTTATGTAGCCTCAGAAGTCACATTCTGTCATTTCCACAATAGCCTATTGCTTGTACAAATCAGCCCTATTCTGTACAGTAAGAAATTATAGCAGGGCATGAATACCAGGATTGGGGATCACTGGGGAACGTCTTGGAAACTGGTGACCTCAAGAGAGTACAACGATCCCCATTTCTAGGTAGAGAAAACCAAGGCACAGGAAGGTAAGTCAATCTTCCCAAAGACTCACTGGGATGTAGCAGAGCTGGGATTTGAACCCTGGTCTCATCGACTCCAGCACCACACAGAGGCAATACTGAAGCCTGAACTGGGATCAGGTGAAAAGGTGGGTGGGGCCTCCACCAGTGCTTCAGGGCACAAGGCACTTATGGGTTTTATGTCTTAGGGCCTGGCAACCCAACCTCCACTCACAACCTTGATTCCCTGGCACATTATCTACTGAATTTAGGTATCCAGTCTGCACCTACTGGAACGCAACCTGCTAGTAGAATGAGAATTGGCTGCATCATCAAATTCCAAGCAGCCATGGCAGGGAGTATTGTGACTTGCTGTAGAGCAAGAACCTCACTGAGGTATATTGCTAATGGCTCAATTACGAATACTATATTTTAGAGGACTGACTATACTCGGCATTCTCCTTCTATATATCAATAACTTCTAACGTTTCTTCCAACTCTAAAGTTTCCTGATTCTTTAATGACAGGAAATTTTATATATTCACCACTTCTTTGTTTCCTACAATATGTAAAGTTTCTCTTTAGAGAACTACTTGAGACCATAAAACTGAAAGTGTGGAAGCCAGAGAGAAGCCCATTTTATTCATTAAAATTTAAAACCTTATAAAATGCTCTTTGATTTTGGTGTTAATACTTCATGCAATGGTTTGTATGCCTTTTGTTGCTCCTGCCAGCCTGTTTTAGTCTCCATTCTGACCTCAAGAAAAATGAGTTTTTCTGCTGTTTTGCTTAGCTAGATGATCATATTTGCACATCTATAAGATAACAATAATTAGCATTCTTAAGAAAGGTCCTAAAGCATACAAAAATTTGAAGTGTCTTCTGATTTGTCAAAGGAAAAGTCATATGTGACAATATCAAGTGTACTTTGATGTATTTTGAAAACTAATATAGATATACATGACAATAATTAGTCACTTTAATTAATGCAAATGCTCTATTCTTTGGCTAAAAAAGATAATGGGAAATCTAAAGTTTAAGGAGACAATTAAGATTGTATTAATAAGCAGTAAAACTTAAGTGATGCTCATCCCCAAGACACTCTCATAGAACAATTTTAAATGTTAAATTTATTTTATTTTTTATGGTTCTTGATTTTTTTACTACATACCTCCTAACACTTAACCTTTTCGTCTGTGATTCTTTTCATTTTTTTTTTTAAGGTAAATTTATAAGGACAAGTGGCCTTTAGAGGAAGAAGAGTCAGGAAATAAGAACAGCTGAGTCATCAACCAATTTGATAAACACTGGAAGTTACAACAAAATGTGTGGCGAGGGAGGAAGGTGAACTTGACCATCAGTCAAACATGTCTGGGATGCACTCACCAGGTGCCAGACCCCTGGATTCTGAAGGCCTGGAAGCCCAGTGGAGCTCAGTGGGGCCTCCACCAGCCACCACCCCTGCCTTCTAGAACAGTTCTAGACCAATGGTCTTCAACTTTTTTATTGTAATTTACTAAACAATATTGCAAACTCCCCACCCAAACATGAAGTTGACATCTACATATTTTCATCATAATTTTAAATAGTTGAAAAATATAATCTGGCATATTGGAAAAAATTGATAAATAAAAATGTTACCTCCCTGTGTAACAAACAACCATCTGTTCCTTAATTCATCCAGGGCACCTTTGCCTTTCCTGCTTCCCCCTCCCAGTCTATCCTTTGATAAAAACTGTACCTGCCACCCTAAGAAGAGTTCACCCGTATCTACCAAGATACCCCACAAGAAATAACTGAACACATGAACAAACACTGGTTTAGACTGGTTCTTTATCTGCTGCTAAACTGAACTTAACTCACATTCAGTAAAAAGCCTGCAATGTATTGTGTACATGGATAACGTACTCCCACTGACAGTAGTCCAACATCATCATGTGGATGAAAGCCCTAACACAAGACCTGGCATTGGTCATCTTGGGTGCCCTCTGTTGTGACATGCTTGTTCAGTTCTTCACCCACTTTTCTGTGTGGGTGTCCAACTCTTCCTTTTCTTTATGTATTCTGGATATGTGTCCCTAACAGACATATTCTTTCCCACTCTGTGGCTTGCCTTTTTCCGCTTTGAATAGCCTTTTGGTGAACAGATATGCTGGATTTTGCTGCAGATTGTTTCAATGTATAATCTGTTTAAGAAAGCTTTTCTAGTCCCAAAATTATAGATACTTTCCTGTGTCTTCTTCTAAAACCTGTATTGCTTTACCTTTCACATTTAGATCAACAACCACCTGAAATTGATTTTTGTGTAAGGGAAGGAAGGTGAAAGACAATTTCCTGGCACCTGAGGGTGGTGGTTGTAAGTCAGTGCCCACTACTACCGGTGATTGCTAGCAGGAGCACTGGGGTGGATGTGACATTCTGGCCCACCCTTGAGTCATTGGGTGAACACTGGGTGCTTCAGAGCTGGAACATGAGAGGAGCTCTGTGAGTTTTTCTTTATTTGCCAATTTCTTAGAGGAGAACTGGTATTTTGGAACTGATTTTTTTGTTTGTTTATTTGCCAGTTTCTTAGAAGAAAAGTTGAGTTGTCATGTGGACATAAGAGCCAGAAAAAGAAAACCCGTTTATAGCAGAACTCACCCTCTCCCCAACTGGTTGCCCCCACTCTGAAATATATGCTTTGAATGAATAAGAGCAGTCCCCTCAGGAGGCAATTTTGTGACCATTCAGTGGGCAGTGGACCAAAGATGGCTGAACCTCTACCCTGTTATATACATGCAGACAGCTGATCCTCACAGATCTTTGCATCTCATCGGGGCACCCAGCACCATTCTCCCTCCCTCCTCAGCACTGGCATGGACAGGAGGGCTATGCTGCTTGGCTATTCTTAAGAGAGTAGGGCAATATAAGAGAGTTGATGAGGGAGCCAGAGGGGCTCTGGCTGTGAATCAGGAAGCATCATTTCTAGTCCCGAGACCTGGGCAAGTCACTTAACCTTTCTGAGCTTTGGTTTTCTTAACTGTGAAGTGAGGGGTTGGGATGGGCAGTCTCAATGGCCCCTTCAATATTGTATGATTCTGTGGTTTGGCTACTATTTTCTGGTAACAGCTGAGCCTCAGAGAGATTTCCTATTTTGCTCAAGATCACATTGCCAGTTTCGTGGCTGAAATATGTGAGTTAAGTCATACTTAATTTTAAGGCCTTCTCTTTTTCATCCTAAAGGAAATAAGAAATAAATATGTAAACTGGATACCATGGACTTTTCTATAAAGAAGACATGCAGGGCCCATCAACAGAGATCTGTCTGTAACCTTTTATCTACATGTCATATAAGTTTTTCTCTCTCTGTCTCTCTCTCTCTCTACACACACACACACACACACACACACACACACACACACACATACTTTTGTGCATATTTTTATAGGTATAAAATGCAAATTAGAAGAACATGCTAGAAGCTGATAGCCACTTACCTTTTAAAATGGTGTGATCCTATATAAATGATGTATTATAAAATTATACACTTGAAATCTATATAATTTTACAAACCAATGTCACCCCAATAAATTTAATAAATAAATAAATAAATAAATGCTGTGATTCTAATTCATTCAATTCAAATTACAAATGCCTATACTTCCATGTATCTGCTAGTAGGTATTTTAATATTCCAGTTATGGTTTTTAAGAGATTCTCACTTCTTACTGCAGTATCTTCTTTAACATTGACTTTTCTGTTTGGATTTGCTCCCACAGCAACTTAGGTTTATCTTTATTAAGACCTTGAACCAATTTGAGTTGTAATAATCACTGGCTGTTTTGTTTCTTTGTTTGTTTTTTTCAAGAGGGATCAATGTTTACTCATCAGCAAAAGATAGGGCACAAAAATACTGCTTGATAAATATATACAAAATGAAACAATAAGTAGATGTTAAGCTCCCTAAAAAATATTGTACGATTCTGTGAAAATCAAAATAATCCTAACGTCAAGCATGAGGAGAAATTTTTCTAAAGTAGAAATCAGGCTTTTAGTTCTGTGTGTTTTGATGATGACTATGCCTCAAACCAGCAGTAAACTTCCCATATACAATTAAAATAATAAAATCTGAGAGCCACAAAGGAACTCCCAATTCAGCTTTTCTTTTTGATGATGAAGAAATTCAGACCCAGAGAAGTCATGAGCTAATTCTTGGTTGATTCTAAGTCCTTTGACTCTCCGTCTGGTGTTCTTAGAACTAATCCAGCTGGCTTTATTAAACTGCGTTTTCCAAATGGGCAAATTGAATGATGAAAATGTCACATTTAAAGTTCTCTAGCTGTGCTTTGGCATTAAATAAAAGGAAAGAAAGATGTGAACTATGGTGTTTTTGTCTCATGGAATTCCAGAGAGCATTTGCTTTGCAGTCCCCAACAGCACCTCCTAGAAAAAAGCCAAGAAAAAGAACCTTCCAATAAGCTTGTGGACTCCTTCCCCAGCCCACGCTTGGAGCCCACCAAAGGGTTGGAGACCATTTCCCCAAAGGCAAACGTAGGGTGGAAAGATTCAACTTGTCACTTTTCACTGGTGAAAGTTATGCCAAGAGCTGTGCTACAGAATTTTCCTTCAGCTGTACCCCAGGGGAATGGGGGACCATGTGCAGAAATTGGCCACATATGTGTCTGAATTTCCTAGAGAGAAGAGGAACCGTCTTATTGTAGGGGACATGGATTTCCATCTGAAACAATCAAGGAAACAAATTGTCTCAATTTACTGAGCAGAGCCACTGTGTCCGTTTCCCACAGCTTCCGTGACAAATTACCACCAACTAACGGGCTGAAAACAACACACACGTATTCTTGCACAGTTCTGGAGGTCAGAAGTCTGAAGTGAGTCTCATGAGGCTATAATCAAGGTGTAGGTAGGGTTATGTTCTCCTGGAGTCTTCAGAGAAGGATCGGTTTTCGTGCCTTTTCCAGCTTCTAGAGGCTTCCGGCATCCCTTGACTCATGGTCTCTTCTTCCATCTTCAAAGTGCATCGCGCCAACCTTTGCTTTCCTCATCGCATCTTCAACTAACTTTTGACCTCCTCCCTTATAGAAGGCCCCTTGTGATTACAGTGGGCCCACTGGATGAGCTAGGCTCATCTCCCCATCTCAAGATCTTTAACTTAATCACACAGCAAAGTCCTTTCTGCCGTGTAAGGTTACACATTCAGAGCTTCCAGAGATTAGGACGTGGACATCTTTGGTGGGGGGCTTCCTTTTATCTACCCATCAAAGAAGCAGATTACATAAAAGGGCCTCAAATGTCCTTCCTCCTCAAATGCCAGGAATCTGATTTAGTTAGAGTGGTGGCGGGATTTTCCATTAAACCTCAATCCAGGTAATAGACATAAAACCAAGCCAAGCAACTTGCAAAAGGGAACATTATTCTTTCTTCAAATACCTTGTAAATTATAATGGCAGAGGGGCTATACCATGCCATTTTGGGTTTGAATAAACGCTGGTTAAGCGGGCATGTTTTCCTGTGTCTCCCTCTTTTCTGATTACTTATCCAAAATGCAGTGGAGACCGTGCATATGTAATAAGTATTTGGAGTTTTTGGAAAGCAGCTGCAATGGTTTGTATGTGTCTTCATTTCGAGTTTAGAACATCTCTTAGATGGTCACCTTAATACAACTGCTTCCTTAAAAAGTTCTGCCCACATGTTTCCTCAGGGGCCTTAATGGAGAACAAATAATCACATAGAAGCTTTTCCCTTCCACTGAATTCCAAAGGTGATTGGAGGAGACCCAAGGATGGGAAGCGTGATGATCAGGCCACTATTTCAGAAAGAAACCATCTGGGGAAATCGTTCGTGGATCAAGAAAGAAATTGTATTGCAAAACTTTACTTGGAAATATTAGCGAGATGTATTTTAGAACACTTCTAATCATTCTCCAGTGTTCAAGCTGTGTTCCATGTGAGGTTTTGGAGATTAATTCACACAACCATGTGGGTCACCAGTGTTCCTCGTGCCATGTATTGAAAACAAGAGAGTGGACCAAAAACCCCAAATTGTAGGCTATAAAAAATATGCAGTAGGAAAATCACATCAGGACTCCAACATTTTACAACACCCACCAGTATTTTTTTTTTTTTTACTTTTTATGGACATATAATAACAGATACAAAAAAGTACACAGATGGTAAGTGTGCACTACATACACTTTTTTTCCCAAATGAACACACCAGTGCCACGAGTACTCAGCACAAGAAACAGGACATTACTGGTTCCTCCCAAAGTCCTCCTCATGCCTCCTTCCAAATGCTTCTCCCTCCAAGGTGACTTCTGAAGGAGGTGACAGAGGAAGGTACAACTACGCTAAGAATGGCAGGATGGGTAGGATATAGACAGGAAAGAGCAGGGACCAGGCTGGAGTGGGGACAGTGGCCCAGGGAGGTGGAGCATCATGAACAAAAAGCCAGACTTCTCACAGCGGAGATGACTTTTGGCTGCGTTTTGTATTTTATAGAAGTGGAATCATGCGACGTGTACTCCTTCGTGCCTGCCTGCTTTCATGCGACGTTTTGTCTGTGGCTGTCCATCATTCGTTCTCATGACTGTATTCCAGGGTGTGAACATACCTCAGTGTGTTTATCCATTTGGCTGCTGGGGCCTTTTCAGTTGGAATTATCACAGCGCTGTCCTACGAGTATTTTTTATCAACAGCTTAGATGTGCCATGCCAGGTCGTTTGTGCAGTGGTTCTGAAGATAAGAGAATGCGTGGGGTAAAAACCAATGAACTAGCACGAGGGTTCTCGAGTGCTGGCAGGCACTGGCACCCCTGCCCCAGGGCTGGCAGGCACTGACACCCCTGCCCGAGGGCTGGCAGGCACTGGCACCCCTGGGACGGCTTCTTAAAGCCCAGGTGCCTAAGCCCGGCCCGCAGAGCGCTGACTCAGTTGGTCTGTGGTGGGGGCTGGGAATCTGCATTACTAACACACACACCTGTCTGACGCTGGAGTTGCTGGGGACCACACTTTGAGAACACCTAAACTAGAGCTATGTGTAAAGCTTTGCCTCCGTGGGACCAACACTGGAGGAAGGGCCAGGCCTCCGCACAATCCCTAATGCCCAGACACATTGTCAAAAGCAATCCAACCTTATCAGCCCTCACACAGAAAATTCTTTCTGCCTTTTGTGGAGAGGAAATCTTTTAGATTGCAAGAATCAGGGACCCACCCAGTTCCCCTCAGGTGATATGGTTTTAAAAGGAGAAACAGGGAGTAAAGAAGCCCAGGAAAAGATACCACTCAGCCAGGACTTCTGTAGCTGTGCTTGAAACACTTCTTGAGCAAATAAATCACTTGGGGATCTTACAGATCCTGAGTCAGGAGGTCAAGGGTGAAGCCCGATAGCCTGCATTTCCAATGCGTTCCCAGGTGATCCCGACGCTGCTGGTCTGCAGACACGATCGTGGAGGAGGGGGCGTGCTTCATTCACCCCCGTTGCAGACGCTGGGGCGGACCTGGCTATCTGCTGGCAGCTCCAGGGACCTACAGCCACTCAGGAAGTCTTCCACGCTCACACTCAACACCCCACTTTCTGCTTTTCTCCGTCGCTCCTCCCCCACTCCCTCATGCCTCCCACCGACTCCTACCGCCTGCTTCCTTGGGGCTTCTCCTGCTCTGAGCTCGAGCTCACTGCCTTCTCTCCAAATCTGTGCCTCTCGACTGCCTGCAGATACTGTTTCCATATCTTACACGCAAAGTCCCCAAGAGATAAGATCTGATTGGGCCAGAGAACGTAGTCTTTCCTGCTGATTGGGCCAGAGAACGTAGTCTTTCCTGCTGATTGGGCCAGAGAACGTAGTCTTTCCTCCTTCAGACCTCCTGTTGGGCAGAGTTCTCGCGCTGCAAAGGCCACAGCATACCTGCCAATGTGTCAGAGGTGCAAGTTGTGGACCTCAGTAGTAGTGGCCTGAGAAACATGGGCACGGGGCACAAAGATTACTGACCTTGACGGTGGTCCTCAGCCTGGCTGCACATGAGAATTACCTACGGGAAAGGAGGGAGCATTCAAAAAATACCCAGACCAGGGGTTCCCTGGTGGTGTATAGTGGCTAGGCTTAGGGCTCTCAATGCCATGACCTGGGCTCCATTCCCAGCCAGGGAACTGCCCCTACCCCACCCCACCAAAATACCCAGGCCAAAGCTAACACCATGGAAATTCTCTTAGTCCCCAGTGGGGAGACCCCGGGCATTAGTATCATCTTGGAGCTCCTCAGCTCTTTCTAAATGCCAGTCAGTGCTGAGAGTTGCTGGCTACATGATGTTCCTAAGGCTGCTGTAACCAAGTCCCACACATCGGCTGCAAAGGGCAGACATTTATTTTCTCACAGCTCTGGAGGCTTGAAGTCCGAAATCAAGGTCTCGACAAGGCCATGCTCCCTCTGCAGCGTGTAGGGAAGATGTGCCCTTGCCCCTTCCAGCTTCTGGTGGCCGCAGGCATTCCTTGGCTTGTGACAGCATTACTCCAATTTCTGCATCATCATCACATGGCCATCTGCTCTCTGTATGTCTATATCCAATTTTCTCTCTTCTTATAAGAACGCCAATTAGATTGGGTGAGAGCCCACCCTAATGATTTCATCTAAACTTGACTACATCTGCAAAGGTCTGTTTCCAAATAAGGTTACATTCACAAGTATCAGAAGGGAGGCCTTCAGTATATCTTTTTGCGGGGACACGATGGATCCATAACACTGACCTGTATATGGGAACCTTTCAGAAGGGGGTTACCACTTAGGCAGGCATAAGAGTGTTCTGAAGTGGGTAGGATCAGTGACTGTCACCTTGCATGACCTGTCCTTCCCACATTCCCTCCCATCCACCCAAAATAAAGCCACCGAGGAAGTTGGTAGTCTCTATTTCCCCACACAGTTTTGAGAGAGCCGCTCATTCTGCCCACCCTGACCTCAGCATTCAAGAAAACATAACTCGTATCCTTGGTGTCTACATTTGGAAAGTGGTTATCCCTACCAACCTAATTTATACTAGACCGATTTACAAAATTGCAGAGAGAACATTTTGCTCTCATGTAATTAGCATCACATACTTTGTAAGAAAATCACAACTCTTTAAAATACCAAGTAGATCAAGTCAAAACAAAATTTTTATGACCAGCAAAATCTGGCAGGTTTGTCAGGCTTATGATGGGGTTTTACAATTTTGCAGGAATTATGCCCCCCCCCCCCCATTAATATAAAGATATAAATGTGGAGAGCTACTTTAAATGTCACTGACTTTTTGCATATTGTCATTTAAGACATTTGCAAATTATCTGAGAAGTATAAGAATGTTCCAATATTCCCTGAGAACTGCATGAATAATAACTTCAAATGTAAATATAATGACTACCTCCCACTCTTCAAAGTCATCAGTTATGTAAGTAGTGGCCCAGAGCTGATTCCAAAAGCCTAAGAGTGATTTTAGTTTAGAGTTGGCCAGGCCACAAGACTTCCAAGTGGCCACAGAAATCACATTTTCAGGCAAGTTTTACCTATGGCATTAGCCAAACAACAGACTCAAAATGTTTAATGGTCACTAAGCGACCTGGTCCTGTGTGAACTCAGGCATTGCCTTTCGGGAGACCTTGGAACATGGTGGTTATTGAGCACATCGTGCAATCAGCCTGAGCTCCGGGCCCAGCTTAGCTTACCAGAGATGTGGGCCTGAGCACATCACCCACCCCCTCAGCCTGGGGGTCCTAGCTGGAAAAGGAGGATCATACCACCTCCCTCATAGTTCTGTTTTGAGCCTGAAGTAAAACAACTAATTAAAGTAATTATCACAGGCTTTGTCACACAATGGAGACTCAATAAATATTAGCTGTTAATGGCTACCATGATTTCGGATTGTAAGCAGTCACCATTTGCTCACATAATTTATGTCTGCATATGTGCAGTGTATTATCCAAGAATGCCCTATGTTCTCCATTCTTTCCCCCAACCAGAGTTCTATTTTCCTTGTCTATAGTGACCTTCCAATACTTGTTCATGTATCAAAATCAACCAACCAGCACGCCATAAATTATCTGTGTCCTGCACTGTTCTGGGACCTTGAAAAGTATAAAGGACCAGGCATCACTCTGGCTTCAGAGGGTTTATAATTTTGTACAATATGATTGGAAAACTGGGTACATCCAGTTGAGGATCAAAAGAGGTTTCGTGTAAGAGGAGCTATCTGAGTTGGACCTTGGAGGAAAAGGTAGAAGGTTTGATGTGAAGTGCATTGCAGACAGAGAGAACAGCATAAGCAAAGGCCCAGAGTACAGAAAGCAGAAACAACAATACAAATCCAAAGAAAGTCAAAGATCATAAAAACAAAACAAAACAAAAAACAGAGACAATGGTGCAAAAATACTGCTGGAGAGAAAAGAGCTGAGAATCTCTCAGCATTGAATAAAGACATTAAAATATTCTGACAAGGACTCAGTAAAATAAGTCCAGTATTTTTTTAAATTCACATATGCACACATCATGGTGAAACTTCAAAACAAAAGGATACCTTTGTGATGGATCATTTGGCTCGTGTGTCACGGAAGGACAAAGAATGAGCTAAATGAGAATTAGTATGCATTGCAGGTGATCACTGACACTTGAAAGGCACGTGCAGCCTGGGACTCCTCCCAGGGTTTGTTAAAAATAAAAGTTTTAAAAAGAATAAAGATAAAACCCAAACTCAGAGTGGAAAGCAGGTTAGGTATAAAGGACTCAGGTTTCTCTTTAGCAACTTGGCTGCAGAAGTCACAAGAGAATTAAGTATCTTCAGACTGCTGAAGAAAAATAACTTTGAGACAAATTGAAATGTACAATGGCTCAATCTTTGAGCATTTGATTCTTTGCCAGTTCTCAATGGTTTTCTTTGCTTGTCAGAGAAAGAAATCAATAGCATGCTATCATTGGTATTTTAAAACCACATCCAAATGTTACAATAGCATATGAAGAATACTTTGGAACTAAATTCATCCAAAGACTGGGTAGGAATCCATTGGTGGCTGCCTCCCAGGTTGAAACATTTGACTCTCCAGCCTTTGAGGGCAGTGTTCTCATTGACTTTGCATCCAACGAAGTGCTGAGTGTGGTATTCCAGGAGAATCCTCCATCATTTCTTTTTTTTTTTTTTTTTTTTTAATTCATTTTTATTGTTAGACTTATTGGGGTGACATCTGTTAGCAAGGATTACATAGGTTTCAGGCATACAATTCCACAGTGCATTGTCAACTTGAACCTCCATCATTTCTGTCTCCATTCATTCCAAGTACACAGGTCCATCTGAGAAGGTATTGGCTGCCATTCCTAGTATGTATTGTGAGTTAGGAATTTTGAATTTTAGAAGAACTAAGAAAATAAATCGATGGGATATGGTGGCACAACTTTTCTATCCATGAGCTTTGATGAAGTGCAGAAACAATCATTTTCTTTTTAAGAAACATATACTTCAGTGTATTATTTTAAGATTATATTGAATTATTTCTTCTTAATTTATCTTTAATCAGTGATCCTTTTTAGTAACAAATGATTCACAAATGACAAAAATAGAAAACTGTGGACTTAAGAAAAAAGTCTAAACTCCTTAATGTACCAGGAGGTGGAACTGCCTGTGGTCTGTCGCTTGGCTACCTCTTCAGGTTATCTGTCACGGTGACCCTCTGCCTCACCCTACTCTCTGGCCTCACTGAATGATCTATGGTTTCCAGAATGTTCCACGTTGCCTGACACTTCCACAGCAATGGTTACCAGCCTAAACCGTCTTTCCCTCTCCTACTCATTTCCTTCCTGCCCCTGGGCTACCCACTAGTCATCCAAAACCAGTTCAGAGTCATGTCCCCTACCTAGTTTTGCTACCATGCAAAACCCGATGATTTTCTTTTCTTGTCAGAGAAAGGAAGCAACAGCATAGCATTACCTGTATTTTAAAACCACATCCAAATGTTACAATAGAATATGAAGAACACTCTGAAACTGAATTCAGAATTGAGCTCTGCCAGCTCAGGGCCACTGGTGTTCAGACCAGGAGCTGCTGGGTTGGGCAGTGGGCACAGATGGCAGGTAGCTGCCCAGCTTTGGAAGGTCACCATGAGACCCCACAATGGACAGGGCGAGGGGACCAATTCACCCCCCGAGGCTCAGAGGCCCAGCTAGGTCATCCCTTGGAAGGTACTATAAGAGAAAGGAAATTTTTAAATTCTAAATTTCAAGTCTGTCTTTAGAAATCATGTTTATAAGTAATGCATGCCTGGCCACCGGGGGATACATGAGCCTGGAGTTGCTCCCAAGAGAAGGCAGCCAACGTTCCATAGAAGTATCCACTTTCTGTTTCCCAACTGGATGAGCAATTTGGGAAGTGGAAGGATTGATGAGCGATAATGACCATTTCCGTGTTCCCTGTGGCTTCCTAGGAGAGCACATAAAGCACCAAAGCAGCATGAAACAAAAATAGTCCCAGAAAGGACAGTAGGACGGAAAGGCACTTTCTGTGCCAAAGGTGATTTCAAAAGCCAAAGTGGGTGCTCAGACCTGGTGGTCCACACGTGGCAGAGAAGTCCGGACTGTGGCAGAAAGGTGCCCCTGAGCATTATGGGGGAGTTTCCCGGGGCTTCCCCTCCGCCAGCCTCCTGATGGCTTCTTGTCCAGAGGCTGACTGGCGTGCAGCACCAGGAAACCTCTGAGGTGTTTGCTCTTGCTCTTGAATTCTGGCCTAAAAGCAGACTTGAAAACATCAGACCGTGATAGAGAATGAGAATTTGTCATTTCAGTTTTAGTGCAACTATCCAAAACATTTCCTCCAACTTTTTATCTTGAAAGTTTAAACCAATTAGGATTTGAAAAAATAGAACAACAAACATCTAGCTACCATCACCAGTTGTCATGATCTTGTCACATTTGCTTGTTTTTCACCGAAAACTAATCAAAAGTAAGTGGCAGACATCATGACAGTTAACCCTGGAATATTTAAATTTGTCTCTTCTAAGAGTAGTCTCCTACACAGCCACAATACCATTAGCACAGCTTAGAAAGTTAATATCAATTTAATAAGATCAAACACACAGTCTATATTTAAATATCCCCAGATCTTCCCAACAATATCCTTACAGCTTTTTTCAATCAAGAATTCATTCTAGGATCACATGCATTTGATTTTTATGTCTCTTCCATCTTCTTTCATCTAGAACAGTTGTTTTGCCACTTTTTGCCATACTTGATATTGGCATTTTGAAGTGTCCAAATCAGTCATTTTGCACAATGTACCTCAATTATATTGTGTGACTTTTTTCCTCGTAACAAGATTCAGCTTATTCATTTTTGGTATTATCACAAAAATGAGGTTCTTCCCATCTCAGTGCATCACATTAGAGGTCACCTGATGTCACTTTGTTTCATAGTTGGAATGTTAGGATTGACTGCTTGGCTAAAGTGATGTCCTCTGGCTAACTCTATAGTAAAGCTACCTTTCCTCCTTTATAATTCACAACTAATTTGATGGCTGATACTTCAAGACTGAAATCTGGAAGGAGAAGAGGAATTATTGAAGGTGGAATAGAAACCATAATCTATCAACAATTCTGTGAAAAAAAGAAAATTAATGCAAGAATAAGTGGGGAGGAACTAGAAGGTCCAACATGGTGGAAAAGAAAAAAACATATTATTTAAAAAAAAGTTCTCACCACACACACACACAAATTCTCTCCACTTGGCCATTAGGACAGTAGCATATGACACAAGCAGGGTCTTAAAAAGTGCTAGCTTACAAATTGGGACTTGTCTTCTTGCTACTCTTGGAACCTTGAGACTACCATGGGAGTGAGGCCAGGATAGCCAGCTGAAGTGTGAGAGACTCCTATCACCCTAGTCTATGGCTAAAAAACCAGCAGACCTATGAGTGAAATCATTCAAGACAAATTAGCCCATACCCAGCTCACATGCTGACCTCAGACACATGAGCAAGCCCAGCTGAGATCAGCAGAACTGTCCTGCTGACCCATAGACTCATGAGAAAAAATGAGCAGTTCTTGTTCTAAACTGCTAAATTCTGGGACAATTTGTTATGCAGCAAAAGCTAACAGAAACACTCTAACTCACAAACTTTGGTTCAAGATATAAACTGTACCTTGTTTTATAAAAAATCAGATCCATTTTCATAGATTATAACCCTTTGCAAAATAAGACTTACAATAACTCTTTATCAGGATTCTAAAATTAAAACGTTTTCAGCAAATTCTAAATTCAATTGAACTTAACACCAATATCTTGTGAGTTTCTACATACATACTTATTTTAGTATAAGGTAGATATGTGCAGTTGAAGACTGCATTGGAACATTCTAAATGTTCTTTAGTTGGGTTGTTAATATAAACACAATAGAAATGCCAAGCCTCAATAAAGGCCAATCAATCTAACCTCCAGGAGTAAATTGAAAAATGTTTAAAGTAACAAGAAAATCCCGTAGAGTGCTCAGACTTTGCTGCATATTAAAATCATCTGGAGGAGCTTTTAAAAATCCCAATACCCAGGCCACACTCCAGATCAATTAAGCCAGAATCCCTGGGAGTAGGCTCTAGCTATCAATATTTTTTACAGTTCCTTTGGTTGATTCCAGTGTACAGCCAAGCCTGAGAACCAGACCCACTGAATGTGCCTGTTTCTAAATGTATCAACAGATAAGTTATTCTTCAGTCTGGGTAACTGAGAAGAACACAGCACATAATTTACTCATTCATACATGTTCTGTGACAGCCTTTACAAAAGCATCAGAAGGCATGTTTCTCCAATTTCTATTCCTAACAATTTCATATTCCAATGTAAAATGAGTACTCCAACACCCAAAGTTCACAATTATCCAATAACACTTACTTAATTAAATTTTTACTCTTCTTGAGCATCTCCTGAACCTGGAAAGTTATCAAAACACCCAGAAGGTATCCAGCTGTTTAATTAGAGGATTAAATATATAATGATTTTCTCAATAGCCTTCTCTACTCTGAGGATTCCCTTTTCTGTCTCCGCCTGCCTGGCAGAAAACACTTTTAAATCTCTTTTGAAGATTATTCTTGGCTTGCTATTCTGAGTTCCTTGGCCCCACAGCCAAACAATTTTATGGCTCAACCACGGGACTCCTAAACCGCGTGCACAAAAAGTCATTGCATTTATATTGTGACTTTTCCATAAGGGTCAATTGTTGCTCAGAGATTTTGTCTACATTTTACAACCTGGCTCCTACAAGTCCTCTCCAGCTTTTAAAGCCAAACATTTCTAGAATGAGCCAAACCGTTTTTCTCCCTGGACTTTTAAAACCCTCCAAGGCACTGCTGAACAGTTGGTTGCCTAGGTCACATCACACCTAAGCATAAGACACACTCCATAACTCACTATTCTCCAAACAAGAAGCTAACACACTAGGATGATAGAGTTAGAAGAGGTGCAGAAACTTCACAAACTTCCTGCCCTGAACAGGACTAATTCAATCAATTACAACCATGCTATAAATGTGACCATCAGCATTTCCTGTCAGGATGGTCCCATCCAGCCCAGAGAGGGCACTGACTGCCTTGAATTGAATCAAATTGGGGTCATGTTGAGGACATAGGCAGTAAAATCTGAAACAGAAAACCTAGGAACAGTCCCAATGTCTCAAAGAATAGTCTAAGGTCAATTATAAATATGTTGACCTCCAACTACAGAAGTAGAACATGCCCCATCATTTCACAAAGGGTAGTGGAATGACATTTTGAAATGTGTGCCCATATATATCAGGTGTAAGAGATGGTGAGAAATGGGGAAGGACCGTCAGTGGCAGTTGGGGTCAAAGGACATTTGGAAATTCCATGTCGCCAGAAGGACAGAGAAGTGAAGCCAGAGTGAATGACCTAGCAAGAGAGTCTGACCCAGGGGACTCCTGACACAGCTTGGAGTCTTGTCCAACATAGGACAGACTGAGGAGGGAAGAGGAAAAACGGATATGGAAGAGACTGGCGGCTTTCCCAAGATACAGATGTGTTTTCATGTCTAACGTGGAAACAACGCTAACAATTACAAACAGATTGCAGAAAACCATGAGCCAGTTTATAGGAAGGGGTTCAAACAGAGTTACAAAAGACAAAGCTGGCTGCTTCCTCTGCAGGTATCCTCGCTCAGGAGGGGCCCGGAGACCCACTGGAGACCTTGCCTCATGCCTGTTCCCTCTCCCAGCAGACACAATCCCAAAACATTCCAGGTGCTTCTTAGTTTCTAGAACATAAACCTCCTGAAGAACTTCTGTTCCTTTCCTTAATAAACCATTCGTTTTTCCATGGTAAGTTTCAAAAAATTATCTTGTATTTCCCTCAGTTATTTGATACAAATTGAGCCCAGGTGATCTTTATTGCTCCCCCTTCACTAGACACAGTAACACGTTTCTGAACTTTAATTATGTTCTCCATTCTTACAGGCAAAGGCTGCAGCTCTCTCAGCTATGCCTGCACAAAGTACCTCCAGCCCCACCGAAACACGATCTGCCTGCAAAAAGGTAGGATGGACCATTCTAGAGTTGTTTTTGTTCCAGAGGTGGGGAATAGGCGGAGGATTGCTGTCTCCCCACCCACCTGCTTGGGGGAAACCTTGTGATTCTGCCTGCCCTGGCCCAACCACAGCTGATCGGACCAGAGGTGGGCAAGGGCTGCCGTGTCCTGATGTGTGGGGTTGTGTCCTGCGCAAAGAGGGGGTGGGCGCAAGGGGGGCCCCGAGTGTGCGCCTCAGCTGAGGGCTGCATCTGTCTGGAGAAAGAATGCTTTTTCCAAGGAACCCACATGCACCCCGTGGGCTCGTGGCCTCCTGGGCAGATGCCTTACCCAGGTGGGGCCCGTTAAATTCTCTTTCTCTCCTAGGCATGCAGGATTCCTGGGCTTTAAAATGGAGAAGCCAGGGAGTTCCCTGGTGGTGTCGTGGCTTAAGGCTTCGGCGCTGGCGCTGTCTGTCGGCGCTGCGGCCTGGGTTCGATTCCCAGTCAGGGAACTCCCCACATACCAAAAAGCAAAATAAATAAATAAATAAATAAAATACAATAAAATGGAGAAGCCAGATGGTGCTGGGTCTGGGACAGGGAGAGAGAAGAGAACAGAACACACACTCTGAGAGAAGAGGGTACAGAGAACCAGGCACAGCCCCCCGAATGTGGAGACACAAGCTCTGTGATGACCCTGATGCTGAAATTCTGGACCCCAACAGCTCTGTTCTTTTCTGGGAAGGCTGGTAAAGAATGAATACTGAAGAAGCCAGGAAAATTCTACTGATATATGGAAGAAGACTCTACCAGCATGGGGCCCAGGCATGTGTATTTTGAGGAAGGACTTGATACACACTCCCATTTGAGAACCGCCACCAGGCCTAATCTAATACCGTGCCGTCTGGGCTGGAACGCTCATAGCACGGGGCCTGGGCATCTCGTTCCTTCTTCTTCTGTTTTGTCCAGTTCTTTCTTCAATACCACACTCCCCCTGAGGCAGGCAGAGTTCAAGAGAGCAAGAGTATGTGTGATGAATGCTGACCCCAGCCTGTCTCACCCTCCCACAGAGAAACCACAATTCTCAAGTTAGGGCAATGGGAAAAGTCTGGAATTTGTAGCCCAGTTTGAATTCCAATTTTGCCAACCACTCGCTGTGTGACCTTTGGAACTTAAACTCTCTGAGCCTCTTCTCTCCTGCATGAAAATTCCTGGATCTGGAGGGTTCCTTGTGAGCAAACAACAGGCTGAATTGGGTGAATTGAGCCAAAAGGGGAAATTATTGAGGTGGTGAGGTGACTCACATGCAGAACAGCAGCTGAAAGGTCAGGGCAGGGCGCTCTGGGATCCAAGACACGCGAGCTAATTGTGGTAGGTTGCGCTGTGTGGCCCCAGCTCTTCACACCTCCCTGGGCCCATGCCCTTTCACCATATAACTTTCCCATAGTGGGTAGGGTGACTGCTCCAGCCTGTGACTCTGGACTCAGCCATGTGATTTGCCAATGAGATGCTAGCAGACGTAATGCAAGGAGAGGCTTGCAATGGTTTATAGATCAGGCTTGCTTGTCTCTTGTACATTAGCCACCACCACCAGAAGGACGTGTCCATATGAACCTTGTGGGGGAGGAGAGACATGGAGAACAGGGCCAGCCAAGCCCTGCAGTACGACCACACCACGTAACGCCCGCGTGGCGAAGGGCCTGGGTACCGCCCCCTGCACACACACACTCATACTCGCTATTTCCGTGCGCGTCTTCCAACTGACAGAACAGGCGACTGTGCCTGAGGACAAGATCAGGTTCTTGGGGCCGGTGGTGCTCTGCCTGTGGGCGGGGCAGAGTAGGCCGACCAGAAATTAGCATATCCGTCACGGCGGGTCTCCGCCCACGTCTGGGAGCTCCCTCACGCCCTCTGCTGGTAGAATTCGGGGTGGGCGGCTTGCTCCACATTGTGTCCCGGGGTCCCCCGTGGCATGGAGTTCCTTCCATTTGCCCACAGCGCTAACTTGCGCGATTTCACGCCCTTTATTGGCTCCCTTCCCTTGCTGTCTCATCTTGCTGCTCCCCTAACATTATTTCTTGGGATCACCTCCCAGGAAACGCGATGAGCTCAAATCTTTGTCTCAAGATCTACTTTTAGGGGAATCCACACTAAGACGGCCTACTTCACCTTGAGGCACAAACCAAGGTCATATTCCTTTTAATATTCTAATTAAATGACTCAGAGCCCTAGGTCACCCACAGTGAATATGGCTTTCTTCCCTCCCCTGCCTCCTTCATAGTGAGCTGAAGCATCCCCAAAGCCAGTCTGGTTTGCATCTGAATGTTTATAATAAAGTCCAGGAAACAGGGGTCACCTCGAAGGGTCTGGATTGGGTAGAGGGGGCAGAGGAAGAAGTTAACTTTTGACTTTCTGTATTATGTGTATTTGTTCCACATGTTTACACCCAAATGCCACCTCAGATGACATACCCAAGGGAAGGGCTTTGTGTCCTTTCCTGAGCTCAAGTAGAGACAGCCTGTGAACACCTGGTTATAGGGCCTTTACCTGGAGCAAGAGGTGCCAGAGAAGCCGAGGGTTGACTTAAAGTGATACCCAAGTACTTTCCTATAGAATTAAATGTTTTCCAAACCCAACCGAACAGGCTGTCGGCTTGAAAGCCTGCAGCCCTTCTTATTAGACACATGGGGAGTTCCCTGATGGTGTAGTGGCTTAAGGCTCCGGTGCTATCAGTGCTGCGGCCTGGGTTCTACTCCCATCTAGAGAGCTACCCACATACAAAAAAAAAAAAAAAAAAAAAAAAAAAAAAAAAAAAAAAAAAAAAAAAAAAAAAAAAAAAAAAAAAAAAAAAAATTAGACACACGTAGTCCCCTCATTCATCTGTCCTTCCAAAGAACAATGTCATTACCACCAAGAGGATTTCATTAACTGAATTCCACATTATCAAGTCCAACTTTGAGCCCACTGATAACCTGCTTCCTGCGAGGTCTTCGTTCACTCAGCCCACCCTGTCCCTACTCCTGCCTCCTGAGGATTCTGACAACTTTCTGAAACAGTATCAAAAGCAGTCACAAATGTCTGATCCCAAATCGAGCTTTTGTGTCGGCCTCCACGGACAGCAAGTGTGGCTGGCCTGCAGGAGCCCTGATGCCTCTCCTCACTCCGGACCACGAACGTCCTGTCACTGTGCCAGGGTCAGGAGAGCCAACGAGTGTGTCCCACAGAGCCACTCTTTCCAGAACCCCCTGAAAGCCAAGAGGAGCAAGTGAAAGGTGGGAGCCGGTGCCAATGCACCTCGAACCATTAATTATGTTCCATACTTTGCAACTCTAATTCGTATTGCTTAATTACATTGACTTTCAAAGTAATTAAAGCGTTTACCTAACAATGTATCTACAGTCGATTATAAGGGCACATTTTTCATTTGATTATTAATTACTCCAGGAGAGACCCACAGGAAAAAAAAATGGAGTGTTCTCAGGAACACTGCCCCTCGGAACCATGCTGTGAGTGACGGAGAATGCACCTGCGTTCGGGGCTGAGGGCAGGTGTGACAGAGTGACAGACAGGCATTCCTGAGAAAGCTCGCTTTTTTGAATTTTGCCACCTAGGGTCTCAACAAACATTTGATTATTGATTCAGGTGCAGTCCCTGGCAGTCACCTCTACCAAATACTGCTTACTGCGACAGTGAAAACCGGTTAGACCAGCAGTTCTCAACTTGTGGGTCGCGACCCCTTTGGGGGTCCAACGACCCTTTCACAGGGGTCGCCTAAGAGCATCAGAAAACACATATCAGATATTTACATTACGATTCATAACAGTAGCAACATTACAGTTATGAAGTAGCGACGAAAATAATGTTATGGGGGTCACCACACCATGAGGAACTGTATTAAAGGGTCGCGGCCTTAGGAAGGCTGAGAACCACTGGGTTAGACCCTTATGGAGTTTAATGTGGCAATATCTACAAAAATTACAAATGCTTTTATGCCTTGAGCAATACCACATCTAGGAACTTGTCCTTCAAATATATCTGCTCATACACAAAAAGATGCTATGTACAAAGTTATTCATTGATGCACTATTAATTTTATATTATAGCACCATGTATAGCACTATATTTGCTAAAAATTGAGAAATAATCCAATTTTTAATTTAACAGTCATATTTTGAAGATATTAAATCCACATATCTAGCAACAGAAACTTAAAAAAAATACTGTAGTATATCCACACAATGGACCATTCTATAATTATAAAAGAAAGACTAAAGAAGTGCTCCATATTTTGATATGAAAACTTCTTAAACGGGGATAAATGAGCTATATTATTGCATTTGCAAAAGAAATACTAGAAGACTATATAGGAGACAAATACAAGGGGGCAAAGGGAACAAAATAGATAGAGACAGAGTGAGAATTATATTTCTCAATGTATAATTTTGTATATGTTTAATTTTTGGCTCATGTGAATATATTATTGAGTCAAAAATTTAATGGTTACATGGTATTTCATAAAAGACATTTTCATCATCTTTTAATCAAGCTGTGGGAAATATGGGCTGTTTCCAATTCCTTCGTATACTAAACAGTGCTGCTATCAACATCTTTGAAGTGAAATCTTTACCTGCTTCATTTATTACTCCTATAGAATAAACTCATAAAAATAGTTTCCACATTAAAGAGTGTAACGTTTTCAAGGCTTTTAATTATATGTGTATTGACAAATCAAGCTCCAGAAAATCTGTACACATTTTTAATAGACTTTATTTTTTAGAGCAGTTTTAGGTTCACAGCAAAATTGAGGGGAAGATACAGAGATTTCTAATAGGTCAGACAATTAATTTCACAAACTCATTCTACAAAAAGTGCTACCTACCTCACTGCTGAGTATCACTAAGGTCACCTTCAAAGTCCTCCCCTTGGGAAGCTGTGCACTGATGCCAGCACCTAGTCTACCCTTCAAAGCAATTTTGGAACTCTTTCTCTGCAATGGCCACCAGAGCTGTCATTGTACCCCAAATCTGACAATTAAGTTTGCAAACTTGCCACTGTGCACTTACGTTGGCCGCACTGTATAAACAACTCGGTAAGATGTCATTGTACCTTGCCAAGGTTATGACAAATTGGTGCTGCCACTATGGAAACAGTATGGAGTTTTCTCAAAAAATTAAAATAGAATTACCATATGATCCAGTCACCCTACTTCTGGGTATTTATCTGAAGGAAATGAAATCATTATCTTGAAGATAATTCATTGCAACATTATTCACAATAGCCAAGACATGGAAACAACCTAAGTGTCAAGCGACAGAGAAATGAATGGCCACAAAATACCATACATACACACACAAACACACAGTGGACTATTATTCAATCATAAAAAGAAGGATATACTGCCTTTTGGGACAACATGGATGGAACTTGAGGGTACTATGCTAAGTGACATAAGTCAGCTGAAAAAGATAAATACTGTATGATCTCACTTATATGTGGGATCTGAAAAAAGCCAAACTCAGAATCACAGGGTAGAATGTGGTGGGGGCGAAAGAAATGGGGAGATGCTGATCAAAGGGTGCAAATTTCCAGGTACAAGATGAATAACGTCAGGGCATCGAATGTGCAGCATGGTGACTATAGTTAACAATACAGAACATCAACAATACTGGAAAGTTGTCTGGAGACCAGATCTTAAAAGATCTCAAGTGGGGAGGGGATGGGAGAAAGGGGAGGGGGTGGGAGAGGAGGGAGGGGAAGCTAAATATAAGGTGATGGAAAGAGAAGTCACATTAGGTGGTGAACTTATTATACAACAAGTTGACAATGCACTGTAGGATTGTATGCCTGAGACCTATGTAATCCTTGCTAACAGATGTCACCCCAATAAGTCTAACAATAAAAGTAAATTTTTAAAAAAATTGCAGCCATGACCAAATGTGAAGTGAAAAAAAAATCCTTTTCAATTGCAAATGTACAAACATGTAACCAAAATAAAAGTTCTCCTCTCACACACACAATTATAACTCTGTTTGATGATGGATGTGCTAACTAACCTTACGTGGTATCATTTCATAGTCTATACATGCATCAAGTCATCGAGTCGTACACCTTAAACTTACCCTTAAACTGTTGCATGTCAGTTATATCTCAATAAAGCTGGAAAGCAATAATAATTTTTAAAAAGGGAAAAAGACGTGGGATTAGCTTCACAGAAGGTAGGAAAGGCCAAAATCACTGCCTATCACCACCCAAAGGATTTGGGGAATTTTAAGTTGGCATCTAGTGGACTGTATTCATTCTGAACGCGGTTTCTGGCCAGCGCAGGGTTTTTGTTTTATTTTAACTAACCCAACAGAATACGTATCAAGTTCTGAAATTGCAGACTCTGGGGAAAATGGGAAGATCTGGCAAAGTGGAGTTCACATAGCAGCTCTTTAGAGTGTAATCCCCTCGATCAATGTAGTGTAAGGAAGCCAGGGACCAGAGAGGTCAGGGACATTGCCTAAAATCCAAGCCTGTTGGAAGCGGAGTGGAGGGCTCTGGCGTCTCCCCACAGGCAGGGGAGGCCCTGCTGGAATGGTCTCTGCATGGCCCAGGAATCGGGAGAGGTGGGCGCCGCAGGGTTTGGGTGAGGACCTCGGTAAGGGTCAGAGTTTTGGGCAAGGCAAGTTGCCCCATCCCCGGCTTCCTCCGGGGGAGGGGGGGATCCTCCTCGTCCACCCACCCACCCACAGCCCACTCTGCGCTGGTAGGGGTCTCCCCAGCGCCTGCTCTCCACACAATGGAAAGCACTTGGGGCTCCTCCCGAAGGAGTCACAGTGCAGCGGGAGCGGACTCTGGCTCTGGGCTCCTGCTGAAAACGGGCCATTCGACACCGGCCACCCGCCCGTGGGACGCCAGCGTGGGGGGCCGAGAGCATCGCCGGATGCTCCGAATCGCATTATTTAAATCTGGCTCCTGCGGTCCCATTGACGACCCGTGCGGACTGGGGACCCCCGCCTACCCGGCCAGAGCTCCGTGCGCCCCGCGCCCAGGGCTCACCTGGCGCGGGAGCCCAGCGCCCACCTTCAGCCTCTGCTAGGGAGCGGGCGGGGGGCCCCGGGGCGGAGCCGAGCGCGGGGCGGGGCGCGTCGGGCCGGGTCCGAGGGGCGAGGAAGAGCCGCCCAGGCGGAGCGCCCACGCCAGCGGGCAGACAGAGACCGCGACGCTTCCAGGACGCGCGCTGGAACGAGGAAGAGAGAGGGACACGCCGCGCCCCCGCAAGTACAAGTCCGGGGCCCCGCGGCGGGGACTGAGAGGCCCGGGCCGCAGAGCGCGCGGGGAGGAGGCGCGGAGGCTGGTACGTGCGGGGTCGGGGCGGCCGGGGCTCCATGGCTGCGGTGGGGGCGCCGAGACCCCCTCTTCTGCTGGGGATTGGGGCTGCTTTGCCTCCCGCCTCTCTGGGGATGCGCGCGGGCTGCCTCGAAGGAGGAGTGGGTGCGGTGAGAGCCCCCCACAACCCAGGGACCCGCAGGAGCAGGAAAGGGGGTGGCAAACTGAGACGGCGAGCAGGGAGTCCGCGGGTGTCGGGCTGGCGGCGAGCGCCAACTTGCAGGGAAGGGCGTGGGCAGGGGTGCACCTTCTGGAACGGGGAGCCGAGAAGGGGAGGCGTGTCTGGGAAGAATTCCTGCTCACCGTACCCTCCTGCACCCCCAGTTTCCTTCCCGCCCGGAGGCCCGACACTCTGCTTTTCGAGCCCGAATTTCTTACTTGATTCCCGCCTCTGCCAGGGCGGCGCCTCTGGGGACCGCGCGGCCGCGCCGGGTGGTTAATCCGGGGGCGGAGGGGCGGAGGCTCCTGGAGCGAGGTGGTCGGGGCAGGGGGTGCATCCCGCGGAAATGGGGCCGGGACCTGCCCAGCGCGGGGCGCGCCCCCTCCTCTGGACTCCTAGGACCTGGAGAGGCGCGGGGCGTGGAAGCCTGGAGCGGGCTGAGCCCCACTATCTGCGGCGATTGGGCCTCAGGGGAGACGGAGAGGCGACCGGGAGGGAGGACACCCCAGCCCCTACCCCACCGCGCTGCAACGCCGCTGGCACTTGAACCTCTCAGAAGGTTTTGCTTGGGCAGCAGGCTGGCGCTCAGCAGGTTGGCGTGTCCCCGCCGCCTTACGACTGCTGTCCCTCCCTTCCGGGGGCAGTTTCTGTACCTCAGTCCCCCTCTCTCCTCACAGGGCGGGGCCAGACCTCCTGTCCCGTTTGGTCCACTTCTTGCTACCAGCATCCCATGGCACCCACACATGGAGTCGTTCCCAGGTGTGCTAACGTGGGGGATGCAGATGGTTCACAGCTGGACGACTGGGGGTCCCATTGCAGGTGTTGGGGTCTTTTTCCAGCCCTTTTGTTGCCTTGAGCCCAGGGGTGGCCTGTCTCCTCAAGGCTCCATACTTCAGAGACTGTAGTTCCTCTCCCGTGGGCACCTTGAGGATATACAGGACTTAGGCAGTGAGCGCACTTCAGTCCTCAGGCCTCCTAGGTCCTCGCTGCACCTTGGGGGGCTCTTTTCAGTTAGGCCTGGTCTTGGAGCGGCTGATTGTGGGAGGGGCCCCGGGGGCCTGGTAAAGGAGACGGGGGGGGGGGGGGGGGGGGGGGGGGGGGGGGGGGGGGAGGGAAAGAGACAAAGGATTTCTTTCTAGAACTGGTTCTCCGAATGCAGGGAAGCAGCTGGAGAATTCCCTCCCACCCACAACGCCTCCACCTGCAGAATCCTGGTTGGGGTCCCCATCCATCCATTCATTCATTCAGCAGATTCCTCCTACCCAACCTCCACTGTGTGCCAGGTCCCAGACTGGGCAGCAGGAGTTTAGTTTACAGGAAGACTGGGACACAGAGCACAGACATCACTGCCCAGGATGACTCAGCCTGTCCATGTGAAAGTGGGTTTGGTGATTTCCAAGTCCATGGTTTGCCCAGGACAGAGGGATTGGTGCCCTGTTTTGGAGGAAAGACCACTGTACCCCAGTCCTCTGGCTTCATTGTCCCTGGCTAACATTGTGACTGTCATAGAAGCCTGAAGAAGCCTTGGAAAACTTCCAGAAGACCCCTGTGGGGACCAATGGCAGGAAGGAACAGGTGACTGGGCAGTCAAACTGGTGCAGGCCCCTGGGGGAAAAGGCACAGATGACTGTTCTTCTTGAGTGTCTTGGGAAAGTCCAGTCCATCCTATGCCTAGTCCCTCCTGACAGCCTGACAGCCAGTAGAGAAGTTTCCAGATCTCATGTCACCTCTCCCCCATACCCTAGGTCAAGCTTGTCCAACCTGCAGTGCACGGGCCACATGTGGCCCAGGATGGCTTTGAATGCAGCCCAACACAAATTCGTAAACTTTCTGAAAAACAATGAAAATTATGCATGGACTTTTTTTTTTTAGCTCATCAGTTATTGTCTGTGTGAGTGTATTGTATGGTGGCCCAAGACAATTCTTCTTCCAGTGTGGCCCAGGGAAGCCAAAAGATTAGATTAGGCAGTTCTGTCTGTGGGTAAGACAGGATCTGGCTGGCCTATACCTGATGGACTCTGGGGGAATGCTACCAGGTGTTCTCCTGCATGTTGTCCACTGGTTGTGTCTCCTTTCAGGATCCAGGATGGCGTGTTGACTCTCCCCAAGGGTGTGGGCAGGGCGCTAAGCTCACTGACCTCATGAAAGCAGAAGGTCTGGACCCTGAGCTCAGCGTGCTCAGACCCTGAGACTCCCACCCGCCACTCCCCCTGCAAGCTCCACCATGGCCACCCAGAATGGAAACACTAGTTTTGCACCCAACTTCAGTCCATCCCAAGACCATGCCTCCTCCCTCCCCTTCAACTTCAGTTATGGTGATTACGACCTCCCTCTGGATGAGGACGAGGACATGACCAAGACTCGGACCTTCTTTGCAGCCAAGATCGTCATCGGCGTGGCGCTGGCAGGCATCATGCTGGTTTGTGGCATCGGCAATTTTGTCTTCATTGCTGCTCTCGCCCGCTATAAGAAGCTGCGCAACCTCACCAACCTGCTCATTGCTAACCTGGCCGTCTCTGACTTTCTGGTGGCCATTGTCTGCTGCCCCTTTGAGATGGACTACTACGTGGTACGCCAGCTGTCCTGGGAGCATGGCCACGTGCTCTGTGCTTCTGTCAACTACCTGCGTACCGTGTCACTCTACGTCTCCACCAATGCCCTGCTGGCCATTGCTATCGACAGGTGAGGGTGTTGGGCTGGGGCAAAGGTGGGGGTGGGCCAGGCTGCCCCTTTCCTCACTTCAGCTCTGACAGTTGGCATTGCTTCAGACGTGAATGCTCACTGATCTATCATGGGGCAAGAGACCTGATTTCTCTGTAGTGGCTCATGTTCTCGCAAATGTGAGCAAGAGTGAGCTTTCTGAGCCCTACACCTCTGGGCCACGCAGGTACCACATCTGCTTCAGGCATGGGCATGTGACATGACCATGAATGGCATCTAACACAAATGCAAAAGCAGAAAGTTTAGGCAGCTTACTATTATACTTAGAAACCATGTGAGTTAAACAGTGCAGCATCCAGGCATGATAGCATATACCAATTCTTCCGTAACCTCTACCAAAATCATGACGTAGAACATGGTCCTCACCTAGAAAACTTCCTGATGTCCCTTACCGGACAGTCCTCCCAACACACAACCCTGGTCCGATTTCCATCACCATATTATAGTCTAGTGTTGCCTGTTCTTTAACTTCATAAAAATGGAATCATACAGGATGTACACTTGTTTCTGATGACTTTGTTGTACAGCTGATTTTAAAATCAGACAACGGGACTTGCTTGCAAAAAAGAGGGAAGGACATGCTTCCTTTGCTTTCTTGCCTACGTCTGTGTGTTCATTTGCATGCATTTGCATGAGATGTTCTGGAAGTCCTTGCTGTGTTACAGATTTACAAAGTAAAATTTCTAACAGCAGCTTATGACAAATCTGACACGTTTTATTTATGTGAACAGTTGTGGGCCAGCAATGGCTCTGGTTGAGGAGAGCAATTGGTGTCACATCCTCTTGGTCCACCATTGTGAGCTGTGATGAAACTCATTTGGATAATGTTTTTGCATCATCTTTTTTTCCCCTTTTGTTCTTTTCCCTTGCTCTCAGTGCTACTTAGGTTTGTTGTCCTTTTTAATCAGCCAGTAGTTTGTTTTTATTTATGATAATATTAACAAAATACACATACATTAGAGGCATCTTCCTTTTTATAGCATAATTCCTGCAGGAAAAACAGTTTTGTTAATGACACCTCTGAGGCCCTGCAGCCCTGAAACTAGTTGTGTATGAAATGTACCCATCAACCAGCGACACAACGTTCCCCAGGGGAAGTGATGCAGGTGTCGTTTGACACAGTGATACAAAGTTAGATCCCTGGGCCTCAGCACAGCCCGCCGAATAAGGATTCCTGGGGGAGGCCCATGAATCTGCATTTTTATCCAATTTCCAGTGATTCTGATGTCCACTCAAGGGAGAGTTATCACTGTTCCCATCCCCTTTGTCCCACTGAAATCTTTGTCTTTATTATGTAGTTTGGTGGGGGGGTTTGTTTGTTTTTGTTTTTAGGAACAAGAGTTTCTTTAGAGGCCACCATTCTGTCACAGCACAGAGTGGCTGTTTTTTTCACTGCAAATCAGCTCGGCCCCTGTCAGCGTCCCAGCTCCCTCAGTGGTTCCACCATTCTCACAGTCAGCCAAGCAGGAAAAATCAGCATCGCTCTTCGCCCGTCTTCCTGCCCCACCTACCTTCTGGGTTCAGCCCTACACCTAGTCTTGGCAACTGTCCCTCCTACGCATCTCTTGGCTAGCCATAAGGGGACCATCAGAGTGCTCCTCTAACCTGCCTCAAGGGTCCCTGACTGGCCCCTGAAATCTATACTCATCCATATTAAGCATCGGAATAGCATCGTTGATGAGTTTTCCTAAAATGTGCCAAACCCCCAGAAGTTTCAGTGCCTGATGGAATACATACTAAATCCTGAGTCTACTAGCATTTGAGAGCCTTGATAATCTGATGCCAACTTGTCTTCCCAATCTCATGCTGCGTATGGGCACACAAATACTCTTTTCCAGAGACCATTGTATTTTAAGCACAATGACCATGTTTTCTATCTTTCTGTCTCCACAGTGCCTAGCACAGAGCCTCATACCTGTGTCTTAGTTTTGATCTACTCCCAAACTAGACTCTGAGACAAGGATCCGTGTGCTGGTAGCACCCAGGAAGCGCCTACAGGGAGATAGGAGGTGAGGCAGGCGAGGGAAGGTAGTCAGTATAGGCTGTGCTACTGAACAGGTTCCGCTGTGGGCATCTGATGCTTATTCCTCTTGGAGCTGGTGTAGATCGCACCTCAGAGTTCTCTTAGAAGCTCTCTCTAAGAGCTGCTCTGGAAATGCTGTGCAGGTCACCAAGAGGACTCTGAAAGCCAGAGAAGGCCTTTAGACCATGAGATGCAGCTGCTAGCGGATGGGAGTGGACAGGTGTGCACTGAAGCAATAAGAGCCACGAGGTGTGAGAGGAGCCCCGACAGCACCTGCTATAACCTGGTAACTCCACAACAGGTTGCTGCTGGTCCTGTGGTGTGTGCCCAGCCTATGCATAGGGAAGCATAAAGTTGTAGAAAACAGTCCATGAACTCAGGGTGCTTTTCTTCCTGCAAAAACTAGAATAATCAAGTGAGAGGTGAGAGTAACTTGGAGGAAGATGTGATCATTATGTCGGTGATGTAGTCTGGTAATGCTTCCTAAAGAAGGTGTTGAAGTTAAAGTGTGCTGTCCTGACCACCTCCTCCTCACCCCATTGATGAAGGCAGGATTCTCCCGCCTTAAACAGTACAAGATGACTGAACACACAACACGCAGCACTGGACAGATGAGACCAACAGCAGTTAATTTGTCTCATCTACTGCATACCATGCAGGGCCGTATGGACATCACACTCAGGAATAGAATGAACCAGCAGAGGCTGTGGGCAGCAGCAGGCTTGATAGTGATAAGAGGATGGGGTGACCCCTGGTTTCCATGGGGAGATGTGATTGGCTTGTTTGAGTGATTTTGCCAGCTAGGGTTGAGGATTGGGGGTGCAGCTGGTCCAGCTGATAGAGGAACTAGCAGAACAGGAAGCTTTCCCTGCTGGGTGGGAAGGTGTATCTGGGGAGGACAAGAAACTCATGGCTAGGCCTTTGGGGTCCTGTGAGGCTCAAAGACGTCAAGGCCACACACGGAATCTGAGGCCTTACAGTACAGGAGTCTAATGAACACCACCCCTCTTCCTCACTCAAATTCTAAAGCAATTGAAAAATAAAGCAAAACCATAAGGATAGACGGATGGCCAAACTCTCACTTTTGTTGTGACAACACTGATACTGGATAACAGGGCTTTTATCAGTGGGAGGGACCACTTCATACTCAGAATTAGATAAACCTGTGAGCCCTGACACAGGCAGGCTGGGAGACTCACAGGCTTCCCCAGGCAGGTCCATTCACCCCTTGGTGAATACGCCTGTCCTACTATGTAGGATTGTCAGGAGGGTGACATCCTGCCAGTTCCAGATGCCATAGCCAGAAGAGCAAGTTTCAAGTGAGAGGACCTGGACGAGATGCTATTTCAAGTCATAGAGATGCTAGAAGGAGAGTGTTGACCTCATGAAACACATCCAAGCAGATAGATGGCAACAAAAACCTTGCTTTATGGTGTCAAGGCAACTTCACACACCTCATCTGAACTTGAGGCAGCCCGGGGAGGTGGTGTAAAAGCTTTGTATCAGGAGCCTGGAATCTGGTCCCTGCAAGTGAGCTCGGGCAAGTCATTTACTTCTCATTAGATTCTACCCTAGCCCACCTCTGTGATGCAGGGCGACATTGGAGGGTTGGGGGGTACCTAGTCCACTGCCCTAAAAAAGGTTCCCACCTCTCTGAGGTCCACAGCCCTTCTTTCTCTCCTATACCATGAGCTATTTGAAACAAAGAGTTTTGAAAGTATTATATTCTTGGGCAGAATGGCAAGACTAGGACTCATAATATAATGGGCCACATCTATTTACTGAACACCTACTACATGCCAAGCATTTTACAAACGTTTTCATATTTAATAGTCACAGCAGCCCTGTAAGGTAGGTGTCATTTTATCCCACATTGCAGCTGAAGAAACCTATCTCAGAGAGACAGGGATGTACTCCAGACCCCAAAGCCGATCAGGGGCAAACACGAGAGTTATGTCACCTGCCTGATCCAAGGCCTGTGCTGTTGCCCCTAAACCCCTCCACCCCTCCAAATGCCAAATGGTGTTGCTAAAATAAGATGCAACTTGTTGACCCTGGGTATCATAGGTACATGGGGACTCGTGCCATTTCGTCCGTTTTCATGTGTGTTTGGGGTTAGTTAGAAACCAGTAATGTTCCCAAGTAAACGTCATTGTTATTGATGACGTCTGTCCCGCACCAGGTACCTCGCCATCGTTCACCCCCTGAAACCGCGCATGAATTATCAGACGGCCTCCTTCCTGATCGCTGTAGTCTGGTTGGTGTCCGTTCTCATCGCCATCCCATCCGCCTACTTCGCCACAGAAACGGTCCTGTTTATCGTCAAGAACCAGGAAAAGATCTTCTGTGGCCAGATCTGGCCAGTGGACCAGCAGCTCTACTACAAGTCGTACTTCCTCTTCATCTTCGGCATCGAGTTCGTGGGCCCGGTGGTGACCATGACGCTGTGCTACGCCCGCATCTCCCGCGAGCTCTGGTTCAAGGCCGTCCCCGGCTTCCAGACCGAGCAGATCCGCAAGCGGCTGCGCTGCCGCCGCAGGACGGTGCTGGTGCTCATGTGCATCCTCACGGCCTACGTGCTGTGCTGGGCGCCCTTCTACGGCTTCGCCCTCCTGCGCGACTTCTTCCCCGCCGTCTTCGTCAAGGAGAAGCACTACCTCACGGCCTTCTACGTGGTCGAGTGCATCGCCATGAGCAACAGCATGATCAACACCGTGTGCTTCGTGATGGTCAAGAACAACACAATGAAGTACTTCAAAAAAATGATGTTGCTCCACTGGCGTCCCTCCCAGCATGGGAGTAAGTCCAGTGCAGAACTCGACCTCAAAACCAGTGGCGTGCCAGCCACGGAAGAGGTGGACTGTATTAGGCTGAAGTGATCCACTGGGATTCTGCACGTGAAAATCCAGAAGCCAGTACTTAGAGCAGCTCTCACCGATAACTGAGTTCACAGGCTGCGTGGAGAAGGGGCAGCTATGTCCTTCACTCACTGCTCTCCCATTCTGGATACTTCTCGGTCATAACACGCAATGAGACCGTACACTGACCACAGCAGCTGACCCTTACTGATTATCTGCTCAGCACCTACTGTGTGTACAACCACACCAAGGAGACTACACGCAAGTAACAGCCACTGACGTGGACTGAACATCTGCTGTGCACTAGGCACACCAATGAGCTTAGGCGAGTGCACCAGGAGCTGGTGTTTATTGATTACTTACTGTGTGGAAAAAAGGTATTTAAATAACAAAACGAAAGGACAGAATGGCCAGATAGAGGCCACAAAAGGTTATTTGAACTCATTCTCCATCTTCTCTCAGTCTGTATCTCATCAGTGCAGGAATGTCTAAAAGTAACAAAAAAAAAAAAGGCACTTAGACCTGATGGAAATGTCAAAATCAGTTTGTCAGAGTATGGGGTTTACAGCCTCATGGGAAGAGAGTTCATGCCATCACATTGACCTTTCCCAGTCAGCTCCTACTACCTCCTTAGGATATTCTCTAGGGTTCTGGGCTCAGAAAAGAATTTTTCTCATAGCCAGGCCATTGGTTATATACAATGGTGTCATTTCAAAGGAAAGAACCTGGAGTTCCCTGATGGTGTAGTGGCTTAAGGCTTCAGTGTTGGCGCTGTTGGTGCTGCGGCCTGGGTTCGATTCCCAGCCAGGGAGCTACCCACATACCCAAAAGCAAAACAAACAAACAAACAAAACAAAACAAAGGAAAGAACCAAAAAATATTTTTCAGTGATGCTCAGCAGCTCATCCTTCTTTTGGGCAAAGACAGAAATCCTGAAATGGAGAACACAGCCAGTTCCTGACACTTTAGTGTAAATTATTTCAGGGTCTCTAGTGTCAGAGAGGAAGGGGACAGAGAAAAAGATGGAGCTTGCTATGGCAATGAACATAATCTGTGTGGCTATTTTGCCAAGGCCTGGACCACTTTTCTAGAACAAACCCTCTTTTCCAAAATGAGCTCTACTTGGAATACAAAGGCCTGGATTCAAGTTCTAACTCAAAGACTCACGTGACCTGGATGTTTACTCTATCTGAGTCTTAGTTTTGCTTCATTGAAATAAGGATGATAAAAATATCTGTACTATCTACCTTACAGGACTGTTGGGAGAGCCCACTGAGGTCGTAACTTTGTGAAAGTGTGTCTCAACGTGATAGTGAACGTTTGTTTGGATAAGGGAACCCCCTCCACTGTGGCTTCTTATGAAGAAACTTCCCCCCTTTTTCATCCTTATTTGGACCAGAGACCCCTGAACTCCTCACAATGCAGCCCATATACATTGGGGCACAAAAGGAATCCCTACCTGGGTTTTAATCTGGAAGGTTCAGCCTCAGAGTCTCAGTGACCCTTAGGCATTCAGCATCCCTGTGGTCCTAGAAGTGTTGACAATCTTCCCTGTTTGTTGCACACCCCAAGGCCTCATAATCTGTTTGCATTATTATACATCTGTGGTGATTATGTGTATTTGTCCTAATATCTTCCTGATGCATTTTGAAGCAGACACTATACAAATGGTACCAGGTTTGGTTTTTACATATTCACATTTCAACAACTATTTTTCTGTAGAGAAAGGGTTATTTAATTGTTTGTTTGTAGTTTTTATAAATTAACTTTTGGTTTGTTTACTCAACAGTGAGGTTTCAATCAACATTGTCTTCCATCACCATCCAGCAGACGCTTTCAAGCCCAATCACTGTACTCTCAGAAAATGTTAGCCTAAGCTACATGGTTTGTAAATTTGGCTTACTTTAATATTGGCCTGAACCAAATGATTTGTCAATTCTGGTTTTACAAAATTACACAGTGCATTCTAATGCCAAGTAAGTAAGTATTGGGGAATATCTGCCTCTTTACAAATATAATAATAACTATTTTTATTTATTACCACCTTCCTGACTTTTCCCCTAAAAAGCTTTTTTAAATGTAGACTGTGTACCAATTGTGTCTGTCAAAAGAATTCATCCCCGTTTTACCTTTTGATCATGAAAAGCTCTGTCCTCTCTATTTAAATGTAACTAAAACAATTTTTGTAAATACCAGTGTGTATTTGTGATTTTCTAGTGCTATGCTGTTATCGAGTGAAATATCAACATATGGAATCTTATCCCAGTGTTGGAGCATTTTCCCCACTAATCTTTTATATATGTTAGCATATTTAGATTTAATTGAAGTAAATCTAAACAGTTCAACCTTGAAACAGAAATGGAACTTGTTGAAGGCGTTTTTAGAACAGCAGCAGCTCATACCAGCAACCAGCCTCATCGTGGCTACATTCATCAAGCGTGCAGTTCAGAAGTGTATTCATGCATGCAAATTAGCAGAGAACCACTACTCTGCCCATGTTAGCCCTTCATTTAAAAATCATCTTGTTTGTTTAATGAAAACTGCTGTTTGCATGGAAGCTGTTCATTCATCTAACCAGTGTTCAGGTAATAAATTAATTTCACTTGTATTTAAACTTTTCTTCTCAAGCCTAATTAATGGTAAGCTTCAAATATTTTTAATGTGCTAGGATATACAAACATTTATATGCACTATTATATATTGAAATTTTACTCTCATTTGACAAAACAAATCCATTTTCTTGGCCAGAATAAGAAAAGAAGATGGCTTTGTGTTCAAGCTATCAGAGATTTTTCTTTTGCCATCCAACATCTACAATAAGCTGATTCTCAAATTGAAGAAATCAAGCCATGGCTTTAAGCCCTTCAGGTATAAAAGCCAGTTCCAGATTCATGAAGGAAAATGGGACATGTGGGAGGTGATTAGAAAACTTAAAGTAAGTTCTATTTCTAGGGGAAAGTGATGGCTTTGAAAGTTAACTCCTCAATTTAACCTCTCTCCCTTGGGCTCAAGAAGACACATACACACACACATGCACACACACACACGCACACACGTGCACAAGCGCATGCGCCATAGGGCACTAGAACAGGAAAAGACCTTTTAAGGGCTCAACTCATTGCCTTCTTAGATGAGAAGATCTGAATTTCAAATGAGGGAATGACTAACTTAATGATGCACAGCTAACACTTGCCAGAGCCAAAACCTTGCCCCAAGGTCTCACTGTGGTCCAGTAACCTGTACTCCATAACTGCCCTCCCGAGTCCCAAGGACCCTCTCTAAGAATGCCTCAAGGGCCATTTAAGCTGGTTTCTGACCTCATGGGAGAATTTTAAGCTGCACAAAAGATCCCTTCCCTCCATCGGGCAAGCAGACAGTGCATCTCATCCAAGGGACTTCATAATCCAGACTCCAGGATTCCAGATAAACCAGAGAGCATTATACTAGGACACACTCTATCTGCCTTCCTTTTCCCCTAGTGAGACAGGTGCTCCCAATGGGAGATGTCTGAACACATTTGAATTGAATGTACAGGGAGCTATTAAGTGATGCTGGAGCCATGTGGGAAGAAGGCATATTGGGATGAGATGCCTCTGGAAGGCACATAATAGGTAGGCAGGAAAAGGACAGGCAATACTGTCAGTGAAGGCAGGCTAGAGTCAAGTTTGGGGAGAGCAATAAAAGCAGGAGCAACAGGCAGAGTCCAGGTGGTCAGACAACAAACTCAGCCTCAAGGAACAGCACTAATGTGCTCAGATCCTAGGCCAGCAGTGCTCCACCTCTGGTTCTCCTGATCTGCAGATTGACTGGGTGTGGGAGTTTGTCACAAGAAGAGAGTAAAGGCTGTGGGAAAATCCTGCCCTAGACTGAAGTCAAAGCAGAACTAAGTGGTTGAGTTTTCTCTCACCTAGACACACTTATCAGACCTCTCAGGTCATGAAAATATCAGAAAACACGGAAGTCAAGTATTAATACTTGCTCCCACATCTTTCACTTTCACAGGATCTGCTCTTATGTAATAAATCCAGGATGACTCCTTGGAAATTTAGGAATTCCTAGATGAGAGTGGCTCACCCACACCCTTCCCATTACCATATATTCTCTTCCTATCTTGGTTCCTACCTTTTTTAAGAGAAGAAAAAGGAGTTGAAATCAAGTTAGGAGAAAGGACAGGAAATAAGAAACCACTTTTATCACCACCTTCTTCGTTTGTCAGGTTCTGTGAGGCTTGACATGTGGAAGCATATATTTAAGTCTCTATGTCATTCACGTCATCATTTAACATGATTGAAGCCCGCCACCCTGCCCCACCTGGAAGTCCTTGATGTAGAAGTGAGATCAATGGATATGATAACTTGTGAGTTGTTATCAGGACTCCCTTGTGAATAGCTGTTGGGAGCACAACACACCTACCTTCAACCAGGAGTTGCTCAAAGAATAAGTTCACAAAATATTTTTAAAGAAATAAATGTTTTAATGCACAGCCTGTCTTCTATTTATAGTCCATTCTCGTTGTTCTTGGATTCTGTACTTATTAATTCTTTTATGTGCTAAAGTTGATAACCTCCAAATCAATACTGGTGGCACTTTCACGGTCTCCCACAGATAAGCAGAATCACCCAAAGTACGTCCTAGCTGACGTCCAACAAGCTGATGCTCTGCCTCGTGGCTTCAGCTATCATGCTGTGAGCAAATGTCCTTTTCACACTATGTAGTCCCATGTATTTTGCATTTTTATGCTTTTTGTTGGTGTTTTTGCCACTTAAATTACAGCTGAAGGGCTGTCCAGTGCTCCTAAATGCAAAAAGAATGAGAAAATACGTATATTAGATAAGCTTTACTCAGGCACGAGGGAGAGTACTGTTGGCCAGGAATTCAGTGTTAATGAATCAACATTATATGTTACGTAAGGTGTCTTTAAACAGAAACACACCTAAAACAATGGTATGTACTGACTGGTTCACAAATATGTAGTGACTAGAAGCTCACAGAAAATTACCCCTATAATTCCTCTAGGAGCAATAATTCAGTGTTTGCAGTGACTTTCTAAAACCCAACTACCGTGAATAGCAAGGATTGGTTATAATCTCCTGAGTTTGAACAAACTTGTTTGTCACAAGACATAACTTGAAGTGCTAGTGAATAAAACCGTGGAGTCCAGGGTTTGAACCCGTCAGATTGCCATGTCTGGCAGCATTCCTGCCCGCCCACCCCCCTCTACAGTCCTGCCACTTTGATACAAATGGAAAACCCTTGAACGGGAAGTTCTGCGATGGGCGTACATCGCATCTAACCAAACCACAGCCCGCACTTTCTAGAGACCACATGCCTAAGAAAGCAGGCTTTTTTTTCTCCTCATTAAAAAAAAGAACTGAATTTGAAAGCTACAGCTCATCTGTTCTATCACATTATTATGAAACAGGAAGAAGAAAACCACAGTCTCCCCATCCCAGAGTGGAAAGGAGGGCTGGCTTTGGCTAAGACTTTGATTGAGCCTCCATGTGGCAATTTCAGAGCTTTTCAAAGTCAGTCTTTGCAAAGCTGAGGGAACAGTAAGAGGTAGTGCTATTTCTTACTCCCAGTGGACCCAGGTGCACAGTCTGAAGGGGGAGATTGAGACAAAAGAAAGGAGCCTGTGATCTTCCACATAAAAATGCGAAGTGTAACTCCATTGAGGAGACATGGTTTTTTAAATTATGGGGCATGAAGTAGAATGTTATTCTGTCTCCTTGTGGGTTGTAACTGTCTCTGATAATTCTCATTCGCCGCTGAAGTAAGAATGAAAGAAGAGGTAGGGAGGGAGAGAGAACACATGGTCACAGCCTTTGCACCTGATTCAATAGCCACTCACTAGAATACATGAAGGATGATAAGATCTGCCTGCAAAATATGCAGATGGGGGGAAGATCTGGAAGAAAAAGCTTATCCTGGGGCTGTGCTATGGGAACTGGAATGTCAAAAGCTACCCCTCACTGTCCTTTTGGAGCCCTCAGGTCACTCTTAAGGACAGAGTTCCTCAGCACCAGAAAGAAGGCCAAATCCTGGTGGAGGTGAATCCCTTAAACAAAGGAGTTTCTAAAAAAGTGAGTGGCATTCCCTCAGTGACAAGTAAGCAGAAGCTGGTGCTCCCTTTTAAAGCAAGAACAAGGTATGAATGTCTGCTCTTAGTCCTTTCATTCAGCCTGCACTAGAAGTCAGCTTAAGACAAGGGAAAAATGATAAGAATTAGGAATGAAGAATGCAATTGCCATTATCTGCAGATAACGTGATTGCCGACACAGAAAATCCAAAAGACTCTAATAAAAACTAATAGAATTTATAAGAGAATACAGCAAGATTGCTGGCTAAAAGATCCAGAAACAAAAATCAATAGCGAACTTGAGAAGCTTATCCCAAAATTCAAGCCAAGGCAACTTTTTGAAGAAGGGACTTACTCTACCAGAGAACAATTATTTATTATAAAGCTATAGAATTAAAAGAGTGAGGTATTCAGGGACAGGATAGACAAATAGGCCAATGAAATCAAATATAAAGCCCAGGGTACAGACACCTGTATACACAGAAATTGGCAAAATCAAGTTTTCTCCAAAATGTGGAAATCGAAGTTCAAGAGCTAATTTAATCTCAGTTGCAGAGCAGTAAAGTGAGACTTTTGCACATTTGACATATTTTTATTAAAAGTTTACACTTTCTACCTTCCCCTATACTCTGTTTGGAGGTGCTGAAAGGGATAAGGGGATGGGACAAAAAAGGGAAATGTGCTTCGTCCCCTCCCCGTCATCCCCCCATGCCCTGTGCTCATGCCTGGAGAGAGGCAGCAGTGTTTAAGCATTCCTGGTTCACCAGCTGCACAGGGAGCCGAGGTGGACATGGGAGCCAGGATGCCCTGGCGACTACCAGGTGGATCCCTCAGCGGGGACTGAACAGCAACTCCCCTGACACAAGCCCGGGGGGCTGGCCCACGAGTGCGTCTACTCAAGTCTAGTCAACTTTCCTACGAGGGCTGTCCAGAAAAAATCCAGCCATAAATGCCTCTATTTTTCCTACTGCCTGGCTGGATACTTTCTGGGCAGTCCCCATCTATGGCAACAGAACTCCTGTTTAATGGATGATAACACATCACAACTCATTTCCCAAACGTATTCTTCAATGGCCCTTCCTGGGCCACAGACACTGTGTTCAAGTGTCTTTTCCATAATAATCCCTCCCTCCCCTACCAGCACTGAAGAGCAAACCCAAACTGTGTAACTTGGGAGCTATGATTCTGCCATATACCTTTATCACCAGCTGCTTTGGTCCATTCCTGCCTGATCCTGGTCCCACCCCCTGCAGGCTCCTCTGAGACCATGAGAGGAACATGGAGCCTTTCTGCCTTTATCCGTATTACCTACTCCAGTTTCTCTGTTGGCTGGCTCTGGTCTCATGCCCAGCTCTGGGCTCCCCGCCCTGTTGGGACTGAGCCTTGTTAGGTTCAGAAAGATTCCCCAGAGTGAAGATGCAACTTTGTATTTGCACTGCCCAAAGACCCCCTGCCTCCTCCCCTCACCAGGAGGAAGTCTCCCAGATTTCAGCACCAGCACAGACCAGTAACAATGACCTGTAATTTAGGGCCATGTGACCCAGTTCTATGATTGGTTGATTCCTGGGTCCTGCCCCCATATCTCCTTCCCTCTCCAACCTGTATCCCTGCTGCCTCAGAAAACCAGTCCCACCCCAATTAGGGTCCTTGATGCTTTTACTGTTTTTCCACGTAGCAGTCAGGGCCTTAGTGGAAATGAATTCAACTCAGCTGGTTCAAAATCAAAGATTTTAATGAAGGGGCTATTTATAGAGGTGTGGGCAGGGTTAAAGGAACCAATCAGAGGCGACTGAGCTCCAGGACCAGCAACAGAGTTCAGCTTTACCACCCTTGGGACTGGAGAGCAAGGGAAGGAAATAGTGACACGGGAGCTGGAGCCACTGTGGAGGGGACAGTCCTGGAGAGATGGAGCCACTGTCAAAGCAGGGGCAAGGGTACATACCCTTACCTGTCTCCTGCTGCCTTCCAGTCTTGAGTGGCTCCCAACATAAATCCAAGTGGCATGTGAGCCCCCCAAAATGCCACTAAGCACAGCAGGACAGAGAATGGCAGAGAATGGGTCTGGGTGGGAAAACGGACAAGTCACCTACATATCTCATGACAAGCCCTTGATGTCTGTTGCAACACAACAGCTTCAGCCATCATGCCCAGACTTGAACTATCCTGGCCACTGACAGGAGGTTTCTCTTAAGTCCTTCACAAGGTGTCCCCCTGGCAGTAGCTACAGCACCATGGCTCCCACAAGGCTATGCCAACTACCCAGCTACCAGTGAGACCATGACTCTGACTTTCTCCCACTCCTGGAGGTACCTCTCTGATGCCAGAAGTTACAGGGAACATAGGGAGAAAGGACAGGGAGGGTGTGTCTCCCAACAAGAAGCTCGCAATGGAGGTGCAGGCAGGTGGGACAGAAACAAAAGGAAGGAAGACCAAAGACCAAAAAGCCCACACTGGGACCCTGTGGATGGAGGTTGTCCCACCTCTCCTTCTAGAGGGTGCTCGACAAGGAGCAGAATGGCTCAGGCAGCCCTGATAGGGAAGGCAACGGCCAAAACCATGTAAAAATGCCCATTCCAAGTCCACACCCTTCCTTCTGTCCAGACCAGGGACAAATTCCAGCCCCCACTTGAACACATAGAATTATCCTGACTTAGTACGTGTTTCCCAACCTGCTTCCTGTATGCTTAGTTTCTCTCTCTCCTTTCTTTGTAGTTTTATTTATGTCATCCCATCACTTTTTGTTGTCACTTAGTCCCAATTTCATGTTCTTTCCCAACTTTTAGTGACTTTTAAAAACATGGTTGCCATAACAACTCTTGTAAAAATCACAGTCTGGCTGCATTATTTAGCAGTTGGCATGTCCCACCTTGGAACGACATCCTGATAAAACAGGGGGTGGGTGCTTCTGTTTAATGTTAACACTGAGACTCAGGGACCAGGACCAACACACTCACCACCAGAAGGCAGCACCTACACTAGCTCATTTAACCCTTTGGCTGCCCTCTGAGGGATGAACCACTAAGGGTCCTACTTTGTAGGTAAGGAAACTGAGGCTCAGAGAGCTTGACTAATTTGCTCCAGGTCATGCTACTGGTGAGGGTCATAAGTAGGGCAGGAATCCAGAGCTATCTGGGGCTAAAACACAGGGCCTTAACCCGTGAATCAAGAGTGTCCTGTGTAAATCACTTCAAAGATGCCCAAGTGAAGACACAAACACGGGAGACTAGGAGCCTCTGCTCTTGATTTTCACCCTCTCCCTCCAGGACAGTCAGGGGCGGGGGCTTCTCTAAGGGATAATTCTGTTCTGGGCCATGGTTGGTTCGAACTGGTGCTACTTTGACTCCCTTCCTGAGAACCTGGAGTGCTAACGAGCGCGTCCTCCTAGGTTCAAACACTGGGTTGCCCACTACTGTAATCAAATCAGAATCTGACCCTGAGATGGGGGTTCAGGTGGAAGTGGTTGATTAAGAAATAATAAGTTCCTTAATTAATTAGATAAATTAATTAATCAAGGAGGAACCAATATGAGAGTGGGAGAAACAGGATATGGAAGGGGAGGAAGCCAAGAAATTCAGGTGGCGCCCCAGGCTCAGCTGGATCCCATGGGAGCTTTGGGGCATATATTACACCTCAAACTTTGTCCACTTTGGGGAGCTGAGCTTTGTACTCCCACATCTGTCCTTGGCTAGGAAGGAAGGAGCTTGAGGAAAGAGCATGAGACTCCCAGGCCCCTCTAACTCTTTAGGGGGCAAGGTGGCTCCACCGCCCAAGACAATCTTTCAGAAGGTACAGATGCCAGTGTTCGTGGCAAAGTACACAGGACCTGGAGGTGCACACGCAGAACTGAGCAGAAAAATCTCCTGAGATCTGGGCAGCACAATAGTGTCCACAACAAGCGCCAGCTTCTCTCCTAAAAGCAAGAGCCACTAGTGTTCTATTTCAGGACAACAGCTATCTCAGCCTTCCTGACACTGTCACTCTTTCTTCCAAGCAGCTCTGAGGACGCACTTTTTTGTTTTCCAGTCCTGCATGAGCTGTGTCCGCCTCCTCTCGGTTAGCTGTTTCTTTGTCCTGCCAAATGCCCACAATCCTAGAGAGAGGGAAAAGAACAGCATGCCATCACCTTTCTGGCTTCCCCACAGATTCTCTGTAGACCTGTCTTTTCTCTCTGCCTTATTTCAGAGCAAGACTGAAGGAATGAACAGCCAGGGCCGTAGGGAGGGGCCTCCCAGATGGGGCGTCCTGAGCCCCCGGCAGGGGCTAACTGGGTCCCCACCCCTGGTTCTTTTCAAGCTCAACTCAACAGTCTACCACTGTGTCTTTGCTCCTTTTTGTCACCCAGCTGTATTCCAGGAACAGGAGAAAAAACTTAATGTTTTCTTCAAGGAGTGAGAAGGGATGAGGATGGGGTCATTCTGAGGGGTAAACCGAGACAGATATGGAGCAGGGCCTCTAACTGCTTCTCATTCACCCCCATCACTGTCAGAACGACAAAAGCAAAACATCATGGCACTCAGTGCTTACCAAGCCATTCGTAGGTTAGGATCTCTCACCCATCCCTACATATACATGCACGCACACGCGCACGCACATGCACACACGCACGCACATGCACACATGCACGCGCACGCGCACGCACACGCACGCACGCACGCACATGCACACATGCACGCACACACAAGCACACACACGCACGCACAGACACACACACGTTCCTGACTGGGTACAGAGTAGCCAATGATGAAATGTTCCTATCTCTGTTTCACTCTGAAGCTAAATCCGTGCGTGATGTCTGAATGGTCTCTATGGTCCTATCATTGTGCACTGCAAATCCCAGACAGCTGTTCATTGCTTGGACTCCTGAGTCCTTGTGGTCAGAGCCACCATTCATTCATTCATTCATTCATCCATCCATGCAATGTTCAATTGGCTTCTCACACTGAGATAGGCCCTGGGAATCCTAAATAAGGACGTTTTCTAAATAGAGAAATCAGGCCCAGAAAAGAAAAGTTTCCTGTGCAAGAGTACTGACTCTGTTGATGGCAGACAATGGTCTAGAACTCAGCTCCCCTGGGTCCCCGTCTCAGGCCCTCCTATTGGACCACCTGCACTCCACCTCTCCAGTGACCCCCTGGAGCTGCCTGGGGCTCAGGTTGCCCCATCTGGGAGGCCCCTCCCTACACCCCTGGCTATTCATTTCTTCAGTCTTGTTCTGAAACACAAGGCAGAGAGAAGGGGCAGGTCTATATAGATTCTCTGGGGAAGCCAGAAAAATGACGGCAGTCAGAGGAGAGAAAAGTACACCTGTTAAATGCTTTTGTCCTTCACTCCAGGATCATGGTCATTTGGCAGGACAGAGAGACAACTAATCAAGAGGGGGTGGACAAAGCTCACACCAGGGCTGGAAAGAGTGAGGGCTAGTTGCAGAGAATCAACAGTAGGGTTGGTCCCAGAGGCCCCGCCTACAGGACTAAGGAGGAGATTTATAGGATAAGAGGCGCTTGAAAACCTGAAATATGAGTCCCCTGGTCTTTCGTGGGCCAGGGAGAGCCCGTCCCAGGTAGTGCTGCCAGGTTTACAATTAAAATAAGACACCCAGTTAAATTTGAATTTCAGATAAATGATGAACCATGTTCTGGAGTAAATATGTCCAGATATTGCAACTCTTTCTGGCAAAACTTTTCCCAAGGTTTGAATGTGGGGAGGGAATGCCATACTGCCAGGGACCCTTCATCACTTCCTCCAGGGCATTCAGGCTTTCAAGTGTTCTGACTCCAGCAAGTCGTATCTGTCCTATTTTCTAGATTCAGTCTGGTCTGAAGTCAACAGAGCACTAAGGGGCGAAGGGGAAGGTCAGAGAGTTATTAATCAGAAAAGATAGATTCTAAAACTTTGAACCCACAGCACCTCTTTGCTGCCTGAATTCCTTAGAAAGTGAGACATAGACTTATCATGCTGGAAGATCTACCCATCAGGAATGCCCATCTAAGAAAAATACCAAGAATATTACCCTAAAAGTAGGTAGGTATTCCACACATGAATGGATGGATGGATAGATGGATGGATGGATGATTGAATGAATATTGAATGATTGAATAAATGAGCAAGCCATTCCAGAGGAAATATAGGATTCTGCATCTCAACAGGCCATAGCCAGGAAGTAAGAGGCCAGAGTGGGGTGTTAGGAAACCCAACCTCTAAGAGACAGTGCTGCCATCATGAATGACATCCTGTCTTGTCTCCCAGGCCAGAGCCATTTTTCAGGGCTCAGTGGTATCCCCTCCTCTCCCAGAGTAAGGCAAGCTCTTGGATGTCAGGGATCTGGTTCACTCATTTAAGACCCCCAGGGCCTATCTCAGTGCTACACACAAAGTGAGAAGCTAATTAAAAGTTGAATGAATGGATAAATGAATGACTGGGGGAATCTGACCACAGGAGCTGCTCTCAGGAATCCAAGAAATTAGCAGCTCTCTGGAATTTAGAGTACACAATTATAGAACTCCATTATCACCGATCCTGAATCCATTAATTTATTCAATATTAACTATGCTGAGCTTGTTGAGTCCAAACAGAAAAGAGCTTCATTTATTCATTTTCTTTCAAAATTGCTTGGTCCCCACCCCTAGAAAACATCTCAGGCTAATCAACTACTTTCAATAATAAAAACAGTCTTACTTTGATCTAACTTATTGTTTAGCTGAAAAGCCAAGTCCAGTCTTGTCCAAGTTGATACTCCATCTCATGCAATTTCAAGCACCAATTCTCCTTTCAGCTCCTATCTAAGCTATAACGTGAGGCCTTGCAGTGAGGAATGGGGCTGTGAGCTCTTCCTTCATGTCTTCCTTCCTATGGGACAAAGCAAGAGAAGGAAGGATTAGAGAAAATAGAGGAACATCAATGTACTTAGCTAGTGCTACTTGTGGTTCTTTTTTGTCTGTCTCTCCGTGTCTCTTCTGTACATGGCAGCCTTGCTCCCAGTAAGATGGACTGGGGGGACTTATTTGAAAGTATCTCTACACAAGCCTCCATCCTATTTTGTTCTCTGGGTTAATGTATTCTCTGCAGAAACTACATGCCTCCTCTTTTCTGATTCTTGCCCCATCAGTTCATCCCAAACCTTCTTCCTGCTGGAGTCCCTTCACCTCTTGGGCAAGTTACCATCAAAACTGCTTGAACCTGGTGACTATCCATGGTATCCACTCACCCATCCTTGTTTCCCCAAATGCTGGGAGCGCCATCTGCCTGTTGATGCCCATGCTCCTTGCCCTGTCATTATAGGAATATTAGTTGGCCATGCAGGTTTGCTACAGAGGCTCAAGAGGACTGAGTTTGTTTTTAGAAAACAAAGAAAAATTTGATTTTGTATTCCTGAGTTCTGTGGCCTTGAAATATGGTTTTAGGGTCACAGCAAAATCACACAGAGAATACAGAGTTTCCACATCCTCCCTGCTCCCACATGTGCACAGCCTCCGTCATCATCTTTCACCAGAAGGGTGTATTTGTTAAAATTGATGAACAGATATTGATACATCGTTGTTACCCCAAAGTTCATAATTTACATTAGGGTTAACTCTTGGTATTATATGGGTTTAAACAAATGTATAATGATATGTATCCACCATTTCAGTATCATACAGAATAGTTTCACTGCCCTAAAAATCTCTGCTCTGTATATTCATCTCTCCCTCCAACCAACGCCTGATGCTTTCTACTGTCTCCATCATTTTGTCTTTTCCAGAATGTCCTATAGTTGAAATTATACAGTATGCAGCTTTTCAGATTGCCTCTTTCACTTAGTAACATGTGTTTAAAGTTTCTCCATGTCTTTTCATGATTTGATAGCTCATTTCTTTTTAGGGATGAATAATATTCCATTATCTGGATCTACCACAGTTTATTTATCCATCACCTACTAAGGACATCTTAGTTGCTTCCAAATTTTGGTAATCATGAATGAGCTGCTATAAACATCCATGGGCAGATTTTTCTGTAGACATAAGTTTTCAACTCCTTGGATAAATACTGAGGAGCTCAATTGCTGGATCATATGGTAGAGGTCAGACAACTAATTTCACGAACTCATCCTAGAAAAAGTGCTACACACCTCATTGCTGAGTATCACTACGGTCACCTTCAAAGAACTCCCCTTGGGAAGCTGTGCACTGATGCTAACGCCTAGTCCACGCTCCAAAGTAATTTTGAAACTCTTTTTCTGGAATGGCCCTCAGAGCTGTCGTCATACCCCAAATCTGACAATTAAGTTCGAGAACTTGCTACCGTGCACTTATGTTGGCAGCACTGTACAAACAACTCGGTAAGGTGTCCTAACCTTGGCAAGGTGACAATTTTGTGGGGAGTGGAAGCAAGTTCAGATAACCTTCAACTTGATAACCATCTCAACTTTAAAAATAATGAGTATGAGGAGGTTCCCTGGTGGCGTCGTGGCTAGGCTTCGGTGCTCTCAATGCTGCGGCCTGGGTTCGATTCCCAGCCAGGAAACTAACCCCCACCCCCACAAAAATGAGAAGAGAAGCGCAAGGATATAGACATAGATGTGTATATACAAACACACACACGCAGGGTTCCTTGACAATTACTTTATACAAATAGGATCACATTTTACATGCATTTTGTACATCTACTTTTCCCACTCAACAATACTTGAGAAAACACCTCCAAGTCATCTGGGTAACTCTAACATACTCCCTTTAATGACTGCATGATACGCCATAGTGTGATTATGCCGTGTTCAAGTGTGCCTCCATTTGTGGCATTTTTATTCCCAGTTTCTTTGGGTACAACAAACAATGGTGCAATAAATATTTTGGTACCAATGTCATCTTGTATAGTCTGGTGGTTTTAATTCATGGGATAAATTTCTAGAACAGTGCTACTAAGGCAAAGGTAGATGTATTAATATTTTACAAATTCTGTTTCTTTTTACTCAGGCATAACTTTCATACAGTAAAATACACAATTCTTAAGTGCATGGCTCAATGAATTTTTAAAGAGTACATATATATTTTTAATTATGATAGATGTTGCCAGATTGCTGTTTATCATTCACATTTCCTTAGCAATGAGTGCAGGTGCCTTTTGCCCTCACATCTCTGCCAGTGATTTTCCCCCCAATCTAAGGGGTATAAAGTGCTCTTTGTTAATTTGCATTTCCCTGGCTGCTGGTGAGCTTCAGCCTCTTGTCACTTAGAACTTGACTCTGAACTTGCTCTTCTGCAAATCACATCTTCAAATCTTTGCTCATTATTTTCTGTTGGGTGGTTGATCTTTTCCTTGTAAATTTGTAAGAACTCTTTAAATAGGAACGACATTAACTCTGTCATCTGCATTATTGATATTTTTCCCAATCTATCATTTATCTACTAACATTGTGTATGGCTCCTTTTTTCCATAGAAGGCAGTTAATGGTTAAAATCGGGGGGTCGTGATGCGAATAAAGATATTAGAAAGAAGAAGAAAAGAGAAGAAAAAAAAGATTGAATATGAAGTCAGCCCTCTGCATTTATGTAAAATTATATATAGGTCTAAAGAAATTAAATACAAAAGTAAAAATACTTTTAGAAGCTAGCATAGGAAACTGATGTTTAGGTTTAAAAAGAAGTAAAAATATTTTTTAAACAGACAAGGGGACTGCTTTTCTTTTTCATTGAACTTTTTATATTGAGATTATGATACATTCACATGCAGTTGCAAAAACTAATACAGAAAAGTTCAAAATACCCTTTATTCTATTTATGCCAATAAGAACATTTTGTAAAACTAAAATATCACAACCCGGACATTGACATGGACACGGAGGATGTAGAATAGTTTCATCACCGCGGGGACCCCTCATGTTGCCCTTTAATAGCTGCACCCACCTTCCTCTCATCCTTACCTCCTTCTTAGCCTTTGGCAGCCACGAATCTACTCTCCACTTCTATAAATTTTGTCCTTTCAAGAATGTTTATAAATAGAATTATATAGAATGTAAGTTTTTTAGAATTGGGGCTTTTTTTTTTCACTTGGCATAAAGTTCTGGAGATTCATCCAGGTTTTTGCACGTATAAGATTGTCATTGTTGGAGTTCCCTGGTGGTGCAGTGGCTAAGGCTTTGGCACTATCAACACTGTGGCCTGGGTTCGGTTCCTAGCCAGGGAGCTACCCACATTAAAAAAAAAAAAGCTTGTCATCGCTTTTTAGTGCTGAGTATTCCGTGGTGCGGATATACCACAACTTGTTAAACCATTCACCCCTTGAAGGCCATCCAGTTGTTTCCAGTTTGGCATTATTATAAATAGAACTTGTGTACAAGTTCTTGTGTGAACAAGTTTTCATTCTTAGGAGATAAACACCCAAGAGTACAATTGCTGGGTCAGTGTTGCCTGTTTCTATTTTAAGAAACTGCCAAACTTTTCCCGAGTGACTGTGCTACCTTACATTCCTGACAGCAATGTCTGAGTGATACAACTTTTCCCAGTCCTCACCACTATTTGCTGTTGTCACGACTTATTGTAAGCATCCCGGTAGGTGTATGGAGACATCTCATTGTGGTTTAGGCACAGTCTGGGAGTGGGGATCCCAAGCTGTGATGGGCTCATGCAGCTCCTCCCCCATCCAGCCCCCTCTCTCAGCCCAGCACTCGAATGGGGCCCCGGCCAGGCCAGGGGACACTCTGCTCTACACAGCACAGTGGCCAGGAATTGTGGGTTCCTGTCTTGTCTCTCCTGCTGGCTTTGGGATGCTGTCTTTCCTTAACACCTTCTTTCTCCTGCACATTTGGTGAGGAGGTAGCTCACACTTGACACCCTTCGCTAATCAGAGCTCCCTCAAGATTAAATAAAATGGAACTCTCAAGGACGAGTTACACATTTCCCTGTTTATCAACATTTTATTGAGGACTCAGGACCACCACTTGCTTATCCATGCCACAAATATCTGTTGTGGTCTTTTATACAAAACTAAGGCACTAGTATGATGCATAGTGTAATATGATGGCTAAGATTACATTGGAGGAGGGCTCCCTGGTGGGCTAGTGGCTAGGTTTCGGCGCTCTCACCACCGCGGCCTGGGCTCACTTCCCGGTCAGGAAACCAACCAAAAAAAAAAAAAAAGGCAAAAAAAAAAACAACAACAACAAAAAACAAAACCAGATTACATTGGAATGCCACTGGAAGCCATACTGTTTCTGTGGAAAGCCTCAATTCCCACCATGTATCATATGGCTGTGGACAAAGGACCTGGCCTCTCAGTTTCCCAACAGCTCGTGGAATTGCTGCAAGAATTAAATTGGGATAATTCCTATGAAGAGCTTAGAATTGTGCCTGGCACATAGTAGGACTCAATACACTAACTATTTTGATGACCATTTTGGGGTGCTCAATCCATGCAAAGCACAGCTCTAACAGATTTACTTAAATTCTCTCTTAATTTTCACAATGGCCCCATGGAAGAGATGCCAAATTTCCATGAAGGATGGAAGTGAGTTTTGTTGAGTTTCCTGCTGTGTACTGGACATTGTGTCAGGTGATACAAAGAAGAGGAATAAAACACCCTCAATGCTGACAGGTTTGTGGAAGACACCGAAAGAGAACAAAGCAATGGTCATCCAAAGCAATGGGTTGAGTGAACGTGAAAGCATAGAGCATGAAGTCGATTATGGGCCCACAGAGTCATTTGTCAACCAACCCATCCCTTCCTTCTCATGCAATGACCCCCAAACACATCTTAACCTTCCACGGACCTGGGCTTCTGTTTCTGGCCCTGCGATTATGTCCTGTCAGTCTAGGTCTATCTCCTTATGTCAATATCAAAGTGCCTTGTTAAACCTCAGTACCACCACTACCTTGTTTTCTGTGAAGAGTACCTCGGCTATTCTTGGCTCTCCACTCTTCCATATCAATTTTCAAATCAGCTTGTCAGGTTCCAGGAAAACTTCATTGGAATTTTTTTTCTGGAATTACATAGTATTTACAGCTTGATTCTAAGAAGACTGACTCCTTGATGGCCTTGCCTCTCTCTAGTCATAAACATGCCATTTCTCTGCATTTATTTTGATATTCGTTATCTTTCAACAACGTTGTCATTTTTCCAATAATGTCATGCTCTGACAGGTGAAAATTTTGAATTTATGTGGAAAGCCTTCTTGTGTTCATTTCGGAAGTGCTCATATAGTCAACACTGATTGTCATTAGTGATTGCCTGTCGTTCTAGGATTTCAAGAAGAGCTCTTCAGTCTCAGTTCTCACCGGTGAGGAGCAAGGCTAGGAGGAACCATCATCCCAGGAAGTCTTTAATGCATGAATTTTTTCATCTACTTGTTCAAAGGGAAAAGAAAATGCTCACTGCTTAGGCAGTGCTCCAGGATCTAAACAGGTTTTCAAACATTATGTTCTTTCACTTTTCCAACAGACACTTCAACTCCCTGTGCTTGGCAGCATGCTAGAGACTAGCAGGAGTAGATGGGAAATCTGCTGCAGTTGCTCCCTAGAATTTACAATGTCCCTATCAAAACAAGTCATCACTGAGTCGTTCTAAATTCCAGAGCTTCAGGCATCCAACCACTGATTTCAGTTTGTTCTTCCCGTTTGGCCCAAGGCAGCGTGATGATGTTGTCTGAAAATACGGTTCTTTTTCCCCACAATAGACTTTCAAAAAACTCCTGCATTCTGCACCCCTTTTTCACTGGAACCAATGGTTTCCCTTGTTTAATCATCATCTCCCTCACAGGGAAGGAGCTGAGGGCCTCCTCGATTCACTGATTTTCCCCTTAACAGATGTAAGTTTCTTGTATTATCTTAGATAGTATTTAATCACGAGGCTTTACCTCTAATGGGGGAACAAAAGACTGCTTGCATTTAAAGAACTGTTATGTCAGCTTTGGAGGAGGAAACTTAACAAAAGGGAAGTGAGAACTTGAAATCTAGTGGCCATCTACAGCCCTGGAGAGCAAAAGCAGATGTCGCTCTTGCACTGACGAAATAATAAGCCTAGAGGACAGGATAAACGAACAGGGGTGCATAGCTCCCTGCCTGCAACTGTTTTGCAAAGGAAAACAATGTGAAACTATGAAATGTAATTAAAATGGCCCAAAGCAAATTGCATACGCCTTTTGTAACTTTTGAAACGTAGGTTACATTTCCACTCTGCAACAAAACAGAAATGACAAGTCTTCCATCGAGGTAGGAGAAAAACCTAAGACCACTGTAGTGTAACTACATCCTTCAGATCAGGCCGTCCTTCCATTCTTGCACCAGCTTATTTTACTCTTCGTGTTAACATGTGTGTGGTTCTCCATGGCTAGGGTCACACGTTTCTTATTTCCATTCAGTCACTAGGTTTTAGGCATGTTTGGTTTATTGCTAGCACCACACTGTCCAATACAGCCACGTGCGGCTATTTAAATTTTAATTAATTTAAATGAAACAAAATTTAAAATTCAGTTTCTCAACCACACGAAGCACATTTCAAGTGCTCAGTAGCTACATGTGGTTCGTGGCTACTGTATCCAACAGCAGAGATATAGAACACCTCCTTCATCACAGGAAGCTCTCCTGGACCGTGTTCTTGGTAATTGCAAAACTCAGGCCTTGGCTGGGAAGGCGATCCCTTTTGGAGGTATTCCACAGACTGTTTTGTTCTCGGGGTCATAAGGATGGACCCAAGTTTCAATACTTGTAATGATCTTCTTTAAGAAGTCCTCACCTTCTTTTTCAAAAATTTAAAAAAAATTGGAGGAACTTTTTCCACTGTTAAAAAGTTCATTAACAGCATGCTGTTTGAACTGAACGTCTGAACACGCTTCCACTTCAATGTGCACTGGGTGAGCATCTGTGTGTGCACGGTCAAGAAGGATGGAGGGGAGGTACCCTGTGACTGACTACACAGAACTGGTTATTTTCAGATATGTCTAATGTAACAAAAAATATTACCATGGAAGCAAAATTTATCAGCCCACCCTCATAGATATCCAGTTTTCCCAAGGTCATTTGCTGAGGAGACTCTTTTCCCCTTGAGTGGTCTTGACCTTCTTGTCAAACATGACTTAATCACATACACAAGGGTTTACTTCTAGGCTCTCTATTTTATTCCTTTGTTTATTTGTCTGTCTTTATGTCAGTACCACATTGTTTTTTTGTTTGTTTGTTTGTTTTGGTTTTTTTTTTTGCTTTTTGGTATGTGGGTAGCTCCCTGACTGGGAATCGAACCCAGACCGCAGCGCTGACAGCGCCAGTGCCGAAGCCTTAAGCCACTACACCACCAGGGAACTCCCTGTACCACACTGTTTTGATTACTGTAGATTTGTAATGTTTTGAAATCAAGGCATGTGAGTCCTTCAACTTTGTTTTCCTTAAAAATTGTTTTGGCTATTTGAAGTCCCTGCAGAGTCTATATGAATTTAGCATAAAATTTTCTATTGCTATGAAAAATGTCATTGGGTTTTTTTTTATAGGCATTGCACTGAATCTGTAAATTGCTTTGGGTAGTAATGACATCTTAAAAATATTAAGTTTTTCAATCCATGAACACAAGATCTCTTCATTTATTTGTCTTCTTTAATTTCTTTCAATAATGTTCTGTTGTTTCTAGCATAGAATTCTTTCACCTCCTTAGTTAGGTTTATCCCTAAGTATTTCATTCTTTTTAATGCTATTATAAATAAAATTGTTTTCTTTCTTTTTTTCTGATAGTTCATTGTTTTTTCTAAATTTTCATAGTATATTGTTTTTCTAAATTTTTATTTTCGGTAAAGCAGGAGGAAAGTTGGTAGATGACCCAATTGAATTCGTTTTATCAATAAAATAATATAACAATAGAAACTTTCAAAACTTCCATATATTTTATTCCAAAAAAAAATTTGCTTTGTTTCTCAAAGCCAAAACATTATTTTGACTTTTATAGTACATATTGTGCTTATTTATTGATTTTTTTATTATAAAATTTTTTATTATGGACACTTTCAAACATACAGAAAAGTAGGAAAAATGGTATAAATGATCTGCCACATAGCCATTGCCTAGACTTAACCAGATTTGCTTCATGTAACTTTCTGCCAAAGTATTTATAACAAATGATAATGACATTTTACCTCATATATTCTCATATGCATCTCTAATAATAATGCCTTTTCTTCCATAACCATTATACCACTATCATACCTAACAAAATGAACAATAACTCCTTTATAGCACCTAGTATCCAATCCATATTCAGAGTTCCCCAATTGTCACCAATATGTCCCTTGCATTTGGTCCGTCTGAGGTCCATACGAGAATCACACATTGATTGCAGTTTGTTGTTAGGTCTCTCAACTCCCTCTTAATCCAAAGGCAGCTGGACAGCACTAAGTTCAGGGATGTGTCTGGACAAGGCTGTGTTAGCCTGGGGAGGCAGAGGGAAGGGACACAGAAAGCTGTGCTCATGGCTGGGAGTACAGGGACCTTTAATAATACTGCATATCATAAACTCCAAGACTGATGAGGTGTTCCTGGCTTAATGCAGAACTCACTATGTATGTCTGGAGCCAGAGAGACAGTTAGGCTTCCAGAAAGTCTGGGAATCCTCACTCAATCAGATGTTGTCATCTGACACTCTGTAGCTCTGGGAGAAGATGTGGTGCACAAGTTTACAGCTCTTCGAGGCTTGGTGAGTGTCCCTAATCGCTTTGCCACGAACTCTGACTATGCAAACTCCCCTGCCTACCCGTCCGTGGGCCTTGTTGGTTTACCCGCCCACATTTGTTTCTTGGCTTTCTGTCAATCTGAGCTCTCTACTGTTGTTTGTCAATTCTATTGATAGTCACTTGTCTTTCCAGAAGAGACTCCCAAATTTGAAGTATTTGTCTTGTTTTTAAAAAATAAACTGTTGGGAGTTCCCTGATGGTGTAGTGGCTTAAGGCTTCGGCACTGGTGCTGTCAGCGCTGCGGCCTGGGTTCGATTCCCAGTCAGGGAGCTACCCACATACCAAAAAGCAAAAAAAAAAAAAAAAACAAACAACAAAAAAAAACAAAACTGTAATTTATCTTTAAGTTAGAAGCTCGTTTACAAACTTTGCCACCAGACACCCAGGAAACTCATGTGTAGTGGAATTATGTTCCTGCTTTTCCCTTTTAATACGTCCTTATTCAGGAGCTACATCTATGGAGCCTTCTGGCTTTCACCTTTTTGCTGTGATGCCTAGCCTCTGAAACAATGGTGGATGCATTATTTTATGGGATGCTTGATATTTTCACCATAAAACCTTTTCTGTTTCCCTCTCAAATCAAAGCAGATGATTCTTGGTGACTAACAGGTTTATCTTTATTTCATCGAATACTGTTTTTATCCAAAAAGTCATTCCTCTTGAAACTATTATCAAGTTCACCTTTCCTTTCATAACTCATTAAAAAATAGCCCTTGCATTTTATTTCTGACAGAGTCTAGAAAGCACTAGAAGCTGGGACACACTAGTAACATCTATCTGTGCTTCTATCAAACTATTGCCAAGTTCCCACCTGTGTGATTTAATATTTTCTAAATCTTGAAAAAATATTTTCTAAGTACATGTCACATATTTTCTGACCAAGAATGCATTTTAATCTTGCTGCCATATTTTTTTCTATTTATGCCTTCAGTCATTTTCATTTCAATACAATGAGTCATTTTTTACAATATCCTGTAGCTTTTCATCTTTAGCCTGAAACAGGAAATATCAAAAGAGGCTTTCTAAATATTTATCATTAAGTTTAATGAAATTTGGTCAAGTTCTGAATCAGGTTTCCCAGGACTTCAAAAACAAAACAATGAAAAAGTATAGCATTTTGGATTAGGGCCCACCTACTCCAGTGTGATCTTGTCTTAATGACATCTACTGCAACCCTACTTCCAAGTAAAGTCATCTCCTAGGTTCCAGGGGCTACAACTTCAATATATCTTTTGGGGGACACAATTCAACCTTTCACAGAGCTCTAAACAGATGTTAGATGCTACAGACCCTGCCGGCACCAACATCTATAAATGAGAAGAACTATGTGAAATGCTATCAAAGCAAGAAGCTTTGCCTTGTGATTGCCGGTGTGCACAATGTCAACTGGAGATGATGCCATTCTGACCTCTGGCTGTGTCATCAGATTTAGCTTCACTTGGACCCAAACAGACTGGGTTCTGGAGACTATGAAATCAAAATGTGTAATTGCATCCTCTAATCATAGCAGTGCTCTGTCCAAGGGTATTCCTTGCCACCTCTAGAAATAATTGATATTTCTAATAAGAGCCTGGTGACATTGCACAGTCTTGGAGTATCTTCTGAATCATCAAAAAATGACTAGATTATCTTTTGAATAGTGTTGCTATTTAGTGCATGTGAGTAATTTCTTTGAAATTCACAATTTCAGGGTAAGTCCCTTAAAAGCAGAGGCTGAGACAGGATTTGGGTACACATGGTTTATTGATGGTGACTGTCACAAGGGGGCGAGGGGGCATAACTTCTCCAGTAAGGAAGCTCTGAACAGGGAAAATTCTGCACAGAAAGGAGCAACTCTGAGCCATTAGCACCAATGCTCACAGCAGCTTAGAGATTGGTACACTTGCTGATGCTCAAAGGGGAGCTGGTGTTCTGTTCAGATGGTGAAGTATGTATGGAAGAGAAAGGATGTTTGCCTGGCTATACTGCCTACCATCACTGTTATGGGCTGAATTGTGTCTCTCTTCCCACCCCACCTGCACCGTCCAATCCCCATGTTGAAGTCCTAAACCACAGTACCTCAGAATGTGACTGTCTTGACATAGACCAGAGGTATCCAACCTCTTGACTTCCCTGGGCCACATTGGAAGAAGAAGAATTGTCTTGGGCCACACACAAAATACACTAACACTAACAATAGTGATGAGCTAAATAAAGGTCCGTGCATAATTTTCATAATGTTTTTAAGAAAGTTTGCAAATTTGTGTTGGGCCACATTCAAAGCCATTGTGGGCCACATATGGCCCATGGGCCACAGGTTTGACAAACTTGATATAGTGTCTTTAAAGAAGTAATTAAGGTTAAATGAGGTCATTGAGTGGGGCTTAATCCAATACAACTGGTGCCCTTACAGCTGTTTCTTACTAGAAAGCAACTCATTGCCAGTTGTCTAGAAATAGATGGTAAAATCAGAGAGATATATATTTTTTTCTCGCACACCATAACAGATGTCAATAGCTATTTGAGTACTTCTCCATCATAATCCAACCATCAATAGGTCTCTGAATAAGATTGTGTTATTATAAAGCCTTCAAAGTACAGAGATAAGGACACAGACACACAGAGAGAAGGTTATGTGAAGACACAGGGAGAAGATGGCCATCTACAAGCCAAGGAGGGAGGCCTCAGAAGAAACCAACCTTGCTGACACTTGGATCTTGGACTTCTAACCTCCAGATCTATGTGCAAATAAATTTTCATTGTTTAAACCACCCAATCTGTGCTACTTTGTTATGACAAACTAATAGTCAAGTACGGCAAACTAATACAATCACCTATATTCATTAGCTCTCCAAAGGCCAGGATGTTTGGTTAGCCTGGAAAACTCATCTCCCAATCCTGCTAGAAAACTCTGACCATAGTGTTTCACTACCCCCAGTGTCCAGAGGCCATCACTGAAAACAAATTCGTCGAGTGTTCTGCATCTGTGGCAACATGCTTACCTTCAGGCATCTCATTAGTCTATTTCTTACACCCATATGGGGGTGGTTTTACAGTTGGGAAGCAGACTTTGTTTTGCTCAGAATTATAAATGTGAGAGCTCCTGCATTGGGAGGGTTAGAATAACAGTGGGAGAGGAAAGCTATCAGACAAGGCATGTTTACTGTCTTTTGTTTATAGAACTTCCTGACACTATAATGGTGTCAGGGGATATTACGATGTCATTGATGGAGAAGGGCTTTATAACAGCACAGTCTTGTTCAGACGTATTGATGGTTGGATTATGATGGAGAAGTACTCAAACAGCTATTGATTTCTGCTGTGCTGTGTGAGGAAATACATACATCGCTCTGAATTTACTGTCTACTTCTAAATAATTGGCAATGGGTTGCTTTTCGGTAAAGCACTGTTGTAAGTTTGGGTACATGTCACCATTCATGGAAATAAAGCAAATTCTTAATTACCTTTTCTATAATGAAACAAAGGACAGAGAAGACTGAAATCCCCACGAAGACCATTTCAATTCCTTTCCTCCATGCCTCATACCCTTAAAGCAATCAGAAATGTTGGCTCCCTAGAGCTGCTTCAGTTTTTGTCTTTTCTGTCCAGTGACTTATGGAAACACCAGTGATGAGATGAGGCAGGCTGAAGAGGAGACAGGAGAGAAAGGGGAACTGCGCATCACAAACTAGATCATTCAGTTACCATTTCACCCTGAGCCTGAGATGTGCAACTTGATTAGGGCCAGTGGCTCAGTGACGCTGGCATTCAGGCCCCAGAAACATCAGCTAAAGAGCCTTCCTGACCTCTCAGTCCTGTTTGTGGCTCCCTGGATGAAGCCCTCTATCAGAGGAGCTGTTTGCATTCCCCTGCAAATGCTTGAGACATTCTCCCTTAACTCAGTGGGAATTTGGGGGACAATTTTGCTCCCCAGGGGACATCTGATAGTGCATGGAAACTTACTGGTTGTCATAACTGTGTGGGGGTGAGTGGGTGGGTGTAATTTACTACTCGTATCCAGTGTATAGACCACAGAAGTGCTGCTAACACTCCTGCACTGCACAGGACTGCCCCCTTCTGACACACTCAAAACAGGACTATCTGGACCAAAATGTCTGTACTGCTGAGGCTAAGAAACCCTGTTTTAACTGTTCTTCATGAGAACCCTCTTTTCCATCCTTTTATCCTGCCTTGACCTACAATATCCATCTATGTGTTTATCTATCCAGTCTATAAATACTCCCCAAGCACCCTATCTATGCTTGGAACTATGAGGTCTGACAATTGAGTTTGTGAACTCATCCTATAATAGAAAGGAATGCTACATACCTCATTGCTGAATGATCACCTTTGAAGTACTCCCCTTAGGAAGCTGTGCACTGACACCAGCACCTAGTCCACCCTTCAAAACAATTTTGGAACTCTTTTTCTGGAATGGCCATCAGAGCTGTCATTGCATGAGCCTTGAATGTCCTGAATGTCATCAAAATGTCTTCCTTTCAATATTTCCTTTATCTTCAGGTAAAATAAAAGTCATTGGAGGCCAGATCCAATACAGTTATTCATTTACTGACTAAAAACTCCCTCTCAGACAGTGCCGTGTGAGCTGGTGCACTGTCGTGAGATGAGAGCCACAAGTTGCTGACAAAAAGTTCAGGTTGTTATCGTCTAACTTGTCCATGCAGGCTTTTCAGCACTTCCAAATAGTAAATTTGGTTGACTGTCCAGTTGGTACAAATTCATAATGAGCAATCCCTCAGGTATCAAAAATGGTTAGTAACATTATTTCGACTCTTGATTTGGACTGATGGAATTTTTTTGGTTGTGGAGAATTGGCTGACTTCCATTGTGAGTTTTGATGCTTTGTTTCAGGGTCATATTGGCACACCCATGTTTCATCACCAGTGATAACATGGCCCAAAACATTGTTTTGCCTCTCCAAAAGGTCTTGGCAAACTTTGACTCTCCTTTGCTTTTGTTCACTGGTGAGCTCCTTCAGGACCATCTTTTGCACACACCTTTCTCATGCCAAGATTTTAAGCTAAGATCTTCTTGTTTCTCTATCAATGTTTATTAGGTCTGCTATGCTTCTCACAGTCAGCCGATGATTGTGACACACAATTCGAAAAACTTTTGCAATGTTTTCATCAGTTCTGCTTGTTACTGGCCACCCTGATCTCTCTTCATCAGTGACATATTCTCTCCCCTCAGAAAAATATGTAATCCATTTGTACACTGCCATTTTCTTCATGGCATTATCCCCATAAACTTGGACTAACATGTCCCTGATTCACGTCCACTCTTGCCAAGTTTAACAAGAAATTTAATGTTTGTTCATTGCTCTGATTCAACATTCTCGCAAAGGCACACAAAAATGCACAACAACAATAATGAATTCCACTCAGCAAGACATCACCACACATCAACGCAAACACAGCTGTGAGATGCAGACACACCAAGGTTAAGAAACCTTACCGAGTTGTTTGTACAGTGCTGCCCACGTAAGTGCCTGGTGGCAAGTTCACAAACTTAATTGTCAGACCTCGTATACTCTTTTCTTTCAAATACACATGGAATAAGAATGATAAAATTTTAAATTATAGAATAGTAACCAAGAAGACCAATCACCCGGAGAGTGATTTTACTTGCAGATACAGAAGAGTGCTATGAGTGACAAATGGGCTGGCCTAGTGGGACAGCTGCTGCACAAGGTGTTGACTGGATGCCCCTCGTGCGCTGCAGTCAGCTCATGGTCCATGACCTCACTCACATGTCTGCCAGATGGCTGGCTGTTGGCAGGGACAATCAAGGTCCCTACTTCAGAGCATGTGTTGTTCATCCTCTACCTCATTCACATAGTGGTAGTCATAGGATTCCCAAGAACACCATGCAAGGGCAAGCTTCATTGTGCTAGTCCTTTTCAAGACTGTGTGCAATGCAAAGGCAAGTCACAAGGCCAAGTGCAATTTCAAGGTGTGAGAAATAAACTGCACCTCTTGATGGGAGGAGCTACAGAGTCACATTGTCAAGGGGTACGTATATAAGGAGAGGAAGAATACCAGCTGTCTTTACAATCAATCCACAGAGAGTGACTCATGAGTCTGCTTTCTGGTTCCTCTCCAAGACTAAATGTTGGGTTCTTCCGATTGGTTTGGTAAATAACCATTTCTCACTTTCACCTTACTTAAACCTCACCCAAGCTCATATGGTTGCAGGCAGGTTTGGTTTTTGTTGTTGTTTGACTTTATATGCAAAGTTTGAGGCTCAGAAAAATAGAGTTCTAGCCCAAGGTCAAAAGCTAGTAAGTGACAGAAGTAGACCTTAATAATGATTGTCATGTGGTGAGTGACAACCAGATATCAAGCACTGGACTATGGACTTCCTTAACCCTGTGGAGGTCTCAGTCAAGAAGATTACAGCATAGATCATGTGTATCCAAGATACAGTCATTACTAGTATACATTGAAATGTGAAAAATTTAATAATTTCTAGATTGTAACTGAAAATATTTATTATATTTGCAGTGTTCTTAAATCTTTTTTTTTTTTTTGAGACCTCTACTGGGTTAATAATCTTCACAACAATCTCTTCACGGATCCTATTTTACAGATGGGTAAAACGAAATGCAGAGAGGTTAAGCAACTTTCTCAAAATCATATAGCACATAGGGCTGAGACTATAACCTGGGACTTAAATCCAGAGTTTTCTGACTCCAAGTGACCTCTCGATGTAACAGGGTTGTTGTAAAATCTGGTTGAGTTCTTGTTGGACCACTAAGTGGTCCCATCCCTGTGGTAGAACAGGAAAATGCTACAGTTAGCTGAGGCCATGTCTGAACTGACAGCAATGTCCCCAAACCCAAGCTGACACATAGGACACTGAAGAGCAAAGCCCACCACAACCATGGGCAGTGAGAGGACTTACAGGGCACAGTGCTCTTCTTTGTGGGGATGGAGGCTCAGGGGGAAGAGCCTAGGTCTCAGGTCTGCTGACCTTTTAACAGCACCCCAGCCTTTGACCAGCACCCCAGCCTTTGAGGTAAAGTAACTCAGTACTAACGACAGAGCCATACCTGAGGCAGCTGGAAGAAGGTGTTTTGCTCATTTATCCATGTCAATCATGATGGAAACAGGAGGAAAGACAAGATTCTTTTTCTTAATATGTTTTTCTATTTACAAAAAGCGTATGATCAATGTAGAAACACTGTAGAAACACAAAAATAGTATCTTCTCCAAAATTCCAAATCACCCCTCCTTCTAACATACTGCACATCATGAACATGGTCATGTCCATGCTCCCTGTGCTTTGTACCTGTGATTTATGTCTCTAAGGAATTTACGAGCGTGTGTAATACAAGCATGTGTCGTGTGTATGCAATAATTTACAAATGTATTTATAATTTATATCTGCCTACATAACCATCAAAATGAGGACTTCCTGGACATTCTACTTGGCAGTCTGCAATCTATTGTGAGCATTTACCCCTTTGGTCAATATTCTTTAGAACCTGACTGTAAGGGCTGTGATATAATCCATCAGATTGTCACACATTGATCATGTAGCTGGAGCCCAGCGTTGGCTGGATGTTTAGGGGGACAGACTTGCCATTAGTTAAGTTCTGGAATGTTTTTTCTCCCCTTCTCTTTGAGGCAGAGTTGGTCTGGGATTTCCAAACAGACATGCAACTAAGAAGGAAGGCGAAAACTCTCTGGTTTCTGCTCCGTCCCCACACTGTCTTCTCCCTCAACACGGCACAGGGTCCTGCTGTGCTTGAGTTAATTAGCCGTGTTTGGGGGAGCCCGGAGGGGCCGCAGCACATTACATCTGTCAAGGCTCCCCGGAGGGTGATGTTGAGTGGGATTTTGGAATGCGTGACTTATTTTCAAATCCACTTGCCTCCAGCCACAGTCTGTGGTTCCACAGTCCGTCCTCGCTGCTGGCCTACTTCAGGCCCCGGAGGCTCCCGCTTGTATGCTTGGGGCTGATTGCTAATTGGAGTCTCTATTCCCATTTTTAAAATCATAAGATCTAGAGTCCTCACCCGTTCTCTTTTAGAGAAATTATAGGAATAAGGGACATTTTTTTTTTGTACAATTTGTCTGTATCTCTGCTTGTCGTCATTCATGTGACTAACAGAACGTCTGTCCTACCTCAAATGCTCTGTGAATGAACAGTACTTTCCTGCTGTGGCTTTAAGCCTTATTAATATACCTTGAACTCATTTTTTTCTCATAGTGTCAGATGTAATGAGGAAACACATTTTTTAACTGCTTGTACTTTGAGCAACAGCTCAAACTCAGAGAAGCAAGGACAATGTGCAGGGTGAGACCTACTGTTTTGTTTAGCCAAGTGTCTTGATAGGTGAGGTTGGTAGAAAAGGTAAAGATCTCCATAGACATAATATAGGTGAGAGAGGTGAGGATAATGAACAGTTAAATCACTCTGCATAATAATTTGGGAGTTGCCTGTTGAGGAAAAACAGTGGAGACTGTGGAAGAGGAAGTGGCACTAAAGGGGTCCTAGCAATAGTGGAAGGAAGGGTTCATAGATGGAACATTATAGCACACGGCAGATGTTTTATAATAAATCATTTTTATCTAAATTCACTTTTCCTACTTAGCATCTCCATGAACTCATATGGTGATTTTATGCAAACTAGGAAAAGATGCATCCTCTAAACTGGAATGTAGATGCCTTGAGTCCAAATGTATCCAGACTTGCTAGATGTAGGAATAGGGAAGTGAGGCTGTTTTGCATTTTTTAACTCATTTATATTGTTAGACTTATTGGGGTGACATCTGTTAGCCAGGATTACTAGGTTTCAGGCATACAATTCTACAGTGCATTGTCAGCTTGTTGTATTAGCATTTTGACCCCCCATCACACAGCATCCCTGTGCAACATGCAGTCTGCACCATGGTATCTGGCGCACTGAGCCCACATGAGCCAGGTATCAGTAAATCAAAGCCAGCCCATTCTCTCCACACCTTATGCACAAACTCCTGGAAAAGGTCAGCCATCCCAGCACGTATTTTTTGCAGGAGTTTCACGGGCTAAGTACAAGCTGGTTAGTTAAAAGAATAGAATGGTTGAATGAAATATGAGGAACTAGTGAAATATTTTGGAGATGGAATTACCATGGAAATTCTTTTGCTATTTATAAGTTTTTGGGAGGGTCTGAAACCATGAATTGCCATGAGTGACAATGGCATCTTCTGTGTCAGTCTTGGGAAGACCATCTGCATGCCTCCCCGTCTCTCAGCAGCCCCCGTCTCCCCTGAAAGCTGTTGTAGCAGGTGGCGTCAGTCCCCCACCCGTATCCCCTCACCCTCATCATTCCCTTGCATGCAATGGCTTCCCATGGCTTGCCACTCATTGTCTGAGAGATACCTCTGGCTGCAGGAATGTTGTCAGCTTACTGGCACAGTGGGTAAGATGTGCTGGAATTTGATGCCCCCAGAAGCTCTCCTCAACCAGTGACAGGGCAGGTGGGAGGAACTTCCAGCCCCCAGTGGTGACAAATCTGAGGAATGTGCTCTTTATAGTTTCCCAAGTTCCTGCAGGGTTATGACGCCCCAGTGGCCGCCAGTAGCACCCTGCTCCTTAATACACACTTCTCTGTCTCACCTCTCCACACCTCTGCAGGTTGGTTCTAAACTCACTTTCACATAAACTCCTCAGCTCAGGGTCTGCTTCTGGGGAAGCCCAACCTAAAGCAGCTGCTTCAAGGACTAGTTGATTCTTCCTTTAAGTCAAGTCCAGTTCTTCAGACTCCAGTGTAAACAGGAAGCAATTTTCACAGAGGAATTTAACATATGCAAATGACATTCAAATCAATCCTACTCAGTGGGCAGACTAAGAACTGTTATTTCTGCAAACCTAATTATACTGACGCCCACCAAATGCCAGAAAAAGAGAGACGGTCAAAACAAAAATAACAGACACAAACGCAGCAAAACAGCCAGCCCTGGCCAGCGTTATGAACCCCCAGATGGGTAAGACTTTTCTATGACAAGTTCTTACTCATATTTCAAAATGGGGAGAGGGAAAGGGAGAGATGTTTCAGAAGTTTCCCCTCTGAAATACTCAGTTATGTTCCCACTGCTTCAAACCTCTCCACATCGCCATAGCAACCCCTGTCCTCTACGGAGTTCTGAGATTCCGATGAGGAAGCAATGACAGCCTACCCACCTGTTGGGCAAGGCTCATGTCCAAGACTTGTTCTTGGTTCCTTTCTCTCACCAGCCTGTATCCAATTCATATCAGCGAGCTCTGCTGGTCCTACCTCTAAAATGCATCCCAAGGGTCCCATGCCCCACCCCCGTTCCAGCCCAACCAGCCCGGTCCAAGCCTGGTACCATCGGCACCCCACCTGGAGTACTGCGGTAGCCTCTTACCTGGCCATGTCTGCTTCTCGGGGCAGTTTCATTACTTTGTATCTTTCCAGAAATTTACCCGTTTCATTCATTTAATTTGCTAGCATACAGTTATTTTTCATTTTCTCTTACAGTCCTCTTTATTTCTGTAAGATTGGTGGTGATGACCCCTCTCTAGTCCTGATTTTGGTCAACTTGAGTCTTCTCTCTTCTTTCTTGGTCAGTCTAACGAAAGGATTGCCTTTTGGTTGACCCTTTCAAAGAATCAAGCTTTGGGGTTTGTTGGTTTTCTTCGTTGTTCTTCTATTCTCAATTTCATTCATTTCCCCTCTAATCTTTATGATTTCCTTCCTCCTGTTTGTTTCTGCTTTAGTCTGCTATGCTTTTTCTAGTATCTTAAGGTAGAATTCTTTTTTAATGTCCCCCTGCTTTAACAGCTATACATTTTCCTCTGAGCACCCATTTAGCTCCATCTCATACATTCCAATGTCATGTTTTCATTGTCATTCATCTCAAAGTATTTTCTAATTTTCCTTGTGGCTTTTTTCTTCTCTGATCCATTGGTTACTTATGAGAGTGCTGTTTGATTTCCACATATTTGTGCACTTTCCAAATTTCCTTCTGTTGTGTTGTGGTTGGAAAACATACTATGTGTGATTTGAATCCTTTTAAATTTATTGGGGCTCATTTTATTCCTGATATGTAGTCTGTACTGAAACATGTTCCATGTGTGCCTGAAAGAATGCCCATTCTGCTATTGCAGGTGAAATACAAATGTCTTTCAGGTCTAGTTGGCTTAAGTGTTGTTCAAGTATTCTATTGCCTTGTTGATTTTCTGCCTCATTGTTATGTCCATTCGTAAAAGTAGAATATCAAAGTCTCCAACTAGTACTGTTTAGTTACATGTTTCTCCCTTCAATTCTGTCAGTTTCTGCTTCATGTATTTTGGGGCTCTGTTGTTAGAACCATCTCGGTGGTGCTATGAAAAGGCCAGGTACACAGATCAGGAAGAGAAAGGGGGGGCGGGGGGTGGGGAACACCTGAAATAAAAGTAGCTAATATTATGAAAACATACTGTGTGCCAAAAGCTAGCCTAAGGTCTTTACAAGTACTAACTCACTTAATCCTCAAATCATTCCACGAGCGGGGCACTATTACTACCCCCACTTCACAGATGAGGAAACTGAAGCCCAGAGAGGTTAAACTACTGGCTCAAAGCCACAAGGTCCCACAGCCAATAAACAACAGTGTCAGGAGTTGAACTCAGATGGAAGATAAAAAAGACAAACCGTCCCCCTTGGGTTTGCTAAGAACAGCTGTGGAGGAGATTCTAGCTGGGAATCTGGATAACGCCACCAAACGCTCGGCCAGTATTCCAGTGTGCGGATTTTCGTTCCAGCTGGCCTTGGGGTGCCCAGGTAAGCAAACGCAGCCACAGTTACAACTTCAGTTCCACTCCTTTCCTTCCCAGGGGCGCGTCCTCTTCCATTCCCCAGCTGCACGTCAGCCCTGGCCCTGGCCCTTGGAGTATTGGTGTCAGCTCCTTCCCCTGGGTCCCCCACAAGTTCACTTCCAGACCAAGTGATTAGTAGGTGCTAGGGGCTGCACAAGTGCTTTGCATATTTTCTCAATTATCTGCTTTGTATAGAAGAGGAGGCTGAGCAGTTGAGTGTTGAGTTCAAGGTCACAAAGGGAGTGAGTGCTGGCTAGGCTTTCTCCCAGACGGCTTACTCCAGACCCTGGCACCTTGCTTGTGACGCACTGCTGCCCTCTGCTGGGCATGTGGCAGCACTGCCCCCCTGTGTTGTGCCCGTTTTCACCTGGCCTCCAGGTTATGCCTGCTGAGTGAAGGAATGGGGTGAGAGGGGGGACCGTTGTGGGCATTTCTGGTCTCAGAGCCACTGCAGAGCCCACCAAATTGCACCAGCCACAACTGTATGTACTATTTTGCTGTGAAGAACACCATTGGGATAACTGATAAAATTTGAATAATGCTACCTAACAGTAAATGGGCATCATACCTATAACTTTCAAACAATTCAGAAAAGTATGGGTGTGTGTGTGTGTGTGTGTGTGTGTGTGTGTGTGTGTGTGTAAAAAGAGAGATAATTAAGCAAATGTAGTAACATGTTAACATTTGGGGAATTTCAGGCAAGTATGTAGGTATTTATACTATCTTAAAATTTTTCTACATCTGACATTATTTCAAATAAAAATATAAATAGTTGCACCTCCAGGAAGCCACCCACCATAGCTCTCCTGGGATTTTCTCTAGTAACTGGTGGAGCCCATAGGAGACTGCAAATGTATTTTCCACAGGGCCCCCTCCTTGGCTCCTCTTCGGGACAATCACGACAGCCATGGTAGGTAGGGAGCCTGGGGGCCTGTGAGACAACAGAAGGAAGAAGCCACCTCTTGGGCAGGAGCTACTAGGAGTCTTCAGTTCCCTTTGGACCCCATGCACACCCACCTCAATGCACACACACATTCACAGCTACAGGCAGTGATAAAGGCCTCCCCAAAAGGATGAACTTGTGCATGTCCAGTCACTGGTCTGTACACTGATGGGCCGGGCTGGGAAGCGTTTCTTGCAGGGAGGAGATGGGGAGCTTGGAAGGAGAAGGCTCTGTGGCAAAGGGAGGAGCTAGCTGGGGGCACAGGAGAAACAATGCCTTTGTTAGGCAAAGAGGAACAGACACAGTCAGTGAGGTGTGAGAAGAAATGCAGTCAATGAGGTGCAAGAAGACAGGTGAGCCCTGGGTGGAGGTGCTGGGAAGCACACCTCATTCTATACCGGACTCCTGGTGTGGCACATCATTCCAATGATTATGTACCAGAGGGCTCCCTTAGAACAGCCTGAGGCTCCCCCTGGGGACACTCCCTCAGACATCAAGGACTGCTTGTGGGGGTAGGGGTGTCTGAGAGGGGAGGGCCTCACTGGAGGGAGTTCCTAGCAGGGAAACCCAGCTCTAGTACCAGGGGTGGCTAGGTGCCATCAGGATGAAGGTGGAAGGGGCAGGCCTTGGTACTGATGAGCTCACTCCTGGTGACGGGCTTATGCAACCGAATGGGGCAGGAGAGGTGTGCAGGGTAGGAGGTAAAGAACACAGGTGTGGGAAAAGTGCCAAGTTTGGATTTGGTGATGCGAAGTCCACTTGGAGAGACCTCAGACCCTTGTGGGTTGGACATGGACCTGAAGTCATGGCAATGAGTGTGTTCATCGGAGTCCTGAGAGTGGGTGAGGATACCCAGGAAGAGAGTCAGGGTGGGAGAGAGCTACAGGCCAAATGTCACCATCAAAGGGCCAGCTGGGCTGGAGAAGAGATGCCCAGAAAGGTGGCTGAGGAGAGGCGGCCAAGGGAGCAGGAGGGACGCCAGGAGAGCAGGCTGCAAAGGCCAGGGCAGAGGTGGCTCTAATGGTCGGCGGTGTCCTGGGAAGTTCCACGCAGCCACACCCCCATCTCACGCCAAGTGAGCAGTCCTCTGTCAGAAAGCACGCGGGGTCTAGAATTTAATAATGTTTATTTGTGTAATAGGAACATTCACGTATATAAATAAGGTAAATGCTTTCCAATGTATAGTACATCATGTTCTAACACTGCGGTGAGGAAGAATCTACACAGATTGTCCAACACTGATCAGACGGGGCACAGAGGAAGGACAGCGTGGCACATACACAGGGAAAGTCAGGCAGAGGGCTCGGTGGCTAGAAAACACTAACGCCCTTCTACGCGGGTGTTCCTTGGCACAGCCAGCAACCCCGGGCCTGAACCTAATGGAGGTGAGAAATGGGTGTTTCAGTAGCTGAGGACGGAGACCCGGATGTGGGAGCTATTGGCGAACACAATGTCACCTGGGGCAGGATCCCCAGATGGCAAACCCAGCTACATACACCCTCTGAGCGCCCCACACAGTAAGCCCTCAGGAGGAGGCCGCAGAGAGCTAGGCTATGCCCACTGCAGGGGCACCAGTGCCCAGAGGGCCCTCGTCCTAGGGCGAGCCTTTTTCTCTACAGACAAAAAGCTACATGGGTCCCTGGGGTGTAACAGTGAGGAAGAGTCAGGCCTGGCAGACATGAACCTGGACAAGCCCAGGATCAGTCCGTCACACGGCCGCTTACCAAACACCCCGACAACCACGTTCTCTTGATTCCTGCCGGAATCGTAAGCTCCGTAACTGAAGAGAGACCAGTAAACACAATGCTTCTTGGGTCTGGTCTCCATTGCCCACTAGCACCCAGGGAACAGTCAAGCTAGTAGTTCTAAGTGCTTACTATCCCACGGCCTTGAGAATTCCACAATTCCTCCCAAGTGAAGAACCCTCCACCTCACACACTCACACTGACACACACACACCGACAGTCACACTGACACACACTCACACACACACACACTCTCACACACACACACACGCACGCATACACTCACGCACATGCGCACACACACCCTTCCAACTCCATCTCTATTTGAAAAACTAAAGAAATGTTTTCCGGTCAGTCCAGTGCCTGTCTCCCCCAGGTCATCCCTTGCTAACCTAGAACCCTCAGTGGTCAGCGGCTCCCATCCTGCCAGCACTTTGAAGGGAGCATGGAACTCAAGGCCGTGGCTCACGGCGCTGCCAGGCTGCGCGCAGAGCTTTCCGGATGCCTGCCTGTTTTATAACCTACCACACAGAGGGCTTCTCTTTGCCCCATCCCTCGTGGCCCAAGAATAGATGGCACTGAGCAGGCTCCTGAGCTGTGTGCGGAGCCCTGCCCTCGGCCAGAGCCGAGGGGCATCCAGAGTCGGTCAGATAGACCCTCACTGCCCACAGAGCTGAGGCACCACTGGGCAAGAGGAAGGGCCTCCTTCCCCATGGAAGGTGCAGAGGAGGGGCAGCAGGAAGTGGGCAAGGCCTCAGGCAAACCATTCTAGGTATGGAGAACTTCAGAATATCCTCATGTCCTCTGTCCTTGTCAAGCTGGCCTCCGAAACGGCATGTGAAGCGCCCAGACGCTCTCTCGGAAGGGCAGTGTGGTTGCTTTCCAGACCTTGAACACCCAGGCTGCGTGCAGGGCAGGTGGCAGTGCAGTGACTAAGAACCCAGCCGCCGGCATTACACCAGCTTAGGTTCAAATAACCAGCTGAGTGCAACAGAAGTAACTTGTATTTACTGAGCACTTACTATGTGCCAGGCACGGTGCTGAATACTTACGTGCATTAGCTCCTAAAATCCTCACAAGGATCCCACAAGGGAGGTGCTGCTATCGGACCCCATTGGGCCAGAAGTGCACTTGGTAACCTGCCCGGACCTAGGGCTGCTTGAGCCCGACGTCCATCTCCTTCAGCATGGCACAGCCTGCCGGTGCCTCAGTGTCCTCCTGTCTAAAATGGGGATACCAATACCTAGTCAAAGGTGTTTTCTGGATTAAAAGGGCTAATGTACGTAAACCCCTTAGCACTGTGCCTGGCACATGTTAAACACTATTACTGCAATTATTATTAATAAATATACTGCTGGTAACTTACTGGCTCAAGAATACAAAGAGTCTCAGTAGATAGGCATTTAGTGGAGGAGAGTAGGAGAAGAAACAGGATTTTCAAATAGCCAGTGGACTTGAAACCCACTGGCCATAAAAGCTTCGATGTCATATATTCTGACATGTTCTAAAACCCTAGCACTTTAGCATGTAAAGTATACCTTCCAAACTCCCATCACAGTTAAGATTTCTTTGCCTTTGAAAATACGGTCCACAAACAAACAGGTAAAAACTTAATTTAAGAGTCAGTCCCAGGTAAAAGCAACAGCCTCTACCCACCTGAGAGCCCAGGTGAGAAAGGTCACTGCCAGTCAGGCTGAGGCAAGTTGGGGGGCAATGCTGATGGGGCCACTTTCAAATGCTACAGGCAGTCGGCAGCTGGGACTCCGTTACAGAGAATGGGGCCCGCCTTCTGCAGGGGACGTGAGTGAGCAGAGCCCAGGACCAAGGGGAAGCGAGCCTGGAAGAAGCTCTTAAATTAGCCTCTTTCAACACCACACGATCCAAACACCTACACCCTCTGTAGGTCATGCCACCAGGCCCCCACCCAACCACGGAAACCAAGACAGGAAGCGGGAGCTGGTCCATCTCTTTATAAATTGGAAGCTGGGCAGCAGTGCAGAGGGTGATCAAGGGAAAAGGAAGTTTGTTTTGACCAAGACAAGGACAGAATACGAGGTGCTGCCCGAGAAGGAGCCCCCTTGCTTGTGGGAGCTGGTGGTTTGCTCCAGCTGCTTTCTTTCAGAGCCCCCGCCGCAGACAGCACGGTGGGTCTGCCCAGGGTTCAGTCTTGGGCTGTGTCCACAACAGTCACCTGGGCGTCCTCCCCGTAGCCTTCCCTCCCCACCCCGACTTTGGAAGACAGGAACCCTGAGTCCAGGTAAAAATCGCCCCTCCCCCTCTACCCTTTTCTCAGCCCACGATCGGGGACACAGATGTGAGTTACTCCAAAAAGAGAAGGCAAGGGCACCTAAAATACCAGCGACACAGAAGTTTTGGCAATGACATAACACATTTGGTACAGTAACAAAAATCCACTCCCTCAGAAATGACCTTGGGTGGGCTTCTTAGGGAACGAGGTCACTGCAGTTTTCTGAGCAGTGACACTCTTTGTCCTGAGTTAGGAACACCCTGTCAACATCAGGGAAGCCCCGGGGCCTGCTGGGACTCACTGGCTGCCTCAGGGATCCATTCAAATCAGCCTCCAACCAACTCAGCAACCAACTAGCTGAGACTCAAATCACAGGGTCTGCTTAGCCTCCTTTAAAATACATTTCTGGAATATAAGTCAATTTTCAGGAAAAGAACCCCCGTGGAAAAAAAAATACCACAAAAAAGTCCACTTGTGTAAGGTTAAAAGTTAGACTTCACTCTTTCTGAAAGAGAAACTAGTTTCAAACACACCTTACAGCATTATGCAACACTAAGAGTATGTTTTAAATATAGTTATACTATAGCTACCAAAATGCTCAGAATATAAAACAGGCAAAAAATAATAAACATATATAAGGTTCAGGCTGCCTCAAAGAGTTTTACTTTCAGGATTAAAACCTAAGTGCGTACTTCTATGATGCTGAAGTGGTTAAGGGGGTGGCATATGCACGCAAAGAGAAAAGATTCAGGTGGCCTGTGAGCAGTGACAAGCAGAAGTCCCCAGGGAGGATGCCCAGGCTCGGCCTGGTTTCCATAACACCCTTGTGCATCCGCTCCTACCTGTCACTAGTCATGAGCTCACAGTAATTTAAGCTCCAACCTGGTGTACAGTTCCGGCCGCCTAAGCTTGAGGGGAGGAATGCTCCAAAATTTCAGGGGCACCCTTGCCACTTCCGCAAAGGCACGGTGGGCAGGGACAAGCCAGTCCTTGTCCTAAGCTCAGGGCGGACAGCAAGGTGGAGTCCCAACTCCACCACATGACCCTGGGGAAACTCCCTCCCCTCTCTGGCCCTCAACTTTCTCATCAGCAAGGTGCTCATGACTCTCGACTGAGGCAACTTGGAGGGCTGTTGTGAGAATGTACAGGATTCAAATTGGAAACCAGAGCAAAAATCTCTAAGTCAGCACTGCACAATATTTATGAATACAAAAACAAGTGAGAAACATAAAGCCATACATGCAAGAGAGAAACTGAATTCACAACAAGGGAGGGCATACAGTTTCAGTCACATTTTATTTCTCACACACACACACACACACGCAAACAAATGGATCTGAAGCACATTATGCCAGTAAGATCTGCACAGGTGTATGTCAAAATACTCTCCTGAATTTTACCTGAAAGGGGCAATATTTCAGTAAGTGGGAGAAAGAAACCATTGTGCTTTATAGACATGAGGTGGCATTGCTCACCTGCTGACCCCAATAGGAAACTCCGTAGTTCATCAGAAAAAAATGTCAGGAAATTAGAAGAAAGTAAAAGCCATGCTGACCCTCTGGCCTTCTTGCTGGCAACTCTGGTGACCTCATCAGTGACCACTTCCACCAAGGAATGTGCCAAGCACCCTGCTCCCAAAGGAGTGGCTCTGCCGCTGCGCCCTAGCTGAGACTCCTGCTCCCAAGGAACCCACCACATGCCCACAAGGCAAAAAGAGACAAATGAAGTGCACTGTCTCTGGTTTGGGAAACCAAATCCATTCATCAGTGAGAAAACTAGATTTATTATTGATCACCTCCACTGTTTAATTTGTTGCTGAGACACTGCTTCATCTTAAGGACAAGCATTTATAATAGAAAAGGCCTGAAAGCACTTGCTTTTGGGTGCCCAGGAGGTGACCCCATACTCACAGCAGCCTCTGGAGACCTGAATTTGCCCAGCCAGAATCATGGAGTACTGGAATTAAAAGACAGTTCAGAAAACAAGGACCCAGAGAGTGATGTGTCCTGTATACGGTACACAGCCAGGACCGACACCCCACGCAAAAAAACAAAAACAAAAACAAAAACAAAACACTGTATTTTTAAGGGGGACTCAGACCTGTAAAAGAGAAGCCATGTGCTCAAGTGGAAGTACAAGTTCAGAAGGAAGAAGCTGCTTCAGTGCCATGCACGTGGAAGGCGTGCAGCGCCTGACTGAGCCGGAGTGTCCAGAGGGGCTGCCCTGTGCTGGATGCCTCAGGGATCTGGACCGAGACGGAGCTTCCGGGGAGGCGGGAAGGCTGATTTAAACAGACACGAAACCCAGCAGCACCGCCACGCAGGTGTGAAGCACGCCACCCCTCCCTCGTTTGGCAAGGGGAACAACCTGGCACGGAATAACTGAACACGTTTGGGCACCCAGTTCTCTCTCCTGTACCCTCTTCCCGACGTCGACCTCACTCCTATAATCGGGAAGGGGGAAAATAAATCACAGCTGGGTTTGTTTGTTTTTTTCTTAAAAAAAAAAAAAAAAAGGTCCCCTAGTAAAATACAAACTACATTTAACTGGTCACATTACATAAAAAGTGTGCATTTAATCTTCAAGATAGTCAAACCTCTAATTGGGTTGGGTTTTCCAGAGTTTTAAGTAGGATTTGATGGTTTCTGTGAAGAAGTCATGGTATAATTGAAATCACTGTAAGAAATTAGTGATTTTTAAAACACATACACAATATATACTTTCCTCAAGAATAATATATATACAACACAGCAGCTACAGGGTGGTCAGTGAGGCAGAGGGCGTGTGAACGAGGAGCCCTCAGCCCCCTGCCTAACAGGAAGGCCCCCAGAGAGCAGTCAGCAGCGACCCGTCTGTGGCACAAACACGACACCATCATCCCTGAAAAGACGCAGCTCGCCAGACTGCCCCGCGGGGGCCACGTGAGCCTGGGCGTGTGGGGACGGGCTGCATTACAGTACATTCTACGGCACACTTGAAGCCTTACAGTGTGGTTTCCTTCCCAGACTAGCATAAATAATTTTGCGTGTTTTTTTAAGAAAATAAAAACTGAAAACTTCTTTCAGCCCGTGATTAAGGGAGGTGAGCCCATTTCATGAAGCAGAGCTCATGTTCCACAGGATTTCATGTGGACAGAAGGCTTCTCTGGTCAATAAGCCTCTGTCCCTTCAGCCTGGAGAAGGCGGGGATGACAGAGCAGCATAGGTGAAAGCTCTCCAGCAGCAAAGACATCCAAGCCATGCGCCTCTTCCCTGCTGGGGGCAGGGGGAGTACAAAGACAGGGGTAGGGGTCCTGAACTGGTTGGACACAGATGAACGGCCACTCTCTCTGTCTGAGCCCAGAAACAGTTTGTCTGATGGGAGCTAGAAGTGCTACGCAGCCACTCCCGAGCTGGCCAACACTGTCTTCCAGGTTTTCAGAACTTCTGTTTAAAAAAACCCAAATGTTTACCCCCATGACTTCTTTCCAACTCAAAGCTATAGTTGACTCACAACCCAAATCATAAGCACACGGACTGTATGTACAGAATTTTTTAAAAACCCACAGATAAAAAACACTCTACAAAAAAAAAAAAAAGAAAGACAGACGGACAGTGAGTGGAAGCCTATCACTGTCTAAGTCACACCAGCTGGGCTCCGCCCCCTTGCTCGGTCCTGCTCTGGCTCTCCTGGCCCTGCGTGGCCCGCTAGTCCTCCGTGGCACCTGTCAGCATGCCCTTGTCGGTCAGGTGAGACTTGAGCGTGTTAAAGATGTGGAGCTGCTGATCTGGCCGCAAGGTCATGAACTGCTGAATCAGCTTGCTCGGGTTCGGGCCCCTGGAAGAGAATGTGAAGAAACAGCACTGAAAACTCTAGGCCAGCGGGGTCCAACCTTTCGGCTTCCCTGGGCCACATCGGAAGAAGAATTGTCTTGGGCCACACATAAAGAACACTAACACTAATGATAGCTGATGAGCTAAAAACAAGGTCCATGAAAAAAATAAGTAAGTAAATATGTAAATTAAATAAACAAAAACAAAAGGAAGGGAAAAAAAGGTCTATACGTAATTTTCGTAATGTTTTAAGAAAGTTTACGAATGTGTGTTGGACTGCATTCAAAGTCGTCCTGGGCCACATGCAGTCTGTGGGCTGTGGTTGGACAAGCTTGTTCTTGGACCTGGTTACCCAAGTGGCTGCCCAACCTTTGGATTCTCTACTAATGGGGGGCAGAGGGGCCTCAGGGAATCCATAAATAGCAGCAATGGAACACTGAAACTGAGATGTAACTAAAATTCTACAATTCCCCCATATTTAAAAATCCACTAACCTGGTTCAGACGGAAAGGCACTGTACCTGATAAAACTGGCGATGTACACATTGACGAAAGTGGCCATCAGATACTGGCAGTCAAAGCGATCCATGATGCCTCCATGGCCAGGAATGGTATTGGCAAAGTCCTGTTAGAGGCAGAAGGACTGGTGAGCCTGGGTTCGGCCCAGATCAAACCCTGGCCTATGGTCCCACCCCAATGTCCAGCTATGGTCCCGAACAGCTAAGGGAAACAGAAAATAAGAGGTAAGCATTGACTCAATGCTTAGGCTATAATAGGACACAATCTTATTAAATTACAAAATATTTCTTTTGGAGAAAGATGTAAGATATTATTCACAATGAAACTGAACATCCAACTACTGAATTTTGGGGAAAGCAATGTCTTTTTATTTAATCTACCTAAATTCTGTGCCTGAATGAAAATAGCACCCATGAACCGCCTGGTGTTCTGAAGGGGGTGGCGGCTGATGGGGTGGGGTGGCGGCTGATGGGGTGAGGTGGCGGGAGGAAGGCAGACGACAGGGAAGGAGGGCCTGGCTGGGCGACAGCGAGAGAAACAGAGAACAGGCTCCTCCTACTTTGATTTTAAAGGCTCGTTTGAATCCACTTGCAAAGAACCCTCCAAAGGGCCCGATGAGCGAGGCAAAGGTGGACAGGGCGATGCTATGAATCTGGAAGGGGTACATCCGGACGGTTTCCTGAGAAGAACGAATGAAGTAAAAAAGTCAAGACGCCTGTAGGCCCAGCCTTCCGACGTTAGCACAAATGACTCTTTATGCAACTGACTTTATTTCCCTCCCCCACAAAAAACATAATTAATAAGAAATTTTTTTAAATCGCGAATGGGATTTAAAAAGTACTTTAGTAATATCTTTTCAGATAATTATAGGTGTTCTCTCACACTACACCAGAACTTGCTAAGTTAAAGTTCCTTAAAAATTTGGTGCAACATAGACTCTGCAATGAACTTTTTGTACTTTTAAATTAAAACCCATTGTCCTCTCTTGCACTTTGAGTGGATCTTTTACACGCGTGTGACTATAGGACACCATGCATTGGCCATTTAGAAAATACTGGTTCAGTGGATTATGTCATTCTTCCAAAATGCAGACACATTTCACTATGCAATGTCAAAACATTATATATCGAAATCACCACAGGTCTTATCAGAAAATCCTTTAACTATTAAAACTACCACAGACTCATCAGGAAATCCTTTAAGTATTAGGAAGTTGGGAGTCTTTCTAAAATTTTACTTTGCATTTGGAAGCTGTATTTTATCATTGGTAACAATTACTCTCCGTTGTAATTGAAGCGACAGACTCGCTTCATTCATTTTCAAGAAAAATGTCTGCAAAATATCCAAGTCTAAAAAACACTATAGTTTTTCAGTTCTTTTCAAGTTAAAAAAAGGACTTAGAAGTCAAACAAGTTCTCACATGCTTTTCCTCTAAGTAAGCGAGTACATCATTCGTAATGGAGCCCAAGTGTTCTATCCATACGTTCCATTTTGGTACTAACAGTATTAGAAAGGCGTAGATTCAAAATCAAGATTTAATAAAATTAACAATTTTACTACTTCACCAAAGACACCCCTAAGAGAAAGTGGCTAATTTTTGCTGTGGTCAGAATCGGTGATTTAATCCAGTTTGGCACCGCTGCCTCCACCCACGCCAAGGCGCCCGCAGGCTTACCCACCGCCGCCGATGTCCACGCAATGGAAATACCGTCCTTGTATCGTCATGAAAACAGCTGTGACCTCACAGACCCCCTGAAAGGATCTGAGGGTCCACCAGGGATCCCCAAGGCACAGGAGGAAAACCCCTGGTCCTAACGATTTGAAGCGAGAGGAAAGGTCGCCTCCTGCCCGCACCCTGAACTGACTCAAACAAGTCTCCTCCGTCTGGGGGCCTACAGCTCTGGGGGGCGAGGACGGTAGTTTTCTAGCAGGGAGGCAGTGGCGGAGAGGGGGCTGTCACTTTGTGGTCACTATCCCCCTGAGGTGGCTTCGCCCCACGGGAGCAGCACATACCCAGCCAGTGGCCGACTGGATCACCTCGGGAATGCTGTACTCGTGCAGGCGGAAGAGGTCCGAGGGCTCACAGTCCACAGTGAAGCTGTTGGTGTCATTGTTGTACTCCACGGGGCACACAAAGCACCTGTACCCAGACATCACGTAGGACAGCTGAGGAGGAAGAACAGAGACAAAGGACACACGTTTCAGCACGCCTCCTGGGCGGCGGGCACCGGTAAGGCTGCGCCCCCCAGGAAAACTAGCACCCTCTAACTGAAAGCCAGGCGCTAAACCACAGGTTGAGGTTTCACCACATGTGTCTTTTGCCTGAAATGGGGGGGGAGGGGCCTCAGAGCCCACTGAGTTCTCACACATACTTGCCCAAATGCCCAGATCCTGCATGAATCCAGGAAAGACCTGAGGAATGTGGGCAAAGAACTCTAAGAAGTTTCTCCCCACTTGGGGGAGCTACAGGATCTCTGAACTTCGCACTCGCTGGAGGCAGTGCTGGGGAAGTGGTACAGTGAGAGCAGGCAGCACAAGGAAGGCTGAAGAGCAACATGGGCAGGAGGTGGGCCGTGAAGGACAGCTGGGTACACTTCCGAGGGGGGACGGCCTGGGTCAGAGCCGGGAGTGGTGCTCCACCCACGGGCAGGGCACACACGGGAGAAAATCTGGGCTAAAGTGGCATACCTCACCACACCCCTCACTCTCCGGTGCCGATTACCCTGACCATGAAATATTATTACGCACGCCCAGACAAGACCAGCACCTGCTGAGTGTCGCCATGCCTCGGCATGACAGAAATAACACAAGGTGCACACAGCCCCCCCGCTCCTCGACTGCCAAGACCCTGCTTGAAAACGGGCAGATGAGGGACAGCTGGTACTGCTGTGCCAGTCACGAGCGTGCCACGCAGGTGCCCTTCTTCAGGGTAAGGCCCCCATTCCTCAAGACAGAGTCCCTGGCCTTCGGAGACATGCTCTCTCTAGCCCTGGACAGGCTTTGAAGGTGGGTCCACTGCCCCACCCACCCACCCACCCAGCAGCCACCACCTACCAGAAGGCCAAACAGCACAGTAGCAAAGAAGCCCCCGATGAAGCCTTCCCAGGTCTTCTTTGGGGACAGCTGTGGACAGAGAACAAGTTCTTAGCAAAGGGCATTTTCATAACTCTGGTTTGGGGAACAATGAATACTTGTTAAAGAAAAACCTTACTGTTAACCACCTCCCCTTCCAACATACCCCCATGCATGGTTTTTCCCTGACTGATTCACCTGTTTCCTTTCTGTTTCAATTGCTCATTCAAATCACTTAATAATGTTATAAAACAGTATGCTAATTAAATGACAACACTCAAATTCAGATCAAAGCCCCCAAAATGTGCCTATCCAGTCCATAGAAGTATTTTCTTTCTTGGTGCTGTTCTTCCTGTGGGTAGTTGGCAATGTTTTCCTTTGGTTTTTCCCCTAAAACTAATTTAGTATACCAGCCGTTCTCCAGGGTGTCATGGAGACGTACACACCAGCCAGATCTATCTCCTCTCCATCTCCCAAGCTAATCTGCTTGTACTGAAAGCACCCCTGCCCTCAGGGTGACATTCCATGTTAGGGGATCCATTTACCTTGATGAGTGGGGTCCGACCAAAGAAGAAGCCAAACATATAGGCCATGATGTCATTACAGATCACACAAGAAATGGGCACGATGAACCTAGGAAATAAACCAGAGGATCAACTCTGCCAAGATGGTCATACCTCCATGGTCCATACCACTCATAAATTCTCGTACCAAAATAACCCATAAAGGGCTTGTTACCCATTAAGAAATAAGTTTTAAAAAACAAAACAAAGAAGAAATGAGCCATCTCTAGTACCTGGCACATAGCAAGCACTCAAATGTTTACTGAATGGCTACTGAATAAATGAAGGTGGCAGTCTATAAAGTGTCACCTGTTCTTTTTCCATTATAAAGTAATCTATGTACATGATAATACACATTTAAACTGTAAAGGAAAGAAAAAAATTAAAATTTTGCTTGTTTCTCCTACCCCTATCTCCATTCCCCAAAAGAGCTGCCTTTAATTATTTCTGATTTGTCTTCTTTTCGGAGTTGTTTCCGTAACTCTAAGTAATATATGAGGGCTGTCTGGAAAGTATCCAGCCATATAATTAGGAAAAACAGAGGCATTTATGGCTAGATGTTTTCTGGACAGCCCTCATACTTTATGTCTATAACTTAACCTTATTCTCTCTTTTTTTAAACTATTACTAGCTCTAGTGCGCCCCACGGTCCCTAGGCCTATCCCTAGGACTATCCTGAGGGCAAAACCACTATCTACAGGCACAGATGGAGTTCCTCTCTGCTTCCACTGCTGGCCTGCACATCCCACCATGAAAAAGGGAGCAGTTTCCATACTTGTACCATCACCCCACTCTCCTCACTCGCCACTCTCTAACAATCACTTTTTTAAAAATTTCTGCTATTACAGTTGAACACACTATACATAAATCTCGATTTCCAGGGTTATCAACTACAGGCTAAATTTTCTGACTTCTTATTTGCTAAGGGAGGCATTTAGAGCCTTGGTATCCTCCCAATGCCCCACCCCCAACCCCCGCCAAACACTGACTTTGTCGAGGCTTCCAGCACAGTCTCTGCTCTACAACTATCATTTTAAGTCTTGTAGTTTGCATCTGAAACAGTAACTAGAGATTTTAATACTACTTACTGGAGAAGCAAGTTGTATATCTGGCCCTTAAGATGAGGACTTAGAGTGTGCCACTGTGAAGAAACACCTAAGAAAAGCTCTGAAAGGGAAGCTCTATGCCCCCAACTCCCTTATAATTGTTTTAACCAAAATAATGCCTAACGCTAATGTTTAGGGGTATATGAACTGGTCTCTCAGAATTCTAAGCATTTCACATGTATTTATAAATGATATTGCCTATATCTCTAAGGGAGGAAAAATAATTTTCCTTCCACCCTTTAGGTTTTCGGCTAAAATATCCCTAAAAGACAGTACAGGAAGAAAACAGAATTCTATAACATGTATACCAGGAAACTGAGTAACTGGCCAAAATGGCTGAAGCCAGCACCTTAAATATCATCTTCATCTGAAGACAAAAGATGTTGGTGGGAGAGGAAGTCAGGGGCAGTTATCAGGACAATCTAAGTAAATAAGGGTAAGGTTGTTATGCAGATTTCAGTCCATTCTCTTCTGTAATGATAAAGAGGTAAGGTCATCCCCGCCCCCTCTTCCAGGTATAGCAGGGAGACACCCTTACAAATGTAAATACCTTTTACAAAGAGTAACTTCTGCTTGGTTTTCAGAGCTTCTCCCTGTCTGCTGTTTCTTAAAATTAACCAGTCTAAAATAATCCTATGCCAAATAGATATTTTGGGGGTGACAAATTCTGTTCCCTTATAGCTCCTAGGCTACCAATCTGTAGACAACTGTAACACAATGCTAAGGATGTGTAATACACCTCGTTATCCCTCCATCCAAACTACCACAGTACACGTGGTCCGTCACTGACCAAAGCGTTACGTGGCACATGACTATGTACATTCTCTTGACACACTGCCAGATTCCATTTGTTAACAGACTGTTTAGAATGGTTTATCTATAATCATAAAAGCAATCAGTTTATTATTCTTGTTTCTCCATCCCTATGCTTACCAGCTTTAATATTAAGGGGTAGATAAAACTCAGCTGTTATCATTGGCCCTCTCTGTTTCCAGGTGTGGATCCTTAAGCAATTTTCAAAATTCTTCTATAATTGTTGATCTATTCAAGTTTTGTTCTTCACAACATTTAGGAGTTTACATTTTGCCAAGAAATCATGAAAATTTCCTCTAGGATTTCAAATGTGTTGCTATACAGTTGCATTGTCTGTGATTCTTTTAAATATTACTATACCTGTTAGTCTAGAACTGTGGTTCTCATAAGTCCTGCCCAGACCCAGCACATCACCTGGGAATGTACTAGAAATTCAAATTCTCAGCCCCCCATCTACTGGAGTAGAAAATCGGGTGAGGCCCAGAAATCTGTGTTGTAACCAGCTCAGCAAGGGGTTCTGATGTAGCTCAAGGTGAGAACGATTGGCTCAGAAGTTCAGGCACCTCTACGTGATAAACACCCATGGAATAAAAGGGAAAATAAATGCCCTGTCATCACTTACCAGATCATTCCTTCAAACAGGTTGTGGATAACAAGATGTGACTGGGTTACAACAATCAGTAATGTTACGTGGGTCCAGCCAAACTGCCAAAGAAGAAAAAGAATCACCTTTACCTATCAGTTTACCTTGAAAGGAACTTCAAATAACTGTAAATACCAAAAGAGAAAATTGCTGAGAAATGGGTAGGGAAGATATCTGCTTCTGCACTTGTCTTATGAGAAGTGAAAAGGTACAGAACAGGCCTCTGGGAGAAACTTGGTCCACCAGCTACAGTCCCCATCAAAAAGCAGGACCACGGACCACATGGCCCACTAGTGAGTGAGTCCTTCTGTACCCTGCGAGCCTGGGTACTTCTCATTTTCTTAGTGTATTTGTTGAGTGCTTGGGACACTCAGATAGGGGTTGTGCTCAAGTTGAGGGAATGATATATATAGCAGGTAAGATATATCTCACCTTGAGCTCACCTGGAGCCCACATTCAGGCCCTAGTGGAGAGATTACTTAGTTAGGGTATCAGCAATTGGGTCTAAGTGGATGTCTAAGGGCTGCCAAACTCAAACGTGCCCTTTTCCTTCGTGTGCTGGGTTCTAGATACATATAGAATGGATGGCCTGCACTCCAGAGTTCCGATTTATTAAAGGATGAGAGGCCTGTTGAGTTTCTGCAGAACTTCATTTAAACCAATTCTCTCTCTCTCTCTCTCTCTCTCTCTCTCTCACACACACACACACACGGCTTACCATGTAGAACTGCAGGCGATAATGCTTCTTAACCAGACTCAGCACAAACATGCAGAATCCTGGTTTGTGGAGGGAGGAGAAAGGGCAAAATGAATCACATTCTGCATTTATCTTTGTCCCAGTCATTTCCTTTATCTGTGTTACATGGTCCTTTGGCTAATTTCCTGGCAGCAGTTAACCATTGCACAATCCCAAAGCCGGGGAGTGGGGGAGGGGGGAACTAGCTCTTCAGACCACAGTCAGAAAGAAAAAAATGACTCCCTTAGGACAATCAAAGGAAGGCACTATCTTCAAATCTTGCAGACTACACACACTCAATTTAGGCCACTGTTGACCAGATAAGAATATTCTGACCCTACAGCAGGATCCAGCAAACAAATCAGGCCAGCTGCCTGTTTGTATAAATAAAATTTTATTAGAACACAGCGATGTCTATTTGTTTTCATATTGTCTGTAGTTGCTTGTGTGCTACAACAGCAGAATTGTGGAATTGCAACAGAAACTTTGGGTCCCCAAAGCCTAAAATATTTACTATCTGGACCTTTAAGAAAAAGGTTGCTGACCCTCATCCCCAGAGGTCTGATGGAGTCATAGTCCCCCCCCAAAAAAACTCCTAAAAGTCCCCCACCCTTTTCCAGGAAGGAAAAGGACTTTTACCCAAAAGTGTGCTCAGCCCCTCAAAAGCAGCCCGGCCCAGAAGAGAGCATGTTTGCTGCTCCAGACACCCCTGAAATCCCTGTAGGGGGCTGCTTTCAGGGTCTGAGGCAAGTCTCGTGAATGTCCTCAGCGTCAGTAAACCCCATGATAGTAGATTTTGTATGTTAATAGACAGAGCCAATCAAAAATAGGTCAGACAGATTTAGGTCAGCACAAATTTCTCTTGTGCCTCAAACTAGCTTTGAAGCAACTACAAGAAACACTAGCATTAGGAGAACAAGTGTACATTCTGAACTGAGTTTAGATTGACACAGCACTTTACCATTTTTGCCAAGTTTTAATATATCTGATTTAACCCTCACAGTAACTGCACAGTTTTAGCTCCTGATTACGAAAGATTAAGCTCCCAGCCCCTTGGAATTCAGTCTTTTTAAACCGAAAGTAGGAAAACTTCTACCACCCTCAGATGTCCGTCTCTCAAGGCCATCTCCTAAGAAGACTCTCCTGCAGAGAGGTCCTGGGTGGTTTTTGTTTCAGTCACACTGCGAAATCTCTGCCTACAGGACAGTCAGGGCAGGACCATGCCCTGTGGTCGTCCAGCAGAGGCTGGAGCACAAGGGCAGAAGGCACAGTCTGCAGTCCCCACACCCACAAGGCCCCTCAGGCTCACCTCTTAGTAAAGCATCCCTAGAGCTCACAGAGCCCCCAGCTCTACTGTTCTGCATGGTCTCAGGGAATGTCCTCAAGACTTTACATTAACCAAGAAATCCCCCAACTCCTACTTAGCAGACATGCAAAAACAAGACAGAAACAAGGACTGGTGAGCCCCTCATGCATACCTATTAGGTAGAGAGTAAAGGAGATGAATCGGTGGTACTTGCTGAGAATCCGCAAAGGCTCCTCTCGCTGGACCAGAGTGAAGAAGTAATCCGTCACTGTCTCACCATAGAAGAAATAATTTACACACAGTAGAAAATACCTGGAAATGGAGACAGGTCATTGCTGCGGGGGGGCACATGGGCCTGTACTTTACAGCAAGGCTATCAGAAAACCCTGGGAAGAGGACCGAAATAGCAATCCCCCCCACCCTTGAGATAGAGCCACAACCCCCTATTGACACTGTAGGCGAGCAGTTTATCTAGAAACTTGTGGCAGCTTTCCTCCACCTTCTATTTATCACAGACGTAGGATTTAGTTTTTGCTGTTTTGGAAGAGTTTCCATTCCTAAACTAAGAACGCTCAAACCGTAAGATCATGCTCCAAAACACACCTGATCCTGCCTCCCAATCTTATTCCCACTCTTCCCAGCAGGAACCCTGCACACCTATCAAGAGGATTTGCTCCGGCTTTGCCACCCATCTGCTTTGCCCCTGTCTTTCCCCTGCCTGGAGCATCCCTTCACTTACCTTTCTTCTTGTTGCTCAAATACCATTTTCTTCAAAAAATTTTGCCTAACCTGATCCTGCCTCCCCAGCATTTACTTCTGTAACACGTCAGCCAGTCTGTTTTCTTCTGTGTAAGATTCCAGATTCTTGATGACTACTAAAGACTCCTCAAAGGGCAGCCACACAGTCTGGCCTACGAAATACTCACGTCTCGACAGTGCTGTGCAAGACCAAGGCCATCACCGCCCCCCGCCCCCACTACCACTGTAAATATCCGCCACAAAACACGTAACATCCAGATCTGTTAAGGGTCCCTGTGGGGCTGGAGAGCTTACCAGCTGAGGGTCCTGAACCAGGGCAGGTCATAGGAGTGGTAGACATTGTAGCCTATAGTGATAATCTCGTGGAAACACTTTATCTGAACACACATCACCTGCAGGACACAGAAGAATTAGAACACTTGCTAACTCCCCAGCTCCTATGATCTCTGGAAACAGAAACTAACTTGAAGTCATGGGCCTTCAAGAAGAACCACCGCATTTCAGAACAATGTCAGTCCACAGTGATTCGGCTCTGCTCCTCTCTCCTCTCCCACACCATCCCACGTGGAATGCAGCCCTTCAGGTCACGCGGGGTAGGTCCAATCTCTCACAATGAATGCACTTGCCTAAGTTTCAATTAACATTTCTATTCTAGAACTTCCCAGGACTCAATCCATTTCTTCCCCTTTTGACTCTGAATAGAAATACTTGAAAAGCCCCAACTCCTGTGCTCAGCAGTGAGCTGTCCGCCATCTGACCCTGTCCATGACAGTGAGGCTAAGAGAGAAGCACTGAGGATTGGGATCTCTTAATGAAAGGCCGACACTGATGAGTGAGGCCCCAGGAAAACGGAACAAACCCAAGAATCAAAAGTCACAGCTGGGGTCACAGTATAATCAAACAGTTGCAATAATAAAAGTAAATTTTAAAACGAAGAGCTCTGTAACCACATACAACTGGCCTATGCCAACGTCTCTGCTGTAGGCTGCTGAAAAGTGAGAAGTCACAGATATTCTAAGAAATGTTCTGAGGGGCCTGGACCCCAAATGATTCCCAGAACCAACCCAAACCTAGCATTTCAGATCATCACATCTGCAGAGGTGAAGATCCCGTAGGAAAAGCTGAAAGCAGACCTAAAATAGCAAGCAAATAGCACTTACAATTATCATTAAAACCATTGGTCCCAGGTAAATGATGACGAAAAAAAATGCAATCATGGCCAAAGTCAGGATGCCTCTCACCCACCAGTTCTTCCATCTAAGTTAGAGAGGAGGAGAGGAGAAAACAAGTTAAAAGTCCAGAAAGAACTGAAGCCCAGGCCCAAGGGGGATGGCTCTTCCTTGAGGAGAGGGCCTGTGGTCAGTCCTTTCTAGGAGCACCTCCTTCTCTGACAGACGCGCTAGCCACGTGCTGGTGGGGGCAGGGCCACAGAACCACCGCCTCGCCCACACCAAACTCAGCGGGTGCCCCAAACTCTACAGAAAAATACACTTAGTCTATGTCTCAATGAAGGAATCGGGCAAAAACCCCAGTGGAATGGCAGTGCCCTCTACTTCTCTGCCTACCTGGGTGGCCTCTATGGCTGTCTCTATCTGAAGAAAAAGCTAAGAGCACTTTTCCTGCAGCAGAATCCTACACTGCTCTGCCCCTGCATCATTATGGTGATAATAATATACAACAATGATAATAACAGCTATCACAAGCCTGGTCACCCACGTAGAGATTTTGCTCCATTCTTCTAGAATTGTTAAATGTCCACAATGGATGCGTGTGGGAGAGGGAAAACTCAACTCTGAACTGGAAGCTTGGGCTTCACGGTGAAAAGCAGCCCACCCATCAGTCTCAAACCCTAAGGACCGTTTCTGCTCACGTGCTATGGCAGGACCTTGCCCACCACCTCTTCATCCATGCTTTCCTCCTCCTTGGACTGCCTCTCCCAGCCCAGCCTGGAGTGCCTTGCAAGAGCCAGACCCCTCCGGGCTGCTCTTGCTGGTGCTGTTAAGCACTAGATGACACTCAGTGGAGCCCTGGGCAGAGGTAGCCAATGCCAGCGGGGCGGCCTGCCCCACACACTTGGACAGAAGTGGACTTGCACCGAAGTGTGGGCTCCCCGACGGCCCTGGGCCTCCCATGGCAGGTGGACACAAAGCAAGGCCCCCAACAAGCCCCTGCATCGTTAAGCCAGGTTACCTTGAAGACAAGTTGGAAAGGGCCCTGTTGAGGACCTCCGGGGTGTCGTCTGCAGAGGTTACGGGGGGAGCAGCTTCCGCTCGGCTCTCACTGTCCGATGCTGTCTCTCCATCTACCTTTACTTCTGACTCCGACTCCTACACGGCAGTAAAACAGAAGAGGAAAAGGTCAGAAATGCTGAGTAGATACTGAGAAGTATACACCTGTCATAGGAGAGTTGCGGGGAAAGACCAGAACAGGGCCTGAGGACCTGGCATAGTCAGGTGACCTAACAGATGGGACTCGCAGCAATCCCGACACTGCTGTGACCTGTGCCCAGGTGGCAGGCTCTCTACAGCAGGAGGGAGGCATGCATCTGCACCCGGGCAGGATTAGTAACAGCCACAATCTGCTCAAGCACCCCTGCCTTACAGGGGAGCAGGGAGGGAGCAGTCCACAAGAGGGCTGTGACTGGACTTCATCCGGGCCTCATTCCCAATCCTAAAACTCAGAGCTTTTATTTCTTAGGGGAATTTAGAATAGTGGCTGTGGAAAGAGGTGGAGGAGAAATCACATGGCTCAGAATTAGACAGTAACAATACTGTGTGGTATTTGCACAGCCCGTGGTGGTTTTTACAGCAAGCCCCATACCTGTGAGCCTGGAGGAAGGGATGAAACAGAAGAAAATCCCTATTTACAAATGAAGCAACAGGGGCTCTTGAGAAGCTCAATGGGTGGCCCCAAATCTCCTGTTAACCCAGATCTTCTCCTTTTAGTTAAGCATCTTAGAATGCATTTTCTCCATGGCCTGGGTTCGATCCCCGCTCAGAGAACCAACCAAAAAAACCAAATTAAGCTGGAAATGGCAAAAGGATGTTTCAGCACATCTTCAAAGATTCTCTGACATATGAGGGCAATCACAGAAGCAGTTACGTATTTTTTTAAAGTTGAACTAACCATCTGAATTTCCCTTATATGAAATTGAGCACCATTTCATCCGTTTACGGGCCATAGGGCTATCTTTGGGAAGTATCTGTCAAAGTCATTGCAAGTTTTCTACTGAGTTTTCTGCCTTCCTTTTTATTGACGTGTAGGGTTTTTTACACGTTCCAGTTTTAGGTACTTTGCGTCACCTCTGCGTTCTCCCAGAGGTCCCCCACCGCACCCTTTAACATTCAGACCTGCTCCCTCTGAGCAGTGGCCACAGCGGGGACTGAGAGGGAAATTTTTATCAATACACTTGCTCACAGCCAAAAGGCGGAGAAGCCACGGGGGGGGGGGCGGAGATTTTTGTGATTGTCCTTAAAGAGAACCAAGACACCTTGCCTTGTTCTCATGACAGCCCCGTGCCTGGCACACAGCGAAATTCTTCTTAATGGATAGGAGGAAGCCAGGAATTAATTCCAACTATGGCAAAGAGATAACAAGCCTCTGCCCCTAGGGAAAACAGCTTTATCTAAATTAAATTAGAACCGTGAGAATCCCACAAAACAGAGGGCCTTAGGTAGTCTGAGACAAGAGCTAGGTGGCTTTGGTGAAGGACCCGCAGGACCAGAGGGAAAGAGCGACAGCTTTTGTGACGGTGAGGTCACTGCTCCTTCCTCTGCCACAGCTGAGCCAGGTGGCTCTAGGCCAGCCACGCACATGCCTCTGTACTTCAGTGTCCTCCTTACCTGTGTGTGTGTGTGTGTGGGGGGGGGTCACTGAAGACATGCAACCAACACCCCCCGCCCCCCGGCTGTGCGCCCCGAGAAGTTCTGAAACACAGCACCGCCCCCAGGGTGATCCCTCCCCAGGGAGACTGAATGAAGCCTGAGGCAATCGGGACAGCCTTCCATTCCTTGTTATTAACATTAACACCCACATCCCATCTGCAACCCTCTGTAATACAAGGTAAGGATGCTGCAAGGTTATCGAGATCTGACCCCTAAACTGAGGGCCTTCAACACGCACGCACCTGGGCCCCGCGGAGGCCTCCCAACAGATGCTCTCTGGAAGCATCTAGAGCGCCCAGGGCAAGAGCCTGAGCACAGCAGGCGAAGGCACGTGCCTGTGTGCATGCACGCAGAAACACATACACACCAGGCCTGGCACGAGGTTATTTTTAACCTATCCATCCTGTCGTCAGAGACTCACGAAGGCTGCTGGTTCCCTAGGTGAGGGAGGGCAGGAAGGAGCCAGGCAAAGCAGCCGCATGGGAGGGGCCGGGCTCGGCACTAAGTCCCCTGGACTTTCCAGGCCCTTTTTAGGGACAGGAGCTCAGCACTGCTTCCTGCCATATCGCCACTTGTGTCTCCTCAACTTCCATGCTAGGATGAGGTGAAGTGAAGAGAGTATCCTGAGGCAGAAAGAAGTAGGAGGCAGAGAACTGCTACAACGGCATTATGGCTGCTGTAATTACCAGGTCAGGGGGCACAGGATGAACAACTAGAAACTTAAGTAAACGCCCTGAAGGAACAAGCCTGAAGGAGACTGACATCCCGGGTTTTATCTGTCTATAAGCAAGTAACTCCAGGGTCCCAGGCCTGACCCAAGGCCATTGAAAAGCATCCCCAGAGCCCTTAGCTGGAGGCTCCCCCTGAGCAGGACACCTACACAGACAACCATCCTTCCACCAGTGGAAGGGCACATCCCTATGCAAGGGAAGGAGAGGGCACAGCCCAGGAAGACATGGACGGGGAGGGGGCAATCAGACAGCTGTCTGGGCTCCTGACCACCCCCCACACACACACACTGACCACCACCACCACCATTAACCAAGTGTTACAGGACAGCAGGCCAAGGAAACAGAAACTTAAGAGAAACTGGTGGCCTATGGGATTCAGGCTCCTCTCCACCCCACAGGCAAAGGCATGGGCCGAGTAAAGGAGTCCAAGTGCTGGTGCAGCTTCCACAATGAACCCAGAAGCATCCCGGGACCTGGGGCCAAGTCCTCACCTAGAAGAAAACGCACACGCTGGACCAAGAGCAGAGCTGGCATGTTCACTGTTTGTTCCTCCAGGGGATGGAAAGGAGAACTGTCTGCAGGAGGAGGCAGCAGCAGTCAGGGAGCAGGGCCCAGGGCCCGGCTCTGATGCTCACTACACTCAGCGCAGGTCTCCATCCTCTGGTCTGCCCAGTGGGGCGAGGATCCCTCACCTCAGATGGTTGTTGGGATGGTCAAATGCAACATCAATAAGCCTATGAAAATGCTAAGAGGACCGGAGAGCAACACATGCACCCTCAATAGCCTGAGCACAGAACACAGGACAAGAGCACCCGAGCCTTAGACAGCCACCCCAGGCAACCTGGGCGCCCTTCCCAAGGAGGGTGGAGCGAGGAAGGACTGGGGAGCCACCAGGCCTCGCTGGGCCCGTGTGCTAAGCAATTAGGCGAGCTCAGCACCGGCCTGCCTGCCTTGCTGCTTCTTTCCGCCTTCCCGCCATCCAACAGGCTGGCTCCACTTGCCAAAGCGACCACGGACGTGGCGGTCTGACACACGGAGGCAGGAGTAATACAGCAGACCCTGCGTTAACTGGAACTCAAGCAGCCGACAAGGTCTTTTTGCCGGTGGCTTGAGATGTTGCCAGTCGCCTGAGAGTTCCGGTTACTTAAGTTCCAGTTAACGAAGCCCACTGACATTTATCCGGCACCTACCGATCACCACGGGTGCCAGGCTACTGTATTCGTGCTCTGTGCAGTGGGAAATGTGCAATGCCACCCACTAAATACAGAGGGAAACAACTAATTTCTACTGGTCTCGTTCACATTTGCTTTCCTGTGTGTGCTTTACAGAGGGCCTATCAGTACACGTATATAACTCAGTAAATTTGGGCAAGCTGGGGCATGTGGTAAAAACACTACACACCTGTCCAACGTGGTGGCGTGTCAGCCGCCACAGGTGTCTCGTTTCCCACCACTCAGCAGTGTCTGGAACGTAGCAAGTACCCAAAGATTTGCTAAACTACTGAGAGCATCACTCCTACTCGATGCACCACGGACCAGAGTGTCGGGACTGCACCGAGAGTCTGACAGAACCACGCCCCAGCCTCCACGGTGGCCTTCCCAGCAGGACCAGGCCAGTGCCCACGCCGCTCAGGGGCTCTGGGACCAGCACAGGGAGAGGCTGCCTTGCTGTATGGAGTTGTCTCAGCCCAGCTCTCCGGCATCCCCTTCCTCTTTCCCTCCTTTCCAACCCGAGGGTCCATTTCAGAGGCCAAGTGGGGTAGACTCTGCCTCTCAGATTCCATCTCAATCATCATCCCCCCTCCCCCATTCCCTTAGCCGTTTCCCAAGGGGGCTGTGGTGCTGGTGTAAACAGGAAGCAAAAGTGGTGCTTTACAAGGAAGGAAGATGGCTCTCTCCAAGGCTTCCTTCCTTCTGGTTCGCTTAGACGCTCTAGGAAAAGGCAGAAGCACTGAGGGTGACGGACACACGGAGTCTCCTGGGTACCAAGGGCTCAGGTAAGACCTGTGGACATTTTTGGAGAAAGTCTGGCTCCAAAGCCTTCCCCACCAGCCTTCTAGGGCCCCTTGCCCCGCCACAGCTGCCCAGGAGCCTGCCCCCCACCGACCTGGGGCTTGGAACCACATAGAAGCCTTCAGCAGAGGCAAGGGAAGGCAGTGAGGGAGGGCGGGGAGCTCCTGGTGGCCAAGGTCTCGCTTCTCCTGGCCCAGGGAGGGGCCGGGCTCGGTCCGGAAAAGCATGTGTAGGACTCATTTTCACTGTTATGCTCAAGATGGAAAATCCTCCCTCTTCCCATTCGCTCCCCATCCTCAGGCTTCCCCGAAGGCCGGCCTCGGGCTTGCACACGCTTACTGGGCAGCATCCCTTTAAGGCTCCCTTTTACTTACCAGGTGGTGTCAGGGGCCCACCCTCCCCCCTTCGTATTTCTCAAGACTCCACAGTGACACCCACCAGTGGCACTGGCCAGAGCTTGACCAGAAGAAGCGTGGCTGAGGCCAGGCTGGACAGGAGCCCCGGGCATGGTGCCAACCCTGCTCCAAGCAGAGGGGACTCACTCCCCTCCGTACCCCACTTCCTTACGAGATGGCAACTCAGTTGTATCCCTTGCTCAGGAAAATGTTAATATTCTATTCATGTTTGCCTGAAAGGAGAGAAAAGGGAAGGGAAAAAAGTGGTACCACCCACTAGGCTTGTTCTTCTTTTCCCAGGCCATTTCATTAAAAGGTAGTACAGTTAAGTCCTCACCTAATGTCACTGATAGGTTCTTGGAACTGTGGTGACACGACAGATAACAAACCAATTTTACCACAGACTAAGTGGCACAAACGAGAGTTAAGTTCCTACTTGTTACGGTGACAAAGCCATGCTGAACGAAACGCTGTTGGAGGACCTGGCTGGTTGTGCTTCCCCTAGCACTGCGTTGACATTGGTCCCTTCCATATACTGAGTGACTCATAACTTACACAAACAGCCTTGCAGTGCTTTAGATGCAAATTACAAATCTAGTCCCAGAGGGAAGTCATCAGGCTGAGCCCAAGCCTTCTGCTAAGTGCTACCTGCTTGCATCTTCTTAAGCCTGGTGGTAGCTGCCAGGGCAACTGACGGCCACTTACAGATGTGTCCTCGGGAGAGAAATGACCAGAGACATATTTTTCCTTAATAAGAGTGTCAGGGACCTCTGTGTCCCTCTCACTGAAAAAAACCAAGTAGGTAGAGGTATATATGTACGCTTACAGGTAGTGTCAGGAACAGCAAAGAAAATATTTCTAGCTTTTTCTAATGCTAACTCCATTTGACAAGTTCAATTGTCTGAACAAATGACCAAATAGGAGGGGCCCTATTCTGAAAGTTTGGAATCATCCCCAACGTGGCCTTTCCCTGTGCTCCAAAGCCTCATCAATAACGTGATCTACAGAAAATGAGTTCAGCTGCACCTGGACGGCTGCATTTAAAGTACCTGCACAGGTGACCAGCCCCACATCCAAGAGCTCCAGCAGAAGGACAGGAGAAGATGTGTGTGGGAGATTCAGCTTTTGAAAACCTAATGGGCTATGAACCATTTGACTTCCAGAAAATAAGAAGGCGCGTTCCAAAATCTAATTTAGGTTTCAAACTCATTAAATGGAAGGACTACCTTATTCGTCTTTGTTTACCTTGAATCCTTGCCTCGTATGGTAAGAGCTCAGAGTGTTTTCGATTCGTTAAATTTTAATCAGGTTCCACAGCCTTCATGTACAAGGCCTAGCATGACGCCTGCCAGCATTGGTGTGGGGAGGCAAACCCTAGGGCTACAGTTATACAGATATAACTAATGACTACAAAGGCTGTGCTTTCAGCCCTTCCCAAAGGTGAAAAGGATTGAGGGGAAGGGAGTCCCCAGTGGCACCCATAAAACCCAGATTGGTAATGAGCTGTATTTCCAGGCAGCAACTAATGTGTTGCCAGGAACAAAGAGGAAGGAGGCAGAGAGAAATCTTTTAGAGCCCTAAATGGTTCAGGCACAGTTGCACTGTTTTCCCCTGAATCCTGGGAAATGCTGCAGGCAGGGTCAGCACGCCTCTGTCCTCGGAGCCGACTGGACTGCGTACTGGAAGGCCCCTTCCACGCTACCACTCCGAGATGCTGCCCTCGGATTGAGAAACACCCGTGTCAGTCTTCTTCCGAGCATCGCTGCCACCGGGAACTGCTACCATGGTGCTCGTCTCCCCACGGAAACACACACCCACGTGGAAGGGACTTGAGTTCTCACTGCTGGATCCCCATGGCCTACAACACTGCCCGGCATACGGAAGGTCCTCAATAAATATTTCTTCACAAAGGCAGGACGGGAGAGACGACGGCCGAGTCTGTAGGTTAAAATGGCATTTAAATACCACACCATCATAGCTAGCCACTTAGCATAAGATGTCCCCCATCCTAGCATGCTTACACAGACGAGTGGAAGGAATGTAAAAGTCTTAAGAAAGCCATAAGGATGAGCCATCAAGCATGCAGAATACAGGCGAGTAGTAAAATGAGAAGAAAATCTCCAAAACCTCAAGAGCTGCTGACGGCTTTCCCCTCCAGCATGCTTGCAAAAAGGGAATGCAGGTGAACCTCAGAGACGCTGTGGGTTTGGTTCAATAAAACAAGCATAGAAACAAAGCGAGGCACACTTGTCCCTGCCTCCGGCAGCCTGGGCTTCCAGAAGCTGAGTTCCCCACCCAGGGGGTTTGACTCCAAGCACAACAGCCAGATGCACCAACAGAAAAAGAAATTATTCACCATCTAAGTAACAACTGCGACAGTCACAGCCACTCAATCGTCACACTGTGAACAGGACAGCCATGGTCTCCACCCAACTCCGTCTCACCTGGAGTTGAGGTCGATGACCAGCATAAACTCCAACACCTCAGTTATCCGGTATTAAAGAAAAATCTGCGAATTTTGAGTGAAATTTCTACCAAATCAAAAACTCAGCTGCTTCAGCAATAAAAAGTGGCTTTCTGGAGTTCCCTGGTGGTGTAGTGGCTTCAGGCTTCGGCGCTGGTGCTGTCAGCGCTGCGGCCTGGGTTCGATTCCCAGCCAGGGAACTACCCACATACAAAAAAAACAAAAAAGTGGCTTTCTTTTAAATGTCTGGGGCAGCACATCTTCTAACCAAAGACGGCTGCACCTCTGCAACAAGGACACTTCAGCAGAACGTTGTCCTACATTTCCTTTGTTAAAAAACAAACTTCAGATGAGTATATTTTAAAGATCTTAATGGCTTTATTCAAGGATTGATGCATCAGGCAGCATCTAAACAGCGGACAGAAAGCTCTGAGGAACTGTACAAGATGAGACTATTATAGGCAGAAGAGAGCAGAACAAGGAAGTTATAAGAGGCAAAATAATCAGACTGCTTATTGCAAGGTCACTTTCAAGGTCACTTGGGGGCAGCGGGGTCGATCAGGCAAATTACCTAACTAGTGAGTGCTGATCAAGGGATTCCTGACTGTTGCTGGGAGAGCAAAAATTCTAAGTCAGGTCTCAGTTTGGTGATATGGGGCTTAGTTAGCTTAAATGAAGCATTTTGTGCCTGTTGTCTTGTTTTTAATATCTTGAATCTCCACTGTTCCTCCTGTGCAGGCCTTAGGAGCTAATGGATGAAGAGGTTGTCTGCCCCAATAATATAAACCCGGTGCTTTAGTGCTAGGGCTTGAATCCTAGAGTTTATCCTGCCTTCCTATCAGGCCACTGGCTACCAGCATACCAATCTTCTGTCGCCCAGAGAACTCTGTCACGGGAGATCTCAGCAGGCCAAGGCTCTTAGAATTAGGCCCAAGCGAAGAATGGACAGAGCCAGAACAGCTCACAAGTTCACAGGCACAGAGGGTCCTCAGGGCGGTGCCCAGTCAAGGAGTCTGGGCACAGATTATGGGACATTAGCCCCAAGGGTTCTCCGAGTATTTACTCCATAGTTGTGGCTGGGAGCAATGACCTTATGACCTGAAAGGCTTGAAGATGATAAGACAGCTCAGCACTTGTGCCCTGCAGGTAGACATTCCGGAGCCTGCTGAGAGGCGGGATGGGAAGAAATCTATTCACAGGCAGGGGAGCAATGCAACTCAGCACAGTCCTCTGCCGCCTGGTGAGGATGAGGGCTGGGCGCACCCAGTCCAAGCCATCTGTCACACCGGCATGCCATCTATGCCCCTGCAGAGTTTCATGGAGGGGACGCGAGTGCACATAATGAATGCCATAAAAGCCTCCAAATCACGCCACCTCCTGAGCAATGACAATGTAAATGAACACAACTCATATCCACAAAACACAAACAAAAAACATTCTCGGTACTTAAGAACGGTAATACCGAAGTTCACGGAAGCTATATTAATAATGACTATCAATCCTGTAAACACAAGTAAGAGGGAGTGAAAAACAAGACACAGAACAAAAAAACGGCTGCAACTGACTTTCCAAAGAAGCAAGTCACTGTAGCTCAGGGAGGAGTATCTCAAAAGCAGGGGGAAAGAGGAAAACCACACTAGCTGTGTGACCTTGGAAGAAACCATGTCCCCTCTGGAGCTCGGCTATAAAACAGAAACAAGTCCCAATCACAAGGCCGTGTTTTCCAAGCTGTGGGTCGAGACCTACTTGATCTTGAAATCAATTCAGTGAATCACAGCTAGGAACAAAATAAAATGAAGGATGGTGCCAGGGGGCTACCTCTGAGGGAAAGAAGCAACTAGAAGAGATCACAAGGGAGCCCTCTCAGGCACTGGTCATGTTTTGTCTGATCTAGGGCAGGCTACAGATGCAGAGATGAGCTTACTTTATGAAATGCCATCCCACTGTATAATTCTGATACGGACAGATTGCTGTACGTACGTTACACGTAAATAAAAGTTTACATAAAAGGTAAAATAAAAATTAAAACAGAAAACGTTTGAATGTAGCACAGAAAGTAAAAGTACTGCTTCTTGAAACTTTTGTTTCAAAGTGATTTATACACACAACCTCGAATTGGTACACATTGTAAAACGTTTTTGTTCCTGCGCATCAAGGTCCAAAAGGGCCTGAAAGGCCTGAGGCAATGCAAAGAAATATGTTGTAAACTAAGTCTCCGTGCAAGTGTTAGTTGGGGGGTGGGGAGGAACAAGGGGGACACATGGCATTATGACCTTTTACAGACAAAAAACTAAAACACGAAAACACAGCGCCTGTGTGGTACAAAGGCACCCTAAGTGGCACGCTCCTCCCGTCATCTTATCTATATTTGAGACTTACTCACACCTATGTCTCCTCATTTAGAAGCCTTTTTCTTCTCTCCGTAATCCTCAGGAAGAGAAGAAAATCAACCAATAAAGCAAAACTTCTGCCTGAAGACTAATTCTTACTCCAGTTCCAAACAATTAATGATGAAACTAAATGATGAAACTAATTTCCCAAGTAGTGATGAAAGTAAAAACCACCAAGACAAAACAGGAAATGTTTTGTCTTTGAACCAAAAACTATATAGCACATTAGCAATTAAAAAGCTACTACGGTCTGTGCCCTACCCCCCAGGGAACTCAATGGCCACTGTCACCAACTCCTCTCCACAAAACGCATGCAGAGTGAGGCAAGTCCTCCGCCGACTCACCCCCTGGCCCTGCTGCTAACCCTGAGGTGCTCACGGGTCCTCCTGTGCTGAGGGCTCTCTGGCCAAACCACAGAAGCTCTATGACGGGCGGCCGAGCGGCCAGGCGGCCAGGCAGGAGGAATGGCTGTGGCGAAGAGCACAGAACGCAGAGTCAGCCCACGTGAGCTCAAATTCTAACTTGCATTTTAGGCCATTTTGCTCATCCCTGTAAGTAAGAGCCGATTCTTCTGATAATCCAGCAAGCCCTCGTCCAGAAGAGTGTACATAAGGGGCCAGCTAATCACTGCAGGGTCAGGCCTTGTAATAACAACATCACAGCCCTGCTGAGCAGCATCCCGCCCCAAATCCCCCCCAGGCAATCACAGTGGCATGTCTGTGGAAAACAGATGATTAAGAACAATACTAGTTTAGACCTCCCAACTTCTTTAACCATTAAAACAAACAAACAAACCTCTTAAAACTCAGGGAGACAAATGTTAACATGCTAATAGAAAAGTTAGCAGAAGAGGAAGACAATGTGCCAAATACAAATAACCTGTACACTTATTTAACCTAATAATCAATGATGTAAAAACAGATTTTTCTCACATCACACATGAAAAGAACATTCACTGTGGACTGGGCTTGGAGAAAACTAGTACGCTCAGAGGGCGCTCACGGAAATGCTGAAAATTAGCACCGCCTTTCTGAAAGGCCACATGGGGATACGTGTAAGAGCTTTAAATGAGTCCCATCTTCTCTGATCAGTCACTCCGTGTTGAGGAAATACACTGATACCCAGAGAAACACATGATTCACAGGAGAATGGTCATTACAGCATTATTTATAAGAAGAAACCTACGAGGGCTGGCCGGAAAGTATCAAGCCGTGAAATATGAAAAATAGAGGACTTAGGGCTGGGTGTCTTCCGGACAGCCCGCGTCTGTCCCAGAACGGGAGATTCTGCCATGGTCTTTTTAACAAAGATAGGGAGGAGTACCAAACAGCCATTTTAGAACTTTAGGAATGAAGGCTTAGTGAAACACGATGAAAATGTCAACAGGCCTTATATTCTGGATAGTGAAATTAAGACTTTTTAAAATACCTTTATGTCACCTCCACATTTTCCACAAAACAAGTACTGCTTTCCATACTTTAAAAAAGTGCAAGACAAGTATGTCGAAACCCCAATCTCCTCTGTGCCAATGCTGCTGTATATATAGGGCTCAATGACTTCAAATTCACTGGTGAGTGAGTGTGTGTGTGTGTGTGTGTGTGTGTGCGTGTGTGTCTGCCTGTGTGTGTGTGCGTGTGTCTGCCTGTGTGTGTGTGTGCGCGCCTGCCTGTGTGTGTGCGTGTCTGCGTGTGTGTGTGTGCGTGCGTGTGTGCGTGTGTCTGCCTGTGTGTGTGTGTGTGCGCGCGCCTGCCTGTGTGTGTCTGCCTGTGTGTGTGTGTGTGCGCGCGCCTGCCTGTGTGTGTCTGCCTGTGTGTGTGTGTGTGTGTGTGTGTGTGTGTGTGTGTGTGTGTGTGTGTGTGTGTGTGTGTGTGTGTGTGTGTGTGTGTGTGTGTGTGTGTGTGTGTGTGTGTGTGTGCGTGTGTGTGTCTGCCTGTGTGTGTGTGTGTGTGGTTCCCTGACCAGGATTCCAGCTGGGGCCACAGTGGTGACAGCGCCTAATCCTAGCCATCAGGCCACCAAGGAACCCCCTCAAATCACTGGTTTATAACTTAAGTCAAGTTGTTTTAACCCACTTGTTCATGACAACAACAAAAATACAAAGCTGATTTTAGAAGTTGTCTTGATAGGAGAATGCCAGGGTGTCATCATTTTACATGTATTGTCATTGATTAGCAGTCAGCATCCCAGCTTGGGGCTTATCTATAAAAACACATGGAGAAGCAACGATGGCACCCCCACAAACTATAAATATGTATAGACTAAATAAACCTTAGATTACAAACTGCGAGTTTGTGAGCACCAGTGAGCTTTGGCTGGGGCAAGGTGACTCTTCCTAACCTAAAAACTCTCCGAAGACCCTCGGCATTTGCTCCTGTCCTAGCAAGGGCACTCCCGGAGGGCAGCGGGGATAACAACACAGCTGGCCCTGAGAAAGCCATCAGCCTGCCCCCAACAGGGGCGTCTGGGTTCCCTAGCAACGTGCTCAAAATGTGGACCCCCAACTCTCCTACATACTTTAGCTCATATAAAAAGATACACCTCAAATGAAATTGGACATTATTTCTCTCACCTCCACTTGCCGGGAGCAAGAGTATGATGATTATTTTGTCATTTGCCTGGAGTATGTTGTTTATTTATTTTGCTTATTTAGAGAGAGACAGGCTGTATGCTACTGACTTGTGAGGTTGTTATAATTCCCACAGGGAACCTGCGCCTAATAAATTGCTAGCAAAGACAACTCTGAGCATAACGTGTGCCACCTCCCCAAACAAAAACAAAACAAAACAGACACGGGTTACTGGCTTCCCCCGAGCTCTCTGGCATGGCCCTCAGGCCTTCCCCTTGCACGCCGAGACCACTGCTGACTGCTGTGTGCAACCTCCCAGGCACATGCCTGCACGTGCAGCTCAAACGTGCCCCTCCGCCCCCCAATATGCCCTTCCTCCACCCCTGCCCTGTCAATGCTGAATACCCCAGAATGACACGTGAGCTCTGGAGTCGCACAGACGAATACATGAGGCAATATGACATTCTTCAAAGGAACCAGAAGAACCAGCCCCCAAGGTCAGCTCCCGCAACCACGTTACCTATACTGGCTTACCTTGTTTTATTGCACTTTGCTTTCTTAGGCTTCACAGGTGATTTTTACAAATTGAAGGCAAGACCCTTCACCAGCAAAAAAAATCACGACTCACTTTATTAGGATATTTGCCTTACTGTGGTGGTCTGGAATCGAACCATAGTATCCCCAAGACTTGCCTATACTGAACTTACCAAAACTAAGAGATTAGTGGTCAATGAAAGCTGGAATTCCTGGGTCACATTTCACTGAAAAGAAAGGACCCTGAAAAATCTCTCAAACCATCCTAGTTTTCCATCCCCCTTTGACCCCCGGACACTCAAAGTCTTGGTTCTTCAACTTCAAATGGTGGCTCATTCCAGTGTTTTGGATATTTGACGACCAATGAGAAATGAAGGAGTCATATGTGACAACACCCAACCCAATAATCGCGATCATTCTTCCTCCACAGCTACCAGGACTCAAGTGGGACCTTCCACAATGACGTCCCTTGTCCGGTGGTAAGTTCCTAGGAGAAGCTATCTTGGGAAGACTTGGTTCTTTACCCAAAGTTCTCAGCATAGCTACTCCCCAGTGGCACCTTTTCCACAGACCATCACGTGCAAACTGAAAAGTCCCTGTACAGAGAATTCTGTGGAGCAGGGGGGAGACAGAAACAGCAAAAGCTCAAGAGAAAACTGGGTGTTTGACATTCCTGTGAGAAAACAAAGTTTATGTGGCCCTTGGGTGACCAAAACTATAGTAGAGAACAAGTATCAGGCAAACAAAGCAGATTGCAGTGGGAGATGCTATTAAGGGTAGCCAACGAGGGGGTTCCCGGGTGGTGCAGTGGCTAGGCTTCGGCATGCTCAACGCTGTGGCCTGGGTTCGATTCCCAGCCAGGGAGCCAACCGCCCCCCCCCCCCAAAAAAAAGTAGCCAACGATCAGCAACGAGAGGAGTCCCTGGGAGCACTGTCACACTCAAAGCAGGGTGGGGACAGAGAAGATGCCATTGCAGTGAAGCCCATGGACAAAACTGGCCAAAGGCCATCAGAATGAGCCTGCCTCCCCGAGCCTCTTTCCACTTGCATCCCAACGGGGCCACTTCTCAGCCTTCTCCTCAGTTACTCTCCCACCAAGGACCTCTGATTTCGAAGCCTATTACTGCTCTGAACACTGCGTTTATTAACTGGCTGGCTTCTCCCGAGGGAACTGCCCCAGTGAACAGGGGCCCAACCACGCATCCTCGTTAGGCCCTTCGGCTAGCAGGACCGGGTTTCAGTGCCAGGCCTGACACCAGTGGGGCCACCTCCAGCGGGTCACTGCTCGGACAGCTGGGTCACGCACCTTCTTGCTGCGGTGCGGGGAAGCATACGTGGGCAATGACAGCATCTAGGCAGCCGCCTGGCCAAAGCGCACCTCTTCCGGCTATCTTCCGCAGGTAATTCCCACGCAATTTTGTAAGTGTTCAAGCTCATTTCTGTTAACAATTACTGCTCTGTCCTATAGACAGCAAAACATAAAAATCTGTTCAAGGGGTGGGGGCACGGTACCGTGGGCCTGGAGTTTCCTCTCCGTCTACACAAGTGCTGGGCATACTTGGGAGCTACTAGGGTGCAGGGAGTTTCCAATTTGTTTACCGAATATTTATGGACCACACACCCAAAGACCCTCAAGGCCTGTGCCTTGAGGGTTCTCTGACTGAGGCCTCCACCTGTGCTCAACCCCCAATCCCCAAACGTGCAAACAGCCCCCCTTTTCTTTTTGCTCTGCTGTCAGTGGCCCAGCCACCTACCACCGCTGGAGGAGACCCTCAACCACAACTGGTCTTTCCGCCCCATCTTCCTCCAGCTTTTCTTCAACGCCTCGTAGATCTCCTGCCCATTTTTAATAGGCAGCTTTAGGCCTGAGGAAGTGCTCAGAGATGGCTGGTTACCCCAACATCTGTGCTCCTTTTCCTCCATTGTAAGAGGAACCCCCATGCTTAGCCAAGCTCATGGTCACCTAAAACAGACACTTCCTAGCTTCCCTTGCAGCCAGGTGAGGACACATGACAGAGTTCTGGCCAATGGGATGTAAGCAGAAATGGTGAGTGCATTTTCTAGGAAGCGTCTTTATGGAAAATGAGCAGTCCCCTTCTTTCTCCTTGCCTTCCTCCTGCTTTCGGAAATACGGCTCTGCCAGCAGACTGCCAGCAGCCCAGCCGCGCTAGAGGCAGAAGTCACAGACAGACGCGGGATGGCAGAACGCAAAATAGAGGGAACCTAAATCCATGACACGGTGAAGTTGCTGGAACGCTGATCTCCAGGCTTCTTTTATGTGAGGGAGATAGATATACTTCTATCTTGTTTAAGTCACTATCATTTTTGGTTTTCAGTCACTTCCAGTTCAAAAGGGTGGGGACTTTAGTACAGTGGCCTGAGGTTTGGCTATAAAGAAATAGGTGATACATACAGTGCTGGCTACTCTGTAACAGAGGCTAAAAAATACCGTAAGAGCTTAGCAAAATCGGTACGATGGCAGATCTGTGTATAAAGGCTTATTGTTAAAATTTTTTTTTTAAAGCTCAGGTTCCCACCACCTTCTGAGCTATCTCCCACTTTCCTTGAAACGATGTTTGGGCCATGCTGGGAAGCAGCGTGGCCAGGAGAAAACCACATCTACTCCTCACTCTACTTGACATCTCTGTGGTACTTGACACTGATCTTTTCTTTCTTCCCCAAAACTCGCTCTTTCAGGCTCTGTCCCGACTCCTTCATGGGTCCCCTACCCCGTCTCCTCTCCTCCACCAGCCCACTCACACCAAACACAGCCAATGTCCAGGGTCAGCCGTCAACTCGTCAAGAGAAGCCCAGAATCCGCATGTCACCAGCCAAGAGGAAGCATTTTTATCTGTCTCCCCACAGAGAAAACAACAATAGAAGTGTAGCAACTACCTGCTTCTAATGTTGTAAGATCTGCTCAGTCCCTCAAAACTTCCTGTTGAAGAGGGCAGGTACCTCAAAATCCCACAGAAACGAATGTCAGTGAGTAAAGAATAAAACCATGGGATTTGGGGGCTCTGCTCCCCACCTATTCAACCTTACACGAAGCCATCAGGCAACAGGCCCCCTCTAAGCACACAGAGGTCTCGAATTCCCAGTTCTGAAATTCATGAGGAGTTCCCTGATGGTGTAGTGGCTTAAGGCTTCGGCGCTGGTGCTGTCAGCGCTGCGGCCTGGGTTCGATTCCCAGCCAGGGAGCTACCCACATACCAAAAAATCAATAAATTAAAAAAAAAGAAATGTATGAGACACCTGCAACAACCCAGGAATTGGGAGGACCGGTAGGAGCTCACACTGCAAGTCAAGAAAGCCCTGTAGGAAGACCCCATGGTCCCAACAGCCCCTGCCCTGAACTTCCTCTCCTCCTCTTAAGAACGTCCTCCTCCTTGGTCTGGGGGACCGGCACGTGACTCGCCATGACTGCAGGTACCAGATTGCAATCCTTAAAATTTTCCCCCGAAATCCTTTCTGCTGATGACGTACTCAGTCGACTTTTTGTTGACAGTGGACACAGTGAGAAGAGGTGTGAGCCAAGGCACTGCTGTGTACCTCCCCCATCCTCTCCTTGTCTGAACGAGAGAGTTTATTTGGGTTATCCAGCCCCCCATTCCCATCCCTCTTCCACAGCTGTACTTGGAGGGGAGAGGACAGGTACCCCATTAGTACATGGTCACCAGAGCCAATGAGGAGACTACGGGACATCAAACTGCCGACGAGACGGGCTCCCGTGCGGCCAGCCTTGGGAGGAGGGGGTGGGTGGACCAGGAGCCTGGATTAAGCAAGTACACCCTGCAGACCCTTCCAGACAAAAGTTTTCCTGGGGGGCAACGCACAAATGTCATAGAACGTACATGATCCTCAACGTGACGTTTTCAATGTTTACGTAGGAAAAAAAATGTATGTTTGTGTCTCAAAATCCCATCCAACATTTTTAATAAAACAGTGCATGGGGAAATTTTTGAGTTGCATTTCAAATAACACTGGGAGATCGAAATCATCAAATTTCAAATCATTAGTCAAATTTCAAAAGGGATGTATGGTCCCCAAGGAACTGGTATTTTGAGTCATGCTGGCAACATATACTGGAAGAAGATATGATGAGCAGCTCTCTTTAAAAATAAATAAATGAATAACTAAAAGGCCTCGTGTCTTACGTCACACAGAGAACTTTCTCATCTAACAGCCGGGAGGGCAGCAGCGCTTCACCCCGCGGGTTCTCCATCCTACAGCATGGTCCTCCGTGGCCCACAGGAAGAAGGGAGATTGCCAGTTCAGAAAGCGCTACATCACCCCCAAAACAAAGGTGGCCCAGTGACCGAATCTGACAGCTCACCTGCTGTGGACCCCATCACTAGGGTGACCCCATAATGTCTCCTCCAAACGGGAACACCAAAGAGCAAAAGAGCGTCCGTCACCCGACTCGCACCGCCTAGTCCACACACCCACCACCCACCAAGCCTTCGCGCCCGGGCAGGAGCTCACGAAAGCAGCCGTTCTGGAGGTTTTAGTGCGGGGCTGCTTTACACCCTTAACTACTGAGGGCCTCCACAGCTGTTTGTGGAAGTTTTATCTGTGGGTACTTCCATTATTAGAAATTAAAACAAGAAATTTCTAAAATATAAGACTATGCAAGTATAGTAGTTCCTAGAAAATTAAACACAGAATTACCCAGTGATCCAGGAATTGCACTTTAGGGTATAAGCCCAAAATCATTAAAAGCAGAAACTCCAACAGATATCTGTACACCCATGTTCATAGCAGCATTATTCACAATTTGGGCTGTTTGCAGTTTGGGGCTACCACAAAAAGACTGCTTTCAATGTTCTAGAACCTGTGTTTTAGTGAACACGTACACGGATTTCTACCAGGTAATCACCTAGGACTGGAACGACCAGATCCCACGGTTTGCTTATATTTAGCTTTAGTAAATATTGCCAAACTGTTTGAGTGCTTGTACCAATTTATACTCCCACAAGCAGCATTAGTATACGGACGTTCCATTTCCTCTACACGCCTGCCAATCCTTAGTACTTTCAGTCTTTTTAACTTTAACCATTCTGGTGGGTGTGTAGTGGTATCATGTTGTGGGTTTGAATTTGCATTTCCCTGATGACCAATGAATGAGGCTGGGCACATTTTCATCCATTTATTGACCATTTGAAGTACCTATTTTTCTAGCGAGTTGTCTCTTTTATACATTCACTTTGTAGGAATTCTTTATAGATTCTGGATATAAGTCCTGTGTCATTATTTTGATAAATACCTTCTCATTATCCGTGTTCCTCCTTTTCACGCTAATGGTTCAAGAAACAGGTCTTAATTTTAATGCAGCTAGGTTTATCAATTGTTTCCCTTATACGTGCTTTTGAAAACGGGGACTTTTAAACATCACTATACCATTATCACACCTAAAACAATTAGCGATGACTTTATCTTTATTAAGTATTCAAATTCACCCAGTAATTTCAATCCTTTTCCTTTATAGCATTTTGATTGAATCAGGCTCTAAATAAAGTCCAGAAATCATGAATATGCCTTAAACCTTTTAATCTGTAGGTTTTAGCCCCCATATCTGTTACTCCCCTCTTTTCCCCCACTTCTTTAAGTCAAGGAGAGGGGTGTCTCCTCGCCATTTATTTTCTAAAGCAACCAGGTCATTTGTCCAGTGGTGTTTTTCAATGTGCTCTTCTGTTCCTTGAATTTTCTGAAACTTAGGACTAGTTTTCATCAAGCTCAGGTATGATTTTTGGACAAGATTCCTCCATCAGTAAGTAGTACTATACAGTCCATCTGCTTGTCTCTTGTGATGGCAGCAGCACTGATGTCTACTGCCTCATTCTGCTAATTCAGCTGGGGTTGAAAATATTAACATTCCATCACTCCTTTTCCATTTATACTATAAAGACTTGGTTATCCTAAGGTACAGTTTGTATAGGAAAGGCATGATAATGCCTCAGGACAATCCCATTCTAAGTCTCATCTTTCATATGAGAAAACTTAAGGTAAATTAGTGATGGAGCCAGGTTCCAGGTTATAAACCAAGCAGCCCAACTCTAAGTCTACATTGTAACCACTAGGCTATATTTAATACCTCTCCAAGATCAAGAAAGGAGTGAATGCTCAGCACTCCTTTGTGGGAGAGGAGAGACCACAGACAGAATCTCCTCCAGCTATGGTGGCTACAAAGTTACTGAGGAAAGGAAATAACTCTATTATTTGTACCAAAAACTGAAACAAATGTATATCCCTTCGTAGTCCCCAGTTCTAAACATAGAACTTATCTAAGGGTAACATGCATGTGCAGAAAGCTTTCCCCCCCTTTTTTTTACAAGGGTATTTCCTGCAGCCTACTTAACAATAGCCAAAAGCTGAAATCCCTGATTGGTTCAATATATTAAGGTACAGCCACACAACAAAAGGACACACAGCCATTAAAAATGATGCTGGGTTAAAAATTTTATAGGCCTTAACAATGTTTAGGGAATATTCTTAAGTTTAAAAAATGAGTTTTAAAACAGTAGTACACGTAGTACAGGAATGTGCACTGTGTACAAAAAGAAAGGATACACACCAAACACTAACAGTGGTTATCTCTGAGTGGCAGGATTAAGGTGATTTCTTTTTTTGGTGCTTCTACAAGGTACATCTTATCATTTCATCTGTTTCTTTTATAATTAAATAATGCTTGAAATAGTGTTTATAAAGAACTTAATGAACCTTGACAATTTGGAAAAATGCTTTCGACAGCATAAAAAGTTGTTTGCCCAATCAATCAGATCAGCTTGGCAGCCACGATGACAGTCACATGCAACACACGGGGGGAGAGCTGTCCATCTGAACAATGGTTGTTTCTCCAAATGAAGCAACTGTAGATGGATTTCATCCTCATATGTACACATTTCTGTGGTTTTTACAATAGTAGCCTGATGAAGTATTGAGAAAGGGAAAATTTAAAATAGATTTTGAGAAAATAAGACTTAAATAGGTAAAGGAGAGGAGTGACAGAGAAAGAGCACATGTGAGGGGCTGAAAATAGTAAAGGGCCAAGATCCATGTCACTGAGGCAGCAAAGCAGGAGGACGGAGCTGGTTAAGAGAGAAGGCTAAGGCATCAGAACCGGCAGGATGCAGGCCCAGGAGGGTACGTGCTGGGCCCTCAGCGGCACGCGAAAAATATTTAGTGGTGAAAAAACAAGTAAAAAAGTGCAAATTGTTAGTTATTGAACAATAAATGTTAAGTTTGAATCACCATGAATGAAGACATTTCAAAATTAGATCACATTTGTGAATGAGGATTGGTGAGCACGTGGCTATGAACCCGTCCCCAAACTGCTCTTCTACCAATCACTATGCAGTTTCAGAACACTCCATTAGCAATGTTTCTAGACCTTCTGCAAACATATAAATACATCCACAGCCAGACTGCTTGATCCGTTTAGTTACTGAGAAAAAGTGTGTTGTCTTTAATCGTGATTCGAGTAGTTTATTTAATGTTTAACACAGTTTCAGTGACTATTGTCAGTGATTTTTAAGTGTGTCAGTGTGGATCAGTGGTTGAAAGCAGGAATGGTTAAAAAACCAAAACTTGATCTGTATGATTATCCAAGTTCTACTATCTCACTAACAATGTTTCAATCGGCTAGTGAATGCCTAACAATTACCGCCTTTTCAGATAACACAAATATTATTATAATTAGGTTGTTAAATACTTGATCATTACCAATATTTAACTGTATTACAGATATAAAATTAAATCTGTAGTTTGTACTTTCAGTACAGTTAATTTTTCTGTCTTAACTTATTACCTCATTTCCATTATTTTACATTAAGATAGACGCTGAACAAGTGTCAGTGTTTGAAAACAGCTGTTTTAAAAACAAGGGGCACAATTTATAGAAATGGGCTTAAAAGGGGTGCATACACGGAAAAAGGTTGGGAACCACGGAAAAGGATCAAGTTTAAGAGAGCTGAAAAAAGTACCAGAATTCTTTTTTTCACCGTGCAATTTACAGGAGGGTGGTTTCAGAGCCGCTGAAGAGTCAAAGGACAGATGGACTGGAAGGGGCTGAGCACAAACCCTGAAGGGAGGGAGTGAAGTCACAAGGGTTTGCAGCAGCACAGGCATCAATTCCTAAACTATGGCAAACACACCAGAGCAAAAGAGGAGTCCAGGTAACACCTGCTTAGAAACTGTGACCTAGACTGAGTGACAGAGAGACACTGGGCCTAACGGATCTCGGGCTGCAGCAACTCAGAGACCTGGGCGCACTCACAGCCAGGAGAAGGGACGGTCAACACGTAGCATGAGACAAAGTGTGCGCTAAGGGACTTGCACCTAGGACTCTCCTGCAGACCTTGAAACCACAGGACTAATAGGGGACAGACTGTGGGGATGAGGCTGTGAGAGTCACCCACTGAGGGATCCAGGGTCAATGGCAGATGTCCTCACAACATCAGAGACCCAGGAACAGAGAGTGTCACCAGGAAATCTCAGATCTCAAGGGCTCTTTCAACAGCCACGTCTTCACAGAGGAGCCCCAGCTGCCCTGTGGTGACTCTAATACAAAAGGCAACAGATCAAAAGCACATCTGATCTTGGAAGGACAGGTCCGGTCCTTCTGCACGGACACCAGGTGCTCACGATCACCACCACCTGGACGGAGGGGCTGCCTCTGGGGAGAACTGGGGACGAGGGAAGGAGGCGTTCACGGTGTACTCCTTGCACCTATTGAATTCTCAACCATGCCTTTCCTAGTCAAAATAACGTAATAAAGTTCAACTTTCTTTAAGAGGTCACTCCACTGAGTGGGCCCTATGCCATCTCCACTGTTGGGGCAAACAGCACGAGAACAAAGATCAGGGCCTAGCAGGGTGAGCTGCCTAACAGGGCCCCAGTCTGCCCTCGCTGGCACCGCCCCACCACCCTAACCAGGCAACCATCAGGTGACAAGGCTTGGACAACAAGAACGCTGCCCAATGCCAGGAACACATCAATATGTTTCCAAGACCCTGGCAAAAGTAATAATCAAGAGTCGGGGTCTCTCTGTCCCTGTTGCAAACCAGAGGCAGGCAGTATGGCACAGGAAAGGCTGTGCATTCTCATGGCTGGCAGCCTCCAGCGCCAGTCAGGAAGGCTGGGCAGCTGTCACAGCACAGGGGACAGGAAGGAAGCTGCGTGCAGGTGGGTCACTCCACAAGCCCACTGGAACGCTACCGAGTCCCAGCCACTCCCCCCACGTGGACCCTAGAAAAGACAGAAGAGTGGGCAAATCAGAAACAGCACTGACACTTTTTTTTTTTTCAAATGGTTTAAAGGATGATTATTTGCACTGTGAAATTAGTGACAAGATTCCCAGATGCAGTTACAGAATTTCTTCAAATCGGTAGAGAAAGAACAGATTATTTGCAGCCAAAATTGGTGTAAAATCCTGGGCGTTTTCCTCTTGAACAGACACCAGCCCTCCGTCCTCAGAGCTAACAGACAGAAACAGCAGAACTGGGTTCCGTGCACGTCTGAAGGAGGTGTGTTTAACACCAAATGGCTGCTTATTGCTAGGACAAACAGTTCTGATACTAAGAGTCATCAATCAGAAAGCATTTATTCTGAGCAGCCTCCCACACAGCTCAGTGAGGAGCCTGCCTGCACAGCACAGGGAGTCCTTTCCCAAGGGGCTGCTCCCAGGGAGATGGCCTTCAAAATATATAATCCCCATCGTCCATTAGCCAGGAGAACTGGACCTAATCAACCTTTTCTATAAAAAAATAAAATAAAATAAAATAAAATTGTGCCTCAGAATCTCCATATTTACACTACCTGACAATTTACTTTTATTTATATTTGACATTTCAAAAGATTTTGTTATTGTTTTTTAACCACAGAAGAAAAATAGGTGATATATGGGCATTTTTCTATCAGTCAATCAATGCAGAAGCTTTTAAGGTCTGTAAATGAATTCCGTACACTTGCGGCAGCATTATGTAACATAATGAGGAAAAGAAAAAACAAGAATTAGAAAAGCTTCGTACTATTAACCATTCTGCATCTAACCAACCAGCTGTGTGACTTTGAGCAAGTAAACTCCCTGGACTATGGTATCTGCTTCTGTAAAATAATATGACCTCTGGTATTCCTCCTTTAACACTTGATGAGAGCAATTTAACGTTTTTAAAAGACGTAAATTCCTCTAATGAAAAAATCACAAATGTGTGCAAACAAAAGATCTTAAACAAAATTAGCTCTTTAAAAAAATTCACTTCAAGTCTTCATTAATCGGGGAGTAATTGAGTTTTTAAAATAAAATTATACTGTTTGACCAACATAAATAAGAAACTTAAATGGTGAGTTATATGACAAACCAATCTTTCACCTTCTCTAAGTCTAAGAATCATAGTTAAGGCTTAACCAATTTCTCAATACCCAAAGCATTTTTCAATGTAAAATAATTTTTTGACAGAGATAAAGCATTTCTCCTATATCTGAAGTACTTACAGCTCTTAAAATAAGATTTTATTTCAGTAGATCATTCTTAAAATTCTATCAATAAAACCATTTTTAATTATTCACCACTGTCCTAAAATATATTACAGCTAGCTAGTACTATGAAGGGAAGATAATTGTATACAGAATGCTCCTTCGACAGCTAGAGCTTACCCGTCATTCTTAGCACTGAAAAATTCAGCCAGAAAATAAACTGAAAAGATAAGTCATAGAAAACCAAGCCTTTTCCACACATTCTGCTTAAAAGGTGAATAGGAAGAGTATTCCAAACACTTAGAAACTGAAGAATTATGGCTTCCCGGTGAAACAATTACTAACACATTATTACAATGTGACTATTCCTGCCCTATGTAACATGCATACTCTTTAATCTGCATGAATACCCTGACGTACATGTTATTTTATCACCCCCATTTTAGAGACGACAAACTGAGCCTTTATACAAGTTAAGTGATTTGCTTAATTAACACAACTCTTAAGAGGCAAGGCTCAAGATGGCTCCAGCTGAGCCACTGTCTTAGTTAAATTTAAACTCCCCTTTCTAAATGTCACAATTTCTTCCCAATACTGCTTTCATCCATTGAGAAAGGAAAGCTTGAAAGGAGTAAACCTCTAAATTATAGAATTCCAGCACCTAAATACAGCAGAAAATCCTTCACTCTCATCTCGAAAACAAAGTCCCCTGAAATGCCAACCCAATCATAAATTTTAAGATGAAGATCTTTTGGCCCATGCTTCATCCTCTTCTTTCCTAAGCTACAGTGTATAAACATGGCTGGGCAGGAAGAGGATCATTCCCAAAGCTTAAATTCCAAGTGTTTTAGTTTGGCAACAATACTGTGCTTTGGGACTTTAAAATTATAAGCACAGCTCCCAGAGGAAAACATTTCCTTTATTAGCAACTGGCTTTGAAAATTCCATTCTAGGATGCTAAATATAACAAAATACCTTCTGACTTTTATAATAAACACGTTCTCCAGATTATTTTGAAACTAATGATTGTCTTATTTACAGACAATTTTGCCACAGCAGTTATGCAACTGTAACATTTTAAAGAATCTTTCAAATTTGTTCCAGTTCTTTTAATGAATTGAACTGCTAATTTTCTGAATTCTATGAAAATGAGAGTTCCCATTTCACAATTCATTTCCCTAAAAAGATATCCTTGTTTTATTATTTCTAATTTTCTCAAGTTCTAACAAGAATATTGGCAAAGCCAGAATCACAGAAGTAGGTTTTTCCAACTATGAAGTAGAATAAATCACGATTTTTATTTGTTTTTTTTTTTTTTTGCTTTTTGGTATGTGGGTAGCTCCCTGGCTGGGAATCGAACCCAGGCTGCAGCACTGACAGCACCAGCGCTGAAGCCTTAAGCCGCTACACCATCAGGGAACTCCCTACGATTTTTAAATACTATATATACAATTGCCAAAAGTAAATGAAGCATTTCAGATCTTAAAATATTTATCTTTTTAATTAAAAATCCTAATATATATACATGATAATTCAGAACTACAGAGTGACGTAGGGAGGGGCTGACTGCCTTGTTCTGGGCTAATGGCTACACTGGGTTTTTAACAGAATACGGTATCTGCTGTGTTTCAGGGAGTGACATGCACTTAGTGAACCTCACACCCCAGGCATTCTGTCATTGTATAAGTGGTTTAAGTGCACTTGTAAAAAAAATTAAGGCACCTTCAGCTGGACAGCTCCTCATGTCCTCCCTACCTAAAACATGGGGTAACAAAGTATTTAAGAATCGGGGGCACTTTTTCTCTGAGCATGGATCCAAGAAATTGGATGGATAGGGTGGAAACGTTGTTATACCTCATAATGCCATGAGGTGTGAGGGTGTGTGTGTGCACGCGCACTTTTGTTTTTTTACCAATAAGTATGTCTAATTAGTAGTAATACAAACAGCTTTTCAAAACTATAGCTACCTACTTATCATGACTGCTCTTCTCTCCCTCTACTCACACATAGGCCCACAAAGACTCATTAGCCTCAAGTCTGACCTGTCACCCTTAAACAGGACTACTACATAGCCTTCAGACATCTGAACACTCACCAACTAGTATACGGGGTGGGGACAGAAATCTTTCAGGCCTAACCAGGGCATTTTACGGGAAGATTAGGGACTTCAAAGTACCTGGTCTCTGCAAGCAACTCCTAAACTTGAGCTGAAACTCTAAATGTTCTCCAAAATATATTCTAAAAATCAATACAGAGTTCTACTAGGATGGTCCACTGTCAATAGCAACAACGAAAGAGTTGTTTAAAACTATTACCTTTCACCCCCAAAATTCCTCCTAGTATAACTGCTCTGTTGACACTGTCAGCAGATCTTGTGCTTTCTTCCTTCCTGTAGTAATTTCCTTAACATCGCTTTCCTCTAGTTATCAAAACCTGCAAGCTATGTAAGTGGGTGCTGCAGGCCTGGCGTGTGGCAACAATGATCAGCTTCAGCCAGAGGTTAACCAGGTGGGAAACATGATGGCAGGTCTTCCAAGCATCCAAGATGGGCTAGAATTTAGACTGTTAGGAGACATCTGGTTTTTTAAAGCAAAACGTGGACCAAAGAAAACATCTGCAGGTCGCCCACTAGCAAGCCTCAAGTTTACCAGTCCCTTTCGTTGTGGGTCCAGACCACTTTACCAAATACACTGCTCCAAACCACTGGCTCACTGGGGGCTCAAAATATCACGACCAAGTCTCAACCCTCCTGCTGTCACTGCCCACAGTATCACTACCTTCCTTAACTTCCCTACACAAAACTTGGACTTAACGAAAGGAGGCTGTCTACTCCCTTCAGCCCTCACCCCGCAACCAGCCGCATCCCGCCAAGATGGCCTCTTTCTACCCTCCTCCTCTACCCCATCAATGCCCACACTCGAAGCAAGATGCAGGCCCGTCTAGCATACCTTCTAGCACCTGCTGACTGCATGACTCAGAGACCTCTCTGCCTAAAGCCAACGGTTTTCACTTTCCAGGAGGGACTTAAATCTCCCAAGAGGTAAATTCCAAGGCCTTGTCGTGATAACGCCCCAGGAAAAAAAACATGTTCGTGGGGTGCGGAGAGCCTGAGCGGGGTTCCGAGGAGTCGCCTGGCAGAGAAGGCTCTGCGGGGTCTCGACGTCCTCACAGCCGGGAAGGCCCGGGGAGGTGAAGGACCCCCAACCAGACCTGCGAGTCAGGCGGCTGTGCGCAGCCCGCCGCGCGCTCCTTTCTGCGCTGCAGAAATACCACCTCCAACCAGACCCCAGGGCCGAGTCCACGAGGCCCCTGCACCGGAGGACCCTCCCCACGCTGTCCAGGCCCGATGCCGCCGTCGGCCACGACAAAGGGTCAATGAGCCAGACGACCCCTCAGCGCGTACCCCGCCCGCTAATCTCTGGGGGCGCCGCTGCCCTGGCCGCGCCCACCCTGGTGCCGCCGCTACCTTGCATTCTGGCGGTGCGTCCGGCTCGCGGACCGCTCTAAGCCTCAGCTCGTTCATGCTGGAGACTCGGGCTCAACGACCCCGCGGGCGAGCAGCGCAGCCGCCGGCGCCGGCAGCTGAGCGCGGGCGCGCGCGAACTCCGCTCGGCCGGCCCCGCCCCGCCTCGCCTGAGCAGCTCACAGCTCCGCAGCGGCTCGCAGGCCCCACGGAAGCCGGGCCGCCAGCCCTGGACCTCAGCCCCACCCAGCACCACCGCCGCCGCCGCCGCCGCCGCCCTTTCACCGGGGCGGAGCACGAGCGACCTCCTCCAGCCCTAGCCCGCCCGCTTTTTCTCCCTAGCGTTTCGGAGCGAGCGCGCACGCGCACCGCCACCATCATGGCCCCGGAGACCCACCAATGGCGCGATTCCGCCAGGGAGGCGGGGCAAGGGGGGGAGGGAGGAGCGGAGTGGATAAGCATGCATTGGACAGCAACGTGAGGGGGCGGGGAAAGGCGTGCGAGTGTGAGAGAGACTAGCCAATAGGAGCTCCTGCCTGACCGCGGACGGCTGGCGCTGGTACCTAGGCCCTGGAGGTAACGGGTGGCGGGAGGTGGCAAGTTGGGGGCTTTACCCTGGCCAGTGCTTTGCTTGCTGTTCTGAGCATTGTGCCGTTTGTAGCCAGGCCTTTTCCTTCACGCGTGTAAGTAGACGCCGGTTAGGCCCTGAGTGGAAAGGTCTGGGGAACTCAACTGTGTAAGAAGAGGTCGTCACGTGATAAGGAAGGTTAAGATGAGGATGAGGATGTTTCACCCTCGTCCCAGAGCCACACACGCTGTCTGGTGAACATGCAGGAAATGGGGTGTCTAGAAATGTGCATCAGTAGATTTTTTGAAGTGGAGAAATTTAGGTTGATGACAGAGCTGAGGTTGGACCTTGGGTTCAAATGGTCCATTGGCCTCAGTGGAGTCTGGGAGGTAGGGACATAAAACCAGTTAGTTCACCCTTGTGACTTAACGCAGGCAGGCTACTTAACCATCCTGAGCCTCCGTTTCCTCATCGTAAAAGGCAGTAACAACTAAAAGGGTGAAGACTGGTAAGATTACGACTGCAGCTTCTTGTCCTCTTTGTTTAACCGGGTTGAGGACTTGGAATAGATAATCTTGAAGTTCAATAGTTCTTTGGGTTTCGCTTCCATTTCAGTGGCTTTCCCGTGCTCTTGGAGTAAAACCCAGTCTTCGCAGGGCCCACTGGCCCGCCAGCCACGTTCTCAGAAATTCTGTTTTATCCTAAGAGACATTGGGAGTTTTAGGCAGGGCCATGATGTAATCAGATGTGAGTTTTGAAAAGGTCAGTGTGACAGATACATGATTGTCTGCATTTCTGCTGGAGTGGTAGCACTGTAAACCCAGAGTTTATGTTCCTTACAGCCATATTCCCGGCATGTGGGGGAAAAAAGTCAGGTACACCACATAGTAGGTGTACAAGCTATTGGTTGAATGCATACTTAACCTCTCTGCATTTAAACCAAGACTAAAAATAGCCATTTGATTGTGTTACTAGGAGAATGCAAGAGAAAATGGATAGAAAGTGCCTGGCACTTGGTAGCCATTCACTCATTTTCCATGCAGTGGGAATGAGCACCTACTACATGCTAGGCATGGTTTAAGGTTTTTGGGGATACACCATGAGGGGTGGGGGTGAGGCTTGGCCAGAGTCTGCACAGAAAAGGAGGCTGTTGTGGTGACAGACCATGAGGTAGAGGGTAAAGAGGAAACAGGAGCTGAGGCAAGGGGAGTGGGCTAGGAGGGAGGCTCAGTACTTGCAGACAGGTGCTGGATTAAGTCCCCTAGCTCTGCTGCTTATGACCAGTAGGTCTTGGGAGAGTCCCTTAATCCCTCCATACTCAGTTCCTTCATCTATAAAAATGGAAAAATATAGACCCTACCTTACGGGGTCATTAGGATTAAATGAGTAACAATAAAAAGCACACACTGAAAATACAGTAAAGCTTAAAGCTTATCAGCTAGCTGCTTGGCTTGCTGGCCCGCTTTTGGTGTAGAATTTTGTGAAATATCACTGCTATAGTCCACCCAGCCCTTCCCAAGGTGGAGAAATGCGGAAGACACTGTGCGGTGTGAGTTTGGACAAGTCCCCACTGTTGATGGCGCTAACCGTCTGATTCAGACCAGAAAAATAAAGGAAAAGAAAATTCCCATCCACCAGCTACACAAACAACTTCCTAGGCCGTTTATTAATACGTCCTCCAAAAGGAAAAGCTGGAAGGAAAAGGAGAACAGTGAGGTCAAAGGTTCTGAAAGGTCTTCCTAGCAAATGCAGAATCACTGGGGTTCCAGGTCTGATGTAAATGGCATCAGGGGAGCTGAGACTAGATTGCGAAGAGTAGTCAAAGATGAGTCCTGCACAGAGCCCTTTGCAGAAGTGAGGCTCCAGTACAGTTGACTCTTGAACAATGGAGGGCTTGGGGGTGCCTACCCCCATGCAGCTAAAAATCCACATATAACTTGACTCACTACTTAATTGCCAATAGCTTACTATTGACCAGAAGCCTTACTGGTAATATGTGCAGTTGATTAGCACATAATTTGTATGTTATATGTATTACATACTATATTCTTAAAATAAGCGAGAGAAAAATGTTTTTAAGGAAAATAGATTTACAGTGCTGTACATATATGAAAACAAATCTGCATATAAATGCACATGTGCAGTGCAAACCTGTGTTATTCAGGAGTGAACAAGAGTCATCATAAAAACAACCCTTTGCTGGGGTACAACACCGAGCTTTCTCTGTGGTAGGACATGGGGCAACCAACCAGCCAATGAGGCAGAGTGAGTAGGATTATAATCCCGGTTTTACACATGAGGAAACTGAGCCAAGACACCAGTGACTGACTGAAAACCCAAATTTCAATTCCCTTTCCACTGCTGCTGAATTCTATGTATTATTATTCATTTCTATATTCATTTGTTTTGAACACATTTATAGATCACTGCTATAGGTGGACATCATGCTAAGACTTGGAGATACTGCAGAGAACAAGACATCTGTTTTTATGGAGGTTAGAGTCTAATAGGAAGAAGGCAGGAGGAGCCAATAATCACTACAGTATAATGTGTAGTAGGTATAACTGCATGAGTTTGAGCTCTGGAGGTACCTGGCAGGGGTCATGATCGAATATCAAGGGCTAACCCATCTCTCCACCCACTCTTTTTCTCAATCAACACTCACTTCCTGCAATCTTGTACAATTTCATAATATTACATAACCCTTAGTGGTGAAGAACTGTGGGAGGTCAGAGTGAAATCTAGAATTCATTACTGGATATCTAAATGGAAATGGAGTAGGCAGTTGGAAATAATATTTTGGGAGTTGAGGGGAAAGGTCTCGGTGAGAAACATAAATTTAGGAGCTTTATGGATGGTATTTTGAAACACTGAATTGGATGAAATCGCCCATTGTTTCTCTATTTCTCATTTAGCTGCTCTGGCCAGTGAAGTCAGTGTTTTCAAAGTTTGATAACTACTTCTCTAGAATATGTACTGTTAATTTCTCCAGTTAAAAATAAAATGTTACTTAGGACACTGGCATTCAGTAAATATTTGCTGATGAGTAAATGCCTACATAGAAACCTAAATGATCAGTCACATATCCAAATATAATTTAATATCTGATTAGCATAGTCATTAAATATTCTTTTGAATATATTTGTCTGTAAATATAGATGAACCTCCCAGACCATAGAATTTTTGGAACGCTGAGGTGATCCTATAATTTAACCATCTGCATTAAGTGGATACAGATGGCATTGTATGGAGGTGACAACTGGAAGGTTGTGACTTTGTCGGAACTAGAACTCAGGTCTCTGGAGTGTTCTTTTCTATCCCACCAAGCTGGTAGGCAGCCCATATGCTTATCCTCCCTTGTGATTGCAACATTAGTTTTACGTATGGATGTAAGGTGACCATCTTGTGGCAAAGTACTCAACACAGACGTTTGAACTTAGACATGAAGTTCAGGTACTTTGTGAAGACCATTGTTTCCCTCTTGCTCCAAAATTTCAGGACAGTGATTGGCTTCAAAGTCTTGCATATTTATCAGATATTTTTCTAGAAATAAACAAATTCAACTTGGGACTTCCAAACAGCTCAATCACTCTATTCAGAGTAACCAACAAAATTGAGTCAATGGTTTAAAAAGTGGACTTTTGGAAAGCATGTATTGAAAGAGGTCAGCCTGAAGTTTTTGAAACTCAGAACAACTTCTTATCTGAGAATGACTTGCACCTATCCCAAAACATGAAAGGAAATATTGTAAGTCACTTGGAAGGTCTTAAAGTGTCCTTTTATAAGTACTTTTCTCAAAGTGGAAAAGAAAACAGGGAGTTCCCTGATGGTGTAGTGGCTTAAGGCTTCGGCGTTGGCGCTATTGGCGCTGCAGCCTGGGTTCGATTCTCAGTCAGGGAGCTACCCACATACCAAAAAGCAAAAAAAAAAAGAAAAGAAAAGAAAACAACTGGATTGCATATCCCTTCAAAGAATTCTTTAAAGAAGCTGAACTATCAGTCAGTGAAAAAGAGCCATTAATCAGTCTTTCAACCAATTTTTCTTTAAATTCTGATTTTAAAAGAAAGTATCTTAGGGGGTTCACTGGTGGTATAGTGGCTAGGCTTTAGTGCTCTCACCACCATGGTCTGGGTTTTATCCCCACTCAGGGAACCAACCAAAAAAAAAAAAATTAAAAAAAAAATAAATGCTTTATCTGCTCTTTATTCTGCCCTTCACATTGCCTTTCCAGTTCTTAGTTTTGCAAGTGTCCCCAGCTAAAACTTCTTACTGGGTTTAATGAGATGACATGCAAAATGGAATTGAGAATGGGTTCTACAGAATTGACAAACTTCTTAAAGCTGCAAATCCTGCACTCCCACAAACTTTCAGATCTATTAGGTTATTACATAGTCCATTTCTAAACTATACTGTCAGTCTCCTCCCTGACAAACCATAGGTCTTACTTTTTCAAACCAATAGACTACATGTAGGGAGTGGCTTTAGCACAATTACTCATGTATTGACCACATATGCTGAAACAGTAATTCTTGATCCTGATTATTAGAATTAACTAGGGAGCTTCTAAAAAAATACTAATAGAGGGCCCAGCCTAGACCAACTGCATAAGAATCTACATAAGGAGGTGCAGCCTAGAGGAAATAGGCTTTTGTTGTTGAGTTTCCCGAGTGAGTCTAATTATAGCCAGGATTGAGAATCACTCTAATACCTGATATCACCTTTGTAAAGAAAGTTACTGGGAATTATATAAAATAATTTACAGCACTTTTCTCTCCCAACATTAACATTTTCTAATCAACAATACATGGTTGATGAAGAAAGTTAGAAAATGCAGAAGAGTAGAATGAAAAATATTAAAATCGTTTGTGGTACCATCAGATAATTACTGTTACTTTTCTTGTCTTTTCATTATTTTCTATGTGCTTACATCTGGATATAACAGTTTTTTAAAAATAGGAATACTATTGTTAATACTATTTCATGTGCTGACTTTTTTCTTTACCATTAAATGCCCATTGAGAATACTATTTGAAAGGCCATATGGCATGCCATCTTACAGATTATCATAATTTACTTAACAAAGACCATATTGTTAGACTTCAAGGTTAGTTTCAATTTCAGGGGAATTGTTTATAATTTTGTAAGAAATATTCTTCAACATGCCCTATCTTGGTAAGTACCTTTAATTACTTCTCTATAAAAACAGCCCTAGGATTGAATTTCTGTGTCAAAGAACAAATAAAATTCAATCTCCATTTAATTTCTATTTCTTGCTAATTAATATGGCGAAACATTTTTTCATACATTTCCTGAGATGGGGCCTTAAACACTGGAAGCCAGATACCTCTGGCTTTTGTTAGATGCTTAAATTCCCCTTTTAATCAGTTTGAATTGGGTTCTCTGTCATGGAAACTTAAAATATAGGAACCAATACAGTGCTCTCAGGCATACTGAAAATTTAAAATTATGTCATCATTCCTTATGTTTTATGGGGTTTTTCCTTTTATGTTTAGAGGCCCACAGCAAGATCTCATAAACACTGACCAAAATACTTTTCCATTTCTTACTGGGTTTATGTTCATTTGAATTTTAATTCTTTATCTGGAATTTATTTCAATGAACAGTTACTAGGAAGAGTAATCATCCCCCAACCCTCAAAGACAGCATGTAGTTGGCCAACAGGCACATAAAAAGGTGCTCAACATCATTAATCATCAGGGAAATGCAATTCAAAGCCACAGTGAGCTATTACCTCACACCTGTTAGAATGGCTATTATCAAAGACAAGAAATAAGTGTTAGCAAGGATGTGGAGAAAAGGGAACCCTTATGCACTGTTGGTGGGACTGTAAATTGGTGCAGCCACTATGGGAAACAATATGGAAGTTCCTTTAAAAATTAAAACTAGAACTGCTTTATGAGTCAGCAACTCTACTTCTGGGTATTCAAAGAAAACAAAAACACTAACTTGAAATGATAGTGCACCTCCAGGTTCACTGCAGCATTTTTTTTTTTTTTTTTTTAATGTGGGTAGTTCCCTGGCTGGGAATCGAAGCCAGGCCACAGCGTTGACAGCGCCCAAGCCTAGCCACGCACCACCAAGGAACCCTTGCATAATGTTTTTTATATGTAGAACCACACCTCCAAAAAAACCTCACAAAAAACCAAGCTAATAGATCCAGAGAACAAATTGGTGTTTGCCAGAGGTGGTGGTAGGGATGGGTGTATTATGTTTGTTTGTTTGTTTTAATAAATTAAAATTTTTTCATAAAAAATTTACAAATGGGTGGCCCAAACTTGGAAGAAATTCCAGAGCCTAATCGAGTACCTACCACTCATCATTAGCACCCTGTACGACAGAGTATGATATTATGATGGAAAAGTTGAATATCAGCAACTGCGTGGGAAACTGAATGTGAGAAATATTAGGAATGCCTGAACCAATTAATTTTGTTCATATATTTTTTAATGTATGCATAAGCATAATAGAAGTATATGATATGAATGCTTTTAAAAATCTATAAATTCAGTAAGAACAAAATAGAAATTCTAAAGGATAAGCATTGTGTGATAGTTTGGCAACTTTTTTTCCTTATGCTACATAAAATAAAGGTGCATCTTACAACTGAAGGTATCAGTGAAATAGATACATGTAATAGAAATGCCAGAGGAAGAGACAAGCGTAGGGAAAGGCAGTATTTGAAGCTATAATGGTGGAGATATTCTAGACTTGATAAAATAACATGAATCTTCTGATTCAAGAACACAGGATTCCCTGAACACAATCAATAAAACTAAATCCACACCCAGATACCTGGTAGAAAAACTAAAGAATTCTACACACCATGATGAAGATATCAAATGCTGCTAAAAGCAAATGCTATAATCAAAGTGAAGGAAATAAAGCAGAGGCAGAATATATATAACAGGGAAATGATTAGTATGATATAGAAAGTGCTTCTTTTAATAAGAAAAAGTTCAATAGAAAAAATACAAAAATATGCAACGGTCAAGAAATACGAGGGCTGTCCAGAAAAAAATTCAGCCATAAATGCCTCTATTTTTCATATTTCATGGCTGGATACTTTACGGGCAGTCATCGTACATGAAAAATGTTCAAACTGTAACACTTTTAATACTCAAATTGAAATTGTCACACAAATGAACACAGATTTAAAGTCAAGATTGCTAATCTCTATAGTTAGGAAAATCCAGGGAAAGAAGCATGCTCATAGTTTTGGCTGGAATGTAAATTGCAACTTTTAAAGGTCAATTTAGTAATATTCATGAAATACTTAACGTGTGTGCAAATAATACTTCTAGGAGTTGATCTCACAAAATCACCTAAGTGCCCAAAGGTGTTTGTAACTACAAGAAATTGATACGTTACAAACGTAAGATACAAGCATACCTTGTTTTATTGCACTTCACAGGTGTTGCGGTTTTGTTTGTTTGTTTTTCACAAAATGAACGCAAGACCCTCGACCAGCAAAAAAAGATCACGACTCTTTACTGCCATACTCATTTTCTTGCGGTGGTCTGGAACCACACCTGCAGTATTTCCGAGGTTTGCCTGTATTGTGCCTATTTAAAAGGCACTGACAGAAAACATGTACATGGCATATTAAATATACTTTTAAGTACATTGCAGAAGCATTACTGGTATGAACCTATTTTTTAATGTGCATTTATATAGGAAAAGTTTAGAAAGCTATAATGCCACGACCCTTTAATAGTTCCCAATGTTGTGGTGACCCCCATAAAAATTATTTTCGTTGCTACTTCATAACTGTAATTTTGCTACTGTTATGAATCGTAATGTAAGTATCTGATATGTGTTTTCTGATGGTCTTAGGGGACCCCTGTGAAAGGGTTGTTCAACCCCCAAAGGGGTCGTACCCCACAGGTTGAGAACTGCTGCAGAAAACGATTGATAATGAGCTTTGCGGG